>CM055606.1:12533341-12964830 GCA_029379385.1 Quillaja saponaria
CTACCAACTTATCTAGGACAAGTCTTTAGATTATCTGCTACAGGCTAGCCCGTCTCAGATACTCCACCATTTTTATTAAAAAAAAAAGAAAAAAAAATTGTATTTCCTACATATCAACTGTAGCAAATACAAAATATTTAAAAAAAAAAAAAATAGCACCACCATATTTATAGATAAAACTTGTTACAACTTGGAAAAAAAACTACATTACTAAATCAAAAGCATAACAATTCAATTTATAGTAACATACATAAGTGAAAATCGAAACACATGTACATGAAAAAGAAACTATGGTACTGAAAGTGACATCAAAACAGAAGCATAAATATCAATTCTTTGTTGCTTACTTGGCTTAAGAGAGAAAATAAAAGCCATGACCCTATTTAGCTCTTGCATGTATAACTTGTTTTGGTTTCACCAACTGTAATTCTAAGTTTCTAAATGGACTCTGAAAATATTGATAGAACACCAAACAAAAATAGCAAGTCAATAAAATGCAATGGATTTCAAGTGGAATAACCCAAAATGCAATGGAGTTCTACCACCAGGTTCCATGGATTGGCCACTGACCCTGACTTAAAAAATTACATCTTCAAGCAAGAAGGGAAGCTTTTTGAGTTGTGGTACATTGACACAATTCCAAAGAATATTTTTTTCTTTTGATGGTGAATTAATCTAGGCTGAGTGCAGCTGGCACTGTCCACAAGTATGTTAGGGCATAAATCAAACAAAGATCATATATTATCACTAATTCCACAAATTAGACATGAGAGATTATTTAATTAAGAATCTTTCTAAACAATAGATGATTTAATTAAGAATCATTCTAAACAATAGATAGGAGAGTAACTTATCTATCAAAGAGCTAAAACATTGCTCCAAAATTAAAAGTTCTTTATCACATTTCATATAGTCACTTTTTCAATATAATTTTCACTAGTTTAGATTCCTTGACTAAGGCTTCAGAAAAAAAGCAAGACATGGTAAATTAAAGCCAAACTAAATACACTATCACCAATATACATCCAATTAATATATTTTAATTCCAAAAAATAAAAATGGAGAGAGGAAGATCAATCAACATACTTGCAACGACCCATATACCATAACAAGATTAATCAACTACAAGCTTCTCTTTTCCTCCTCATCTATTACACACCTGAGCTGCAATAAAAAGAAATACAAAAGTCATCTCTACACTGGGTTTTCATATCTAAATGGGAAAAGGTTACAATACAAAAGGCAAAATAGTTATGATTGTGATAAAGTGCCTATGAACTATCATTCACAAACTTGTGAGAGGCCTCAAGAGATCAGATGAGCAGGAAGTTGCTTCAGTTCAGCATTTTGCACTTATCAATAAGGTTGAGTAGCTATCGATTAATAGTAAAATTTGCAGTTATTCATGTTAATGATACTTTCAACATTAAATCCTTTCATCAGAGTGTACTTTTATGCATAACAATTTTTGTCACCAGTTGTGAACTGTTAAGAGAACCAATTGTAATTCTCAAATGGTAGACATGTCAAGATAGCATGTTTTATTAAACCTGGAAAACCAATTAAACAAGCTAAAATGAGGAGATTATAATACCTACACCCTAAGAAAAACCACAGGTTTGTTAAAGAATACTTTCCATTGCCTTCACAGCTTAAGAGTTTACCTGACTGCACAAAGAACTTTTGGTGCATCACCGATGTTAATCAATTATGTTCCAAACCAAGGACCTGTTCCTTGATAACCTCTAATTTAGAGAAGGCCAACTCACCTCTTGCAGAAAACAAAAAAGTTACCCATTAGAGCTCCATAAGCAGTGACAAGACATTGAATAACATATACAGAATGTATAGAAAGTCCTATAACTTCATCAATTAGGGAAACTGAAAAATGGACTACATCAGTACAGCCAATGTTAAGTCCAAACTGTGACAATTTATTCCCACAGACAATGGAGTATTGCGTCTTCATATCAAACGAAATATAGCAACAGAGATAAAAACATAAGGGGAAAACTGTTTTTAGTATGAGTAGCCCCACAGTTTCCATAAAAAGGATGCATCGAGGGAGAAAAATAAGGCCATAAAACAATAGTTAAACAAAAAAAATAGTAGGTCTTTAAAACATTTAACAAAAAGCACAACTTGCTGACAGAGGGATGGAAACAGGAAAGCAAACAACCGCACAAGATTGATTTTCATTAAGCAAAATGACATTTAAAAAAACTAGCATTCATTATACTATCATAGAAACTGACATTGAAGCTTTGATATGACTATAATGTATAAATGTTTGAATGTAGGGGAAAAAAAATGATAAATTGAAAAGTGTTATATAATTATTACTTCAATAAGCTAAAAATATATAACTCAACAAACTTAAAGACAAAACTGGCTATAACTCAACAAAACGACAGTTTCAGCTGAAATCCAGCATTAATCAACAAGCCCAGTCACACAAAAAAGTACGACACATCAATTTCATAAAAAAACAGTCATATTCAGGAAACTAGTCAAAGTATAAATCATAAATTTTTAAACCCATTGTCAAATGAGATTAATTTGTGCGCAAATTTCCGAATATTTTTCATGAACCCTAATTCATAAAATCGAAAAGAAAAAGAATGGTAAGGAGAATTTACCTCAAATTCGAAGAAATTAAGTCAAAAAAATTCCAAGCATGCCCTACATGTTCAACACCCACTCGATGGTTCAAAATCAAGCCTCGTCCTCTGACCTCTTGTCCTATTTATGGTACTTCGCCGGTAAGAAAGGAGATGCAAGAAGAATAATAAGTGAGATAAAAGGAAGCAACATTGGCAGAGAGAGAGGTAAATGGATTTCATAGATGAAAGAAGACTGCTGCTAGTGAAGTCTCGGTGAAGCAGAGAAGAGAAAAAGTTACGTCTGGTAGAGGGAGGATGAAGGAAAAATGAAAATTGAGGATCAATTTAGTTTTTATTTGTTGTTACGGGCCTATGTGCTCCGGCCCAAATCACGTAGCAGATAAACACTTGCCAATTTATCATGTGGTGATTATTCTTGATACCCGTCGAGGATAGTACAAGCCCTTAGAGGATAATATTTTTCAGGATGGGATTATCTGAGACGGATTTTTCCGTTCCGGATAACTTCAATTCTAGTAGTGATTTTTTTATTATAATATTTTCTTTCATAATTTACTATTGTAGCAAAAAAAAAAAAAAAAAAAAACGGAGGTTTATTGTTTTTTTTTTTTTTTTTGGGTGAAAAGCAGAGAGGTTAATTGACTACTAATGGGCTGACATCAAAATCTTTCAAGATACCCGATGTTACCAAATATTGAGAAAGGCCCATTATTTTGGGTTGCTATGTGGAAGATATTACAACCATTGACAGACTAACTTACAAAAGCCGATTTGATTGATTGCAGCTCTATCCTCTACCTAATTAATGCTGATAAGGCAAATAGAAGTAAGGAATCCAATCTTAATTTCGTCACTCTGATAGCTCTTGTTTTGCTAAGGATATAGTTTTTATTTTGTTGCTTAATGAATTATTCTTTTTTCTAATCAAGTTTCTGTAGGATTCAATTTTTTTATTATGATCGTCTATACTAATTTTGCTTAATATTCGAATTTGAATAGTAAATAATCTAATTCAATAATTGACGAATAATTATAATTAATTTTTGAATTCGAATTAAAATTAGAATTAATATTCTCAATAATATATATTTTCATTAAATAAAAATATAAGTTTCGCTAAAATATTTTAATATTCGAATCTATTCGATTAAAATTACAGCCATTGCTAATAGTGCAAATGTCACAACATATGCAATTACATGAAATGTCCAAAACTCTCTCCTGGTGAAAATAGAATAATCTCCCTACTAATTTTCAATTTTACTTTAGTTTTACACATTTTAAATAAATATACATTAATTTAACTTAGATCTCATTCTAAATGTTGTAACATGCATCCCCACTCCACACAATATATTTATTCAATACACATGATGAGATAAAAAATCATTTTCTCTTTGGGAATTCAATCCCCAAAGACATATAGAAATAGGGAAAAACATATTTTTGTATTGCCTCACAATCTTAGTTTCTTGGTGGCTTGGTGCTCGCATGTGTGATGGCACATGATCACACATGGGGAGGCAGCTAAACGTCAAAAGGTTCCCTCTCCCAATGATATTGATGTGGAAAGAGACATTTTTTGAATGGTCATTGTATTTACAAGTTTAGTACCACAACCAAAGAAAGGTTACTATGTGTTTTTGAGAAAAATTGTGTTAAAAGGTACTCAAAAGACAATTGTGGGCAACAAATGTTTCACTACATTTTTTCATAAAAGATAAGAGCTACAATAGTTGATGTCAAAATTTTTTAAAATGGGTGGCTTATGAAGCAAACTATTATACTAAAAAATTAGACCTATTACTCTAATAGACTGATATATAGGACAAAAAAAAAAATACAATAAATGTTTACATATTCCTTTTCTTTAGAATACTCATCTCCAAACCAGCAAATAAGACAATGTTTCATTTTCAAGCCCCCCCCCCCAAAAAAAAAGTCAAGATTAGAAAAAAGAGATTTGAAATAGGTAATAGTCATTTCACTAAGCTTTCCCTCCTCATCCACCCAATGCCCATCTTCCTCATTTTAATTACATCCCACTCCTAACAAGAAGAGAGAGAATTATGTGTTCTTCCTTGAAGCAATATCATAGAGAATTAGGGGTTAAGACTAAGCTAAAACTCTCTTTAAGAAACAGTAATCGCATAACTCACGTATTGTACAAAAATATCTCTATAACACCAACGGTTGGTGGTCTCATGTTCTTTGCAAACAAATCCATCCAGATACATAGTTAAGTGTCGTTATTAAGAATTAGGGAGTCTATATATTTGATTATAATCTGATTAAATCTAATTAGATAATTTAAATGTTGAGGGTCTGATTAGAATTTTTTTTAGATTATAATCTAATTATTTTCTTAAAATTTTCTGATTATAATCAGAAAAAAAATAAGGATTTGATGTTTTTTTTATTTTTTTAAACTTATAATCATATTTAATCAAATAAAAAAAATTTGATATCCACACTATTTTCATAAATAACACTCAATATCATTAACACATTACACATATGTGATCACAGCTTAACTCCAATACTCATTTTTGGTGATTTTAATAGAAAATAATAATTTTATCAAATACAGAGACAATTTTAATTTAATGATTTCATTAGTTATAAGTAATTTTTACTAAACACTTTATACAGTTATTATTCAATTTAAAAACCAAATATAATCTTTAATGATTATCAATTATAATTCACTAATTTTAAGTACAAACAAGAAGTCTCTTAAAGTAAATCTCACCTCTAAGAATTAGTAATTGAGAAAATGGTGCTCTAATTCTTACAAATGTACAATCATTTAGGTCGTATAAGTGATGTAATATAATTTTGACCCGTAACACTAATAGTAAATCTTATTTTACTATTCAAAATAAGACTGAACAATTATTTTAGTCAAATATATAGAGGGGTGCAATTTGTTACATTGTATAATTCAGGTATTTAATTGATAAAATTGAATATTGAGAGATAAAATTGAGAAATTGAAAATCTTTCATGGATTTAATTGATAAATTAAACATTAAAGGACTGAAATTGATGAATTAAAAATCTTAATTTTAAGGAGTTGATTGATGGAATTAAATATTGAGGGATAAAATTAATAAATTAAGCATCTTTGAAGGATTAAAGTAGTAGTATAGTTTAAAAAAAAATATTATAATCTTTTTAGAAGATCAATAAATTCTACTTTTAATTTTTTTTTCTATTTTAAATCTTTTAGATTTGGATCACAAAATTTATTCATATAAACAGTTAGATAACAATAAAAATTCAAAATCACGTTACCTCATTGTTTTTAATTAAACAAAAAATTATACTCAATATTTTATTAAATAAATTGTCTTATATAGTTTTATTTTGACTTAAGTACTATTTTAGTCTCTCGTAATTATCTCATATTTTAATTTAACCTGCAAAAATATTTATAGTCAATTTCATTTTCTAAGTTTCAGAATGTTTCATTTAAATTATATTATCTCAATCTAATAATAAAATAATTTTATATAATTTAATAAATAAAATAACTAAAAAATTTTTACAAAATATAAAAATAACTTATCTACGTTATTATATTTATGTCAAGTATGATATTTAGACTCTTAGGAATGTCTTTTATTTTCTATTTTATATTTTCATTCTAGAAGTTAATAAGTTTGATTTTCAATTAAAAAATAATAATTATATTAACATGAAATCTTTTTTCCTTACAAGTTTTAAAATATAATTATTTTTCAGCAACAGTTATCACGGAAGTATTGTCCGTTACAACGGGAAGGAGGAATTGAACGTCATCCATGACAGAGCGAAATCCCAAATTCCACGGACAAAACAATAACCAGGCCAAAGTGCAATTTGGTAATTTTATCCATCCAGATAACCCAATCATCATCTTTCTCTGTCTCCAATAAAAATCCCCCCACAACAAACATGCTCCCACAAAATTCGGAGACAAACCAAGAACGAGACAGAGAGAAAGAGATGGCTCGATTGTCGTTGCTCTGCTGCATCTTCTTCTTGTTTTGCTACGCATACTCTGCTTCAGGATCCACCTTCGACGACTCCAATCCCATCAGATTAGTATCCGATAGCCTCCGTGATTTCGAAGCTCAGGTTATTCAGGTCATCGGTCATACCCGCCATGCTCTCTCCTTCGCCCGCTTTGCTAACAGGTGCCTCCATCTTATCCGATTAAGATCGGAATACTGTATAACTCTTCTTCTTCTTTGTTATTCTATCTGTTTAGTGAAGTAAAAGTGTGTTTTGAAATTTGGGTCTGTGTTGTTATCAGGTATGGAAAGCGGTATGAGACTGTGGAGGAGATGAAGCTTCGTTTTGGTATTTTCTCCGAGAATCTGAAGTTCATCAGATCAACTAACAAGAAAGGCTTATCTTACAGTCTTGCTGTTAATCGTATGTGTTGACTTTTTTTATATATAATTATTTTCTTTAATTTCCATTTTGATTGATATCAGCTGTCTGATTTGATGGATGTTTTATGTTTTTGATCGAACGGTTTTAGTGAAAGTTCAGTTTATCAGTCTAAAAGTGGTGGGTAGTTGATCGGGTTAAGTTTGATTGATCTTTATATAAGTACAATAATGATAATTTTCACCATTTTCTGAGTCCTCTGAAGTTAGAGAATGAAAATCATTACTGTAGTTGTAGTCTTGTAGATGCTAGATGATGTTTACAGTTTACAATGATGGGATGAGATTTAATGGTTATCTTTGTCAATGACAATCAATATCGTTACTCTCTAGTTTTCAAGGAAAAGAAGAAGGGGAGAGGAGGTTTGGGTCATTGGGTGTTTAATGCACAATTGATAAATGGTATATATTTATCATACAGATTTTGCTGATTGGACTTGGGAGGAATTCAAAAGACATAGACTGGGAGCTGCTCAAAACTGCTCTGCCACTCTGAAGGGCAACCACAAGCTAACTGATGTTGTTCTTCCTGAGAAGGTATTCTTTCTGATAGATGCTGATCTTTTAACAATTATATATGCATTCACATTTATTGATCATTTGTTTGATGTTCAAGAAGATCATCGCCAATTATTTTCCACAGTATCATTCAAATACTTGGGCCATCCCACAAACTGGGAACTTGGGAAACTGTAAAATGGGGATTTGGGACCTCAACTGGCTATAGAATTTTTAAAATTTTCAATCTCTTTATGTCTACTTGAGTCTGCGTGCTACCGTTCATTACAACTGTGAAAAACTTGTTGATTAATATTTGCTATAGTACAATTTCATATATATATATATATATATATTTTCCTCTTTTGCTCTACAGAAAGACTGGAGACAAGAAGGCATCGTAAGCCCAGTTAAAGATCAAGGCCACTGTGGATCATGCTGGACATTCAGGTTAGCTTAACTTTAGTTCAGAATATATATATGTGTGTGTGAGAAAAAAACATTCAGGCCACTGTAGAATGCTTTCTACCTGATAATGCATTCTACCATATATCCATACTTATTATTTGGTGATTCTTACCTTAATTATATGCCTTTTACAGCACCACCGGAGCTCTCGAGGCAGCATATGCTCAAGCATTTGGAAAGAACATCTCTCTTTCAGAGCAACAACTTGTGGATTGTGCTGGAGCTTTCAATAACTTTGGCTGCCATGGTGGCTTGCCATCCCAAGCCTTTGAATACATTAAATACAATGGCGGACTTGATAGCGAGGAAGCATACCCTTACTCTGGAAAGGATGGTGTCTGCAAATTTTCAGCCGAAAATGTTGCTATCAAAGTCCTTGACTCTGTCAACATTACCTTGGTAAGTGAATACATATTTTCTCAGCTTTTTCTTGCATTAGTTTTGTAATCTACGAACTATGGTGCATGATTGTATCTTCTATTTGATGTGTCAGTCATTATAACATTGGTTTTTAAATCATGATAGAGATCAGAATCTAATACTACTGGTGTTTTGAAGTTTTTGACAGTTTCCTTGTCTTTGTTGAATACAGGGTGCTGAGGATGAACTGAAGCATGCAGTTGCCTTTGTTCGGCCAGTGAGTGTGGCATTTGAGGTAGTGAGTGGATTTCGATTCTATAAGGATGGTGTTTACACCAGTAACAATTGCGGAAACACTCCTTTGGTAAGTTATTCTGATTAGTGACATTGGGTTTTCTGTCGCAACCTGCACAAGTAGATCAATGTGCATTACCAAACTTGAACACATCGACAGTTTCAGTTTGTATAGGAACTTATGCACTGTTACCGGAAGATATGCATATCATAGTCTGTTCGTATAATAATCTCTTAGAATTATAAGTATCAAGAATACTTGTTGATTTATACAAAACCTTAGAAATTTTAATTAGTTGGTTATCCTTCTATTCTCATGTCAACATAGACTTTACATATGTATGAGTTTATCTTGTGCACCTGACACATTTTGTACCTTAATGTTTCTCTGACAAGCTGAATATTTTTGGCAGGATGTGAACCATGCTGTTGTGGCCGTTGGGTATGGAGTTGAAGATGGTGTCTCATACTGGCTCATCAAGAACTCTTGGGGAGATAACTGGGGTGACAACGGCTACTTTAAGATGGAGTTGGGGAAGAACATGTGTGGTAAGTATTCTTGAGGGACCCTTCATTGTTAAATCAGTTTGTCAAAAGCTCAAGTAAAAAATTTTGGCAAAATCGTTTGGTTTTTCAATTGAAGATTCTTCATTTTTTTGTCTTTAATCTTAAAATAATCCATTTCCAACAATTCTAGATGAATTAATATATAATGCTAATCCATACTTTCATTACAGGTGTTGCAACTTGTGCATCTTATCCAGTTGTGGTTTAAGTTCGTATCCTAAAGATATTGGCAGGCTCTTTTGGTGGATATCATGTGCCATAACTTTGTTTCATAATGCAGCAGCCATCCAACTTTAAAGTGGAAGTTTTCCCCAGTACGTGTAAGTCAATGTCGTGCATTGGACAGTGATTGTAATGGAAGTAGTTGTTGTTTGTACAAAATAAAGAGACAAGTCTTTGTTCATGACCGATGAAGTGCTGGAACCTAAACAAGAAAAAAAAACTCTACGAATTCAATCGGTTACCCCAACAATGTGTGAATAATGCATTAAGTAGAAAATAAATAAAGGACAATATTTTGTAACTTCCTTGCTACAAAAATTTGTGAATTTGAGCCTTATAAAAACCGATTGTCTTTTTATCTTTATTTTTCTAAAACCTCCTCATCAAAGGTGATACAGCCTAAGATTTATGTTGACCAGAGATATGATTGGGAACTCCAGGATTAAATAAATAACATTCGATGTTAAAAGATAATATTTGTTGTTCAAACTTCAAATGCAACGGCTTCGTTGAATTGCTTTTTTTCTTATTTTTTTGCTACTATACAAACAAAACTATTACACGACAAATGGGGACAAAGAAACAACACTATTGACTAGATGAGACAACAAACTGATAAGTTTAATTCACAAGATGGATCTCTAGTTATAACACCATTAGATAAATAGATTCAGGTTCAGCTAAATTAGCCTTTTACACTGCATTCAACTAATGAAGTTTGTTAGTTGTTATAAGTCAGTAAGTTTGTAAGTAGTTACTCAGTTAGTTGTATAAGTCAGCTAGTTATTAGGAAACAGTTGAATTGTAACCAGCCAGCTACCTGTATAAAGACCTAGAAACTGTATGGAAGAGATATGAAAATCATTGATCAAATTGGCTAAGGCTTTTCTTCTCTCCCTCTCTAATTTCCTTTCTCTTCTCTCCCAAACTCTTTGAAGCCAGTTGCTCATTCTTGGAAACTTCGTTTTACTCATATCGAAGTGGTATCAAAGCTCAATCTTGATTCAACCATGGTGAATGTGAGTGCAAATGTTGTTGATTTATGGCTAACGGCGTTGGAATCACGAATGGAGAATATGGATGCCAGAATTGATTCCTCCATTCAAGAATTGAAGCCTGATTTTGAAGCCAAGTTTTAGGTGATGATGGAAGTCAACAATGCAAGATTCCATGAGGTATTGGCAGCCATGAGTGTCCTGCAGAAGAATAAAGAGAACCGTCATCCACCACTATATGAAGGAGACCAACCACCTATACTTCCAAATCTTCCAGGAAATTAGTTTGTTCAACAGCAAAGAATTGATCCTCAGACCAATCAATTTGTACCACAAGAGAAGCTAGACACCAAGAAGTGGGGTTGAAGGATTATCACCTACTGAAGAGAGTTGCTCAAGTTGAACTCCCATGTCTTGAAGGATAAAATCTAAGGAGTTGGGTGTTTAAATGTCAAGAATCTTTTGAGATTGACCAGACTCCAGAAGACTTAAAAGTCAGATTGGCTGGAATGCACTTTGGTGAAAAAGTGATAAAATGGTATCAAGGATTCAAGGAGCAAAGGAGGATGGAAAAAGACTCTTGGGAGGAGTTTGTATAGGACTTGCAAATCAAGTTCAAGGGTAAGTTGTTATCTAGACCCATTATTGCATTAAAGAAACTGAAGCAGACAGGAAGTGTGGATGATTATAATGATGAATTTGAAGTGCTTAAGAACAGAGGCACATTAGACAAAGAGGCACTACTAGATCACTATCTCAGAGGTTTTAAAGAGGAGATACTATAAGGTGTAAGTCTGGTGGAAATTAAGTCCTAATCTCATGCATTGAATTTGGCTGTCACTCAAGAAAAACTTCCAACCTTTTAACAAACAGTCACCACATCCCAATTCTGTGTCTACCCCCAGATTCAACCTAAGCACTAACTCAAACCCAAATTTTCAACATACCAGAACTCAAGAAAAACCATATCAAAGAATCCTTTACAAAACCAGTGACGAGTAACAACATAAGAAAACCCACATTTTCAATGTCAAAATCTAAGATGGAGGACAGAAGGAGAAGAGGATTATGCTTCTACTGTAATGAAAAATTCATTGCATATCATAATTGCAGGAATGGGAAGTCATTGATGACTATAACAATACAAGAAGAAGGAGAGTTTGAAGTAGAGGAGGAAATATTGAATATGTTCCAGATAAAGATGAAGAGGAAGACATTGCTATATCACTTCAGGACTTAACAGGCAGTATAGCAAGACAAGCAATCAAGGGGTTCCAAACCATGAAGATGAAGGGGTTTGTTAAGAAACAGGAAATGGTAATCTTAATAGACAGTAAGAATACCCACAATTTTGTGGATTTAGAATTGACCCAAAAAAATTGGTTTGAAATTAAGGCAAACTAGGAACATGGAGATAGTAGTAGCTAATGGATCCAGATTAACCATTTCCTCCCTATGCCATAACATGAAGTGGAGTATGTCACAATCTGAGTTCAAAGCAGATTTTTTGGTGATGCCATTGATCAGCTATGACTTAGTTTTTGGGGTGCAGTGGTTAGCTTCTTTTGGGAAATATTAAATAGAACTTCCAAGAACTAGTCATGGAGTTTGTGTAGGATGGAAAAGGGGTCAAGCTACAAGGCAAGAAAGGATCCCAAGTGAGTTTAGATGACAGGAAGAGCACAGTCAAGTGATTGTAGAAAGGAGCAACCAGTATGTTGGCACAAGTTCAAGAAGTAGCAGAAAACTTGAGGATCCAAGAGAACATAGCAGCTATATTCTCTATAACAATGGCTCACACTGAGTTTAAACAACAAGAATTATCTATTTTACTGGATGAGTATGTTGATGTGTTTAAGATTCCACAGTCTCTACCTCTAAAAAGGGACTTTGACCATAAGATTACTCTTAAAAGAGGGATCTGAACCCTTTAGTATTAGACCATATAAATATGACCCTTACAAAAAGATATCATTGAAGAATTAGTAAAGGAAATCCTTGACAATAGAGTAATCCAACCAAGCAGTACCTACTTTGCTTCACCAGTGGTTTTAGTCAAGAAAAAAGATGATACATGGAGGTTTGTGTGGATTATAGGAGACTTAATCAGTTAACAGTGAAAAATAAGTTTCCTATTCTAGTAATGGAGGAATTATTAGATGAACTCTATAGAGCGAAATTCTTCTCTAAGCTTGACTTAAGAAGTGGATACCATCAAATTAGAATGGCACCTCAAGACATTCGCAAAATAGTTTTTAGAACTCATGAGGGGTTATATGAATTTGTTGTCATGCCTTTTGGCTTGACTAATGCCCCTGCACTATTCAAGGGCTTATGAACTGCATATTCAAGCCTTTACTCAGAAAATTTGTATTGGCATTCTTTGATGATATACTAGTCTATAGTAGATCTTGGAAGAAACACATGGAACATTTGAGACAAGTGCTGCAACTGCTAAGATTACATGTGTTGCATGCTAAGAAAAGTAAATATACTTTTGCAAGTAACCCTATAGACTATTTAGGGCATATTATTTATGAAGCTGGAGTAGCAACAGATCCAAAAAAAATCACTGCAATGAATGAATGGCCTAGACCTACAACAGTAAAATAGTTCAGGGATTTTTTAGGTCTAACGAGCTACCATAGAAGATTAATAAGAGATTATGGGAAGGTGAGCAAAGGTTTGAACATGTTAAAGAAAAATAATTTCTTTTAGGGAGTAGAAGCAGAAGAAACTTTCCAACAACTTAAAATGTTGATGACACAAGCACCAATCCTTGCACTACCAGATTACAATGATATTTTTATAGTGGAGACAAATGCTTCTAGTTATGGAATTGGAGTAGTCTTATTGCAAAAAGGACATCCTTTAACATTCCTAAGCAAAGCATTAGGGCCGAAGCACCTAGCCTTGTCCACTTGTGAGAAAAAGCTTATTGTAATAGTGTATGCTATTAATAGATGGAAGCAGTATCTAATAGGGAATCATAAGGCATTGAAGCATATGTTAGAACAAAAAGAATGCAACCTCACTCTGCAGAAATGGCTTAGCAAATTAATAAGTTTAGATTATAAGATACAATACAAAAAAAGAAAAGAGAACACTGTAACTGATGCACTTTCATGAGTGACAACCACTACAAACAGTGAGATTACTTGTCTGGCTATTTCCACTGTGACCACAAACTTGATACAAAGGGTAATAAATAGCTGTTATGAAGATGCAAGGTTGAAGAAGCTCCAAGAATAGATAGAGCAGAACCAAGGAAGTCATAGACGTTGTACAGTGGTGCAAGTGCAGCTTAGAAGAAAATGGAAACTAGTTGTATGCCAAAATGAAGAATTGAGGAAGGAATTACTTGTATTGTTCCATGCCAGTGGACCAAGTGGTCATTCTGAGGTGCATGCCACCAATAGAAGAATAAGCAGTAATTTTCATTGGAAAGACTATAAGAGTGTCAAAAAATTTATCAGGAGTTGTGAAGTGCACCGAGGTTTAAAGGAGAAATAGTGGCAATACCAGGAATCCTGCAACTATTGCCTATACTAAAAGGAGTATGGACATCCATTTCTATGGATTTCATAATAGGATTACCACCATCTGAAGACAAGACTGTTATCTTTGTCATTATTGACAGGCTTTCCAAATTTGGGCATTTCATACCTCTGCAACATCAATATACTACATCAACAATGGCTCAGGCATTTATAGATAGGGTGTATAGCATCCAAGGTTTACTAGACGAAATAATAACAAACAGGGACACTGTTCATGTCAAGATTTTGGAGAACTGTTCAAAATTTTGAAATTCAAGCTGCACTACTCAATTGCTTACCATCCACAAAAAGATAGTCAAACTGAAGTAGTAAACAAATCGTTGGAAACTTACCTGAGATATTTCTTTAGAAACACACCTAAGCAATGGGTAAAATGGCTACCTATAGCTTAATGATGGTATAACTCATCCCACCATACAACTATCAACATGACACCCCACCAAGCCATGTTCTATCAGAAACCCCCCATTCGTATTCCAAATGTGAGGAAGGGTTCCATTAATAATATGGTAGACAAAACCTTAGCAGACAAGGAATCCATCATTAACTTACTGAGGCAGCACTTAAGGAAGGCTCAGGACAGAATAAAAAAGCAGGCTGATAAGCATAGATCAGATAGGACATTTGAGGTTGGAGAATGGGTTTATTTGAAATTAAAAACCTAAAAGCAAAGATCAGTGACTAACACCAGTTACCCTAAACTTTCTACTAAATATTATGAACTCTATCAAATGGCTTCCAAGGTGGGAGAAGTAGCTTATTAATTACAATTACCTCCAGATTGCAAAATACATAAGATATTCCATGTATCACTACTTAAAAAACAACATGGTCAGCACGAGGTCTATCAATAGCTACCAAGTTTCAAAGATGATGGTTAACTATCTTTGGAGCCTGTTGCTATACTGGGAAGGAGGATGATCCATAAGGCTAATAGATCAATTGCCCAAGTGCTGGTGCAATGGTCAAATAATGGCAAGGATGACTATACCTGTGAAAACTACCAAGCCTTAAAGATCAAGTACCCCAATGGAATCCTTGTGGACAACAATCTGTTGAAGGGAGAAGCATTGATAAGACTAGTTCACAAGATAGATCTCGAGTTATAACACCATTGGACGGAGAGATTCAAGCCTAGTCAGATTAGCCTTTTACACTGCGTTCAACCAATCAAGTTTGTTAGCTATTATAAGTCAATTAGCTACTCAGTCAGTTGCATGAGTCAACTAGTCGTTAGGAAACAGTTGGATTGTAACCAGCCAACCAGTACAAAGGCCCAAAAATTGTATGGAAGAGATACGAAAATCATTAATCTAATTGGCTAAAGGCTTTTCTTCTCTCTCTCTCTAATTTTCTTTCTCTTCTCTCCCTCTCTCTAATTTCCTTTCTCTTCTCTCCTAAACTCTGAACCCAGTTGCCCATTCTTGGGAACTTCGTTTTACCCATATCACAAACTAGGTGAAACCAAAATTGAGATCCCGGCAACACAGCCACTACAGCACATGAAGGGCCAAAAATACCACATCAACATCAAACTCTACAGAAACTGCACTTGAAGTACGTACAGAGGAGGAATAAGCTTTTACGAAAACAGAAGGCTGCTTATGCATAACCTTGACGAGGGGCATACAGGGAAGCTTCCTAGCCTTGGAACATTTCCATATGCAAACAACCATAACTACTGCAAAAAGTGTAAAATCACCTCCCAATTTGACAGAACAGTCAGAGAGAGAGGCAGGGTTCTAGAATCAACTGATCCATATCCTGGCATGAAAAGATGTCAATTCAGCTCCCCTACATCTTGTGAATTGCACAATGCTGGAACAAAAAAAACCAGAGGAACATTTATATAATAGACCAATATAACTTTGCAACCTAAATCCGGGAAGAAGAAGCAACTCTTCACCATCATCATTTCAAGCATTTGAAGTAAATGAAATTTCAAGTCTTTAGACTTAGACAGGGTAGGGAAAACCATTAAAGGATCCCAATTCTTTAACCAATAAGACAATCTGTCTCTCTTTTTCCAATCCGTTTCAGAGGCACTTACGTATTTAGAACAACAGAGAGCTGCTCCTTGCTGTCTACTCATAATAAGCTTATTGATAAACCAAAAAGAACTTTCAGTGGAACTCCAAGTGAATACTGAATTCAGCTATCCACACAAATTGAGCTTCATACAAGAAATCTAAATTCAACATGGCATTCTGTATTTCCTAATGACTTCAGGGAGCTTAAGATTGTACAAACCGCCCATTGTGTTATATTGAAATTTTAAAGCCAGACATTTAACACTGAATGCCTTCATAATCCATCAATAACATAGGAAGACATGCATTGCCTCCCAACCTGCAAGCCCAAAGTAACAAGGAATCAGAAACTCAGTCTTTCTATTTAGGGTGTTTTAGGAATGCAAGCTAGGAAAGAGAGAGAGAGAGAGAGAGAGATATCAGCACCAAAATCAATTCTTAAAGGGAGCTTAAGCCCAAATATTCAAGAACAGCATCATCCCACCTGCAAAAATTATCTAATCAATACTTTGTTACAATGTCCTAAACACCTATTAACACTATTTCTGGAAGATTCAAACTTCTTTTTCTTTACATAATCACATTTTCCTTACAATCCATTATCCAGTCATAAATTAATTCTATAATTTGAGGGAAACACAATTATAAGGACAATATAAAATTGAGCGACCTCCAAACATACAAGTAGTTTGAAGCCAACACAAAATGGTTCTTCAACTGGGCCCTCAGGAACCTAAACTCAATTCAACCAACACTTGTAGGCTTTTCAAACTATGTAGTGCAACTCACCAGAAATCAGAAACCTCTAGGCATTAATTGCATGAAGACATAAATAATTGATAGGGGCAGGAATATTTAATTAATAGGTTGAGGCTATAACATTAAACGTAAATTTATGTTTAATGATAATGGAACATTGTAGAAATAAGTGGATCAGTTGCCTTCAATTATCACTTCATTTCCTCCCCTCGCCTTTTTTAAGGGGTGGCCAGTCAGAACAAAATTCAAATACTTATCTCGACCCCACAAGCCACACCCTGAGAATCTGTTTCATCTGATCTTTTGGCAGTTGGTTACACAGACATTCTGAATACTAAAAAGGGAAAAGGAACAGGGTTCATACCTCAACACAAGGAAATCATATCACCTTAGACATCCTCAATAATTTTCTCAACTTGCTCTCCTTATATGGCATTAGTTTCCTTGTAAATTCTTCCTTTAACAAAATTCAATTCCCAGCTACCTCCTCCATGAAAATACCAATAGATTGTTAGAGACTTGTTGGCCCTCCCTACTCCGAAGGAAAAAAAAAAACAATACAAAACAGAAAAGGATCACTTCAGTAAATGTACAAGATACATGGATTTATGAGAGAAAGACAGTGAGAAAGAGAACCCTTTGTTAAGTCTTCTTAACTGATGTTAAGGAATATCTATTTTTCTTTTATAAAAATTAACTTCCACAATCTGGGCAAATCAACAGGGGAATCTTCTTCACCTTTTCTCAGTTCTCTCTATTTCTATTACTATTAGTCTCTATCAATATCATCTCATTTCTTATGTGTTGTTATTAATATATCAACTATAGTCAAATGAACAGTAAGCACCAATTACCGCAGCTGAACCGAATAACTGGTTTGCATCAAATGTGAAAAATCTAACAAAGTGTATGGAATAAATTTCCTTAGGTGACAAATAGATGTCAAAACTGGAAGAAATCAACAAAACCAAAAGTAAGTTGAAGATAGACAGTATACCCAAATACAAGTTCCATGGGACCAGCACCAATGGTGAAGGAATCTGGTAATTGTTGGGTGTTGACAGTCTCAAGAAAAAATAGACAGCCAAAATTCTTATAGATTGTTTTCTTATTTGAGCCACATGCTGAACAGATTCATCTAGTGCTGATATGCAACATAGGTCCTTATCGGATTTGCTGAAGCAATTCAACATACAGCAATTGGCATATCTTTCTTCATTCTAGGGTGACTAGATACTTTCAAAAAAGAAATGCCCAAGTTCAGGTCCTCTGACTGCATTTTCTTGATGCGGGCAGCTTCATTAGGCATCCCAGCCTTCAAAAGGCAGGATATCAATGCATTCATAGTAATGTGGTCAGGTGCACAACCAGCTACCAACATCTTATGAAAGATGCCAAGTGCTTCACACATTCTCCCTTTCATACAATGCCCAATGATGAGAATGGTAAATGTTACTTTATCAGGTTTGCATCTCTTCTCCTCCATTTCTGCTGCAATAGCATTTGCCTCATCAACATTTCCAAACTTACAAAATCCATCAATTACAGGATTGTAAATAAATGGTCTTGGAGCAATTTCACTCTGCTTCAACTGTCTCAAAAAGTCACGAGCTTCAGCTAGTCTACTTGCCTTGCACAGAGCATTAATAAGAACAGAAAAAGTATATAAACTTGGAGAAACATTACTTGCATTCATTTCATACCACAGATCTAATCCACAGTTCACCTGCCCAACTCGACAATAGCCAGTAATTAAGGAAGTAAAGGTGACAACATCTGGCAGACAGCCATGAAAGGGCATCTTCTCATAAATGGCTAGTGCGGAACCTATGTCACCGGCCTTACCGAAGCCATCAATAAGAACATTTAAAGTGATCGTATTAGGTTTAGTTCCAGAATTAATCATCTCATCAAAAAGAAAAATAGCCTCCTCCATCTTACCCAACTTGCAATAACCTGATATTACTGTTGTATAAGTAACAACATCCGGTGGAAACTGAGCGTTTGAATAGATTTCTTTCAATAAGTTCCTTGCTCTATCTACCTCATTAACCCTAAATAAACCATGTATAAGAGTGTTATATGTAATAATATCAGGGAAGCAACCAAAACTCCTCATATCATTGAAAAACTCAAAAGCTTTATCAACTTCTCCTACTCTGCACAACCCTTGAATCAGAATATTGAAAGTGCAAGTTTCGGGACAAGAGCGCAATCCCATGTGCTCCCTAAATAATAAAATGGCATCATTTACTTGATTCCGTTGTACTAAGACATTCAACAAGTCATTATAAACAAAAGTACTCACTCCAACCTCATCACTTTGAACATCTGAAAGCAATTCCTTTGAAATATCAAATCTGCCTGCCTGTGCATATGATGAAGCCAAAAATCCTAACAGCGAACTATCAGGCGAATACCCATCACACCTCATACAATCATACACCATTTTTGTAGAATTGTGCAGGTTCATTCGACAAAGAGACCTCAAAAGAAAATTATATGTCCAGAAAGAATGATTAATATTCAAATTCAGCCTACTAAACTCAAAAAACTTCAAACCCAGGTTCAAATTGTTTAACCGTTTAATAACTTCGAATGCGATCAAAGGGGTTAAGTTCTTACTCAAGTAACCAAGACTAGTGTCCAGCGAGTGTGAACTAACAAATATAGTAGATACGATTTTAACAAACCAAGCCTCAGGTTTTCTGATTACCCCATTGTCGTATAAGGGCGAGGAAGAAGATCCTCCATGGTTAAGATCATGATAGTGGGAAATGGAAATCTTGGAGGCTCGAACCCTTGAAGAACGTGCTGTGAAGAATAAGAGGGTCACCTTCATCTGGGGAGTAACTCAAATCCAGAGGAACCCTCCACATCTCCAACACATGCCCTGAACGCAACAGCTTTCTGAACCGTGTCCCCAAGCCCCGCCGTCGCTGTTGCCGCCGCCGTTTGCGAGACTTCCTAAACCCCTCTCTTCTCCTTCATTCTTCGCTCTCTCGGCTTTGCTACGGAGCCAATCCTTGAGTTTGGTCGGCGCTCGGCGTTACGTACCTTATTAGGTTTTTCTTTTTTCTTTTCTTTCTTTCTTTTTCTTTTTTTCTTTTTTTCTTTTTTCTTTTTTCTTTTTTTCGCTAAATTTCTTTATTGCCCTATAATTTAAATTGAGTTCAATTTCACCCCTATATTTTAATCATTGCAACTAGATTTTAATTTAGAATAAATTACACTTTTCTCTCTTAAAATTTACTAAAATGATGCAAAGATCAAAAATTTGAAGAATATTACACTCACATTGCTTTTATGAATGAAAAACTAACAATGTTGAAAATAATGCTAAAAAACTTCAATTTTATCTTTGAAGTACCAAATGTCTTGCTTTATCTTTTTCTTTTCAAATATGTCACAAATATTTATATTTTATATATATTGCCACTTATTTTTTAGTTTCTTAATCTTAATACAATATATTTTAACTCAATTTATTTAATTTTATTATGTTATTTTTAATAAAATATTTTACACAAACAAATAAATTTTAATTTTAATATTAAATAAAATATGCTTGAATTTTTTCTTTATTTTAATATAATATAAACTATAAAATAAAAATGTGTATATATGTAAAAGTTAAATTCAAGTCTTTTATTATAACCCTCACAATTCGATATTTGTTCATACATTTTTAAAATGTTCGTACGTAACTTGGTGAGACGAGATGAATAAAAGTTTATGCGAAGAAAAAATAATAATAAATAAATAAACAAACATTAGTATATTTGTACATGTAATTATGAATTAATCTTTATTACATTATTGGGTAACTTAAAACTTGAAAAGTGCTCATGTAAATTTTATTGTTGAGTGAAAACTAAAAAGAAATCAATTAGAAAATAATTATAATATATACATATACACACATAAATTTAGACCTTAAATTTTCACCTTTAATTTAACAATTTTATATTGTCGTGTGTGTGGTTTATTTTTTTGTATCTTTGTACCCTACAACCGACTTAGCTTTAGGGAGGAGGAGCTTTTTTTTTGTTTGGTGCCGTGAGCTTCCTTCCTCCCTTGTTCTAGACTTTTCAAAAAATTGTTCACTGGGAGGGGGCCTAGTTTTTCTTTCTTTACACTATTTTCTGCCTTTTAATCCATAGAAGTGTATTATCCTTCTTAACCTCCATGAGTCGCAGGCGTGTGATGCCCCGTTTTCTTGGCTATGTGAGTTTTTTTTGTGTCGTCTTCTATGTGTGCCATTTTCTTATTCTTCCAAACCATCTCTGCCGTGCTCTTCTTTGTAATTCTGCCATGGAATTTACCACATGATCAAGCTTGAATCCAATGGTCCTGGAAATGGAAATCAATTCCTCTTCATTCCAAGGGATACCACTCTGTTTTGGGCCTTCCATGTTGCCTCTGCTCCTCTTGTCTTGCTGCCAAGAAGTGCTTTGGTTTTGTTGGCAGTAAGCTTCTTTCCTTGTAGCAGCACCTCTTGACTTTTGGTGGGTAAACCTTTGTGCTTGGGGTGTGGCGGTGTTAGAGAAGGAATTGAAGTGAAATAGGGACATCAGCTGAAGTGTAGCCGTGCACTGTCTTGGCTGTTCAGTGGGGTTGGCCGCATTTCATCTTTTGACCTTCTCTTCTAGTTGCCGTGGAACATCCCCTGAAGGAGTGCAGCAGCCGAAGGTGGGAAGCTGCTAGGGTGTGTAAGGCAGTAGCTCTGCCTTTGTGTGGGATTTATTATTGCCTTGTACCCTTTGATTCAAGGGTAAACTTAAACTAGTGAAGGAGCAAGGTATACATATGTTAATATACCCAACTTTAGCATTTTGATCTTTATAATGTTATTAATAATGGATTAGTTTAGACTTAAGAATGAATTGTATGGAAGGTAAAAGTTTAAGATTTAATTATGTTAGGGTTAGATTGGTATAGTTAAATTATAGGATTACTATAATTATGATGAATTTTTGATATAGGCTTGAAATTGAAATTTAATAGTTAGTTTTTAAATAAAAGGGAGAACTATAGGCTTAGGGTAGATTGGTGATATATAGATATCTACAATCATAAAAGTAAGTTATTTTTAAGTTTTGGTTAAGATAAACAATAAAAGTTAAATGTTAATAGTTGCACGTAATTTAAATTATGTAAGCATCTTTTGTTAAATATCTAATTGGAAAATATGAAAGTGGATTAGTCTAGTGATAAATTATATAAAATAGAACCTTTGAATAACTAGATATATGAGGAGTATGAATTGGAGCTTGAAAGTGTTAGGAAATGAAGTTAAGTGGCTTGTGAAGGGTTGCGGGGTTAGATTCCGTGGATTAGAAAAATCATGTATTTCAAGTGCCTTAAGGGCTGAATTAAATTAAGAGTTCAAAAGAAAAAGTGAATCTTGGGATCTTGAGATGTTGTCTACAAAATTTCGTATCTTGGTTTCAAGTATGTTATTAGTTAGAGCCGTTAGAGTGCAGCTAGGTCCTGCATGATTTTTAGTACCCTGTTTTTGGTTCATATAAGAAATTGAGTGGGTTCGTGATAGATTATAGGAAAAGTTTCTAAATAATAAAGATAGATATACTTGTTTATTAATAAAGCCCAATAAACAGAATTGGATTTTGTTTTTTTCTAGCGGAAGTTGTGTTCAATTAACTAAGGTAGGGTCAGAGTTGTCAAAATCCTGCGTGTTGCAGAATTTGATGCAACTTCAAACAATAAACTGTATTGATATACAAATCTAAAAATTTCAAATGATATACCATTATAAATTTACATGTGTCTAGTATTTTATAAATTTTACGAAATTGGATTTGAAGTTTCCTAGAGTACGATATGACAGTTAAAATAGACACTATTCCAAACCCCAAGTTTGGACAATCTCAACATCTCTTACTCACTAAGTGCTTTCTATCTTTTCTAGTTTCTTCTACCCTATGCATTGTCAATACATTTAAAATGTCCCTTCATTATTAACCCTATCATACAAAGTCCAATTAATATTAAGTGGCATGTAATAGCTTAATGTAAAACTTTCATAAAGAAACTGATACATGTTGAGATACAAGTTTAGAAATTAAAAGATTATAACAATAACGTTCATGAACTAAATATTATTTGGAATTATGAATTTCAGTTCCAGATTCTAATATGGACCTGATAAGACACTTGGATGCAAGTGTGAGTAACGAGTGGAATCGGTTACAAGTGAGTGGTTAATTGCTGCCTTTAAGGGCTAGATTAGTATGTGTGATTATATGTTTATTTGAATATGCATGATATATAGAAAATAAGCAAGTAGAGGTACTTTCATAATTTATTTAAATTATATTGTTTGATACTGATTGCTGTGTTGACATTGATTGTGGTTGATAAAAGCCAACAAAGTGAGATATTTATGAAAAGTGGTTTTTATCTCCAAAAGTAAAAATTTAGGTGCACCTAAGATACTCTGATTTAAAATCATGTGAAATCCTGATTCTGATAAATATCTTTTAAAAATTGAGTGCTAAGCCTCAGTGAAATGGATTGTGTACGGAGAATTAATTTGGTGTGCGGGCGCGTAAATGCACAGCAGGGGGTGATACTGGTGTGCAGGGGATGGGTTACTCGTTGGTCCTTTGATTGCGTTGTGTGATATTGTTGCGCTGGCTTAAATTGTGATTCAGTGTATCATATGAATTGTAAATTTGTGAAACTTACAATGTGTACGTGTAATGTGAAATGTTATGAGAATCACATTACATGATGTTAATATATATATTATACGTTTGTGCTGAGTGATGCTAGTACCCTTTGGGTACGATTTTCCACTCACAGGGTCCGTAGGACTCACCCCTTTCTTGTGATTATATTTCTTTAATAGGAGAATCCTCAAAAGAAGTTAACCACTAATATGAGATTTTGCTAAGGATTTGATGACAAGATATGTCTCAGAATCTCATATTTAGGAGTTAAGGATGAAAGTTTGCAGTCATATTAGCACTGTGGGTATCAATGTGGTATGATGTAATATTCTAGTACTTGTTTTGTTGATGGTGTGAACGGAGCAGAGCTCCTTATTATTTTTGTATTGTGTTGAGTAGTAAAAAGAGTTTATAGGATTGTATTTTAAGGCATGTTCCATATTGTAAGGGACTTCTGCCGAAATTTTCAGTAAATTGTGATCAACAAGTTTTTAATGTTAACTTTTGTCTTTATAATTTCTTGATTTTATTCATTAGTGAGTCAAGAGTCATGGTCGTTCCTTTATTTGGGTCAGGGTTAGGGAAGTTTGGTTACCATTTCTCCAGCTAGTCATGCCTCTACGAGAGGTGTGACATATTTGTAAAAAATAAAAGTTAAACAAGTGATATATATAAATTTAGTATCGAAAATAACATTTTTTTTCTAGAAAAAACAATTATGAAATGAGAGGATAATTATAGAAAAAAGATTAGGATAATTATAGAAAAAGATTAATAGTTTTATTTTTTTTAACTTCATAATTTTTTCAAAAAAGTTTACGATTTAGTTAATATTTTGAATCTAAAACATTTTTTTTTAAAATACAAAGGTGAAAGTGGAAAGAAAATATTTTATTTTAATATTTAAAACTTATTTGAAAAAAAAAAATCATTAAGTTATGATTTATTTGTTTTGTAAAGTCCATTGTTATGACTTTTTAGTGGTATTATAAGTTTTATTTTTCTGTTTGAAATATCACATGGAAATACTAGTTTACTTTTATATGTGTAAATTAATTTTATTTTATTGTATTAGAAATAAAAAAAATAAGTTTAACATAATGTATTGTTATAATAAAAAATTAAGTACAAATAGGGGGTAAATAGAAAAGTTAAGCATTTGAAATGATAAAATTTAAAATAGACATTTTGATACTCTGAAAATATATATATATATATATATATATATATATAGATGTTTGAGTATTTTTCCCCAAATTATTTATTAATTCTATTAAGCTTTTTAATTTATGAAGCGAGTGTCATATTTCTCAAATTTTAAACTTTAATGTTATATTAATAAATATAAAGGGAGTAGAGTGTAATTTACTTTTTAATTTACACAATTAGATTTCAACTGTCATCTCCCATCTAAACTAACATAGACAGAAGTGTGAGGTGGCCTTGATTGGATTGGATTACAAAGGAAGACTAGATATAGAAGCTAACTTCTAGACTCCCTCGTCTTTTCTCTCTGAGAGATGACTGGGGTTTTTTTTCTAGTCTTTGTGCTAGCTTTTTTCCCCTTGTGGGTTTCCTTTCTTTGGATTCTTCTTAAACAAAGTGTTTGTTTCTAGTGGATTTTAAAAGTCTCAAAGAAAGATCATAATGATGTGCTCCCTCATATTTTCTCTCTCTAAGATGACATAGTGTTTTTTCTAGTCTTTGTGCTAACTTTTTTCCCTTCTTGTTTTCTTTTCTTCAGATTCTTTTCTGAGTTTTAGTATCTATTTATCATAAGTTCCTCCATCAGAAATGGTCTGTAAGCCACGGAGGAGGAAGCTAAAGAAGTAGTACTTGAGAAGAAGGAAGATGACCATCTAGCTGCTACATCATCATTGTGCTTATTTAGTAAGGTATGGATAGAAAATACGTTCAACTCTTAAGCATTTATTAACACGATCAAGTTAGTATGGAAACCTAAGCAGGTTCTGGACATTAAGGAGGTGGACAAGAATATATTCGTTTTCTGGTTCCACAACAAGAAGGATAAGGTTCGTGTATTACAAGAGGAACCTTGGCATTTCAATAATAATGTGATTATATTGAAAGAAGTGGTAGGCACTGATCAACCTTCGAAGCTTGAATTTTAATATGTATCTTTTTGGGTCAGGTGCTACGACTTACCTTTTAATAGCAGGGGTAATAAGAATGTGAAAGCTATTGCTGGAAAGGTGGAGCATGTCATAGAATTAGATAAAAATGATGATCTTCAATGGCATTCATACACTCGTTTCTAATCATTGTGGATGTCAGCAAACCACTAAAACGTGGTACCACTGATTACGCCTAAGACAGGAGTTGGATTCTGGGTCCAATTTAAATACGACAAGTTACAAAATTTTTGTTATGAATGCGGGGGGTGATGGGGCATATGATGAAAGATTGGGATAAGGAAAAGGGAGATTCAAGTGAAGATAAGGAACTTCAACCATATGGGGCTTGGCTAAGAGCATCCACCAAACGCATGCTCATGAACAATAATGCTAGAAATTCCTAAAAGACAGATCCAATCTTCGTTGGACCAAGGAGAATGTTAAATCAGGAGAGCAATCATCATTTCATTACCACTAAATCAGGGGGCGTGATTTTAGAGGGGAAATGATTGCAGCAGTCTTAATAGGATTGCAAGAGGTGGACATTAATAGCATGAAAAAAGCAATCAATCACGGAGCTGTCAATCTAAATTCAAATTCAAAAACAACTTACCCTTATCACCCAACTTTAGCTAAAAATCAACAATCAATCACGGAAAAGTTATGCCAATAGACCTATTCCAACCTACCACCAATTAATTCGGATAACCATACACATATACCATGAAATTCTTGTAACCCAATTACACCCACAAACACACACATGGCGCCACTCCATCCAATTACATCACATACACATAATCACTACTTAGGATAGTTTTCAATTAAATTCAGTTGCAATATCTTTCCACCCTAACATACCCAGTTGCCAAACTAACCCAACGCCTCCTAAACATCAAACCACAAATACCTTAAACACATCCCATCACAAGAACAAGAGCAAGTCTTAGAAACAAGCTATTAAGGGCCACATGCAAACAGAAGACTACTGCAATAGTAGACACTCATGTTAAACGTAAAGAAGTGGAGGTCTATAATGCATGGGATGTGGAGGACTTTGTTCATGGAAAAAAAGTTAAAAGGCAAAGTGTATGAGAATGCAATCCCTATTCCAACGGTAGAGGCTGTTCAACAACCCTGCCGACAACAATGAAAATATCAGCCTGGGACTACCGTGAGCTTGGGAACCCACTTGCAGTGAATGCCCTACAAAAATTATTATGCTAGAAGCTCCTAACGTAATCTGCCTTTCTGAAACAAGATTATGATATTCAAAGATGGATCGACTTAAATCCAGATTACAGTTTCAATTTGGAGTTTGGATGGGCTGCTCAGGGGGAAGGACGTGCTAGTAGAATAGCATTGCTATGGGACAACACAGTGCATGTGAAACTATTATTACAATCCCTACATCACATCAATGTAACCATTCTTGATGATTAAGATACGACAATTTAGAGGTGTACTGGACGTGTACGGATGGCCAAAGGAAGTGTACAAGTTACAAACTTTTGAGTTGTTACGTCAATTATCTGTATCAAGTCAGCTGCCATGGATATGCTTTGGAGATTTCAATGTTCTACTTAGCAATGAGGAGAAAAATGGTGGTCAACTAATACACTTTGAACTCTTGCAAGATTTCAGGGACACAATTCAAGATTTGAATCTTTCGAGACTGGGGTTTTTCAAGTAATCCTTTTACATGGTCGAACGGGCGAATGGATAATTTCAATATGCAGGAAAGACTAGACAGATTTCTTGCAACTCCACAATAGCTCAACATTTTTCCTAATTATCATGTCAATCATTTAGTTCGATACCATAGTGATCATGCTCTAATATCACTATCAACTAACTATGATATGGAATGCAAAAGGAGGAAAAATAAGTTCAGATTCGAAGCCATGTGGTTAAAACACCCAGAATGCAAGGAGGTTGTCATAAAGGCATGGAAAGGATAGCATTGGCATGGCAAGTGAAAAAATCATGACTATCTTAGAAGCTTTATCAACCTGGGAACAAACCACTTTTGGTAATGTTACCAAGGAGTTGAGAAAGATGCAAAAACAATTGTTATAACTACAAACAAAACCACAATCAGAGTTAAATATGAAGGAGCGGAAACAGGTATCCAATGAGATTAGTGATTTATTGCACAAGGAGGAAATTATGTGGAGACAAAGATCAAAGGCAGTTTGGTTGAAAGAAGGGGACAAGAACACCAGTTTTTTCCATAAAAAATCATCTCAAACAAATAAGTATAATTCAATTGCAAGCATTCAGGATGACTTTGGCAATATTTTCTGAAAGCATGAGGACATTGCCCAAGTGATTCGTGACTATTATACACATCTATTCACGTCTCAAACCCTTTTGTGATGTGGATGAAGCAACAAACCCGATTATGGGGAGAGTTACAACTGAAATGAATAATTAGCTTATCAAGGAATTTACAAGAGAAGAAGTTACCTTCGCTGTACATCAAATGCACCCTCAAAAATGACGGGACCAGCTTTCTCTTTTTTATCAAAATTTCTGGTCTAAAATAGGGGATGACATTGTGGAACTAGTATTGAATGTTTTAAATGGAGATGTGAACCCTGAATTTATAAATTACACCTTTATAGCACTTATCCCAAAGGTGAAAAAACCACAACATGCCAAGGATTTTAGACCTATTGGCCTTTGTAATATGCTCTTCAAAGTGGTTACTAAAACAATTGCTAATAGATTGAAGACAATACTCCCGGGCATAATTTCAGAAACTTAAAGTGCCTTTGCTCCTGGTAAACTCATAATGGACAATGCTCTAGTTGCTTTTGAAATTTTTCATTACATGAAAAAGAAGACAAAAGGGAAAAAAAGTTTTTTAGCCCTAAAACTTGACATGGCAAAAGCATGTGATAGGGTTGAGTGAGGTTTTCTGCAAGCTACTATGATAAAGATGGGTTTTGATATTAAATGGGTGAATCTTGTTATGAAATGTGTGACTATTGTTTCTTATGTTGTGCTTGTTAAAGGAGAACCCAGTGAAAGCTTTATTCTCCAAAGAGGTCTCCACCAAGGAAACCCTCTCTCACCGTATCTATTCCTGTTGGTAGCTGAAATTTTTCAGGTCTAATCCATAGAGCTAAAAGGACAAGCTCACTTTATGGTATTAAAGTGGCTATCCAAGCTCAATCAATCAGCCACTTGTTTTTTGTGGATGATAGCTAATTATTTGCATAAGCCTCTCACACTTCACTGTTAATATTAAGAAGATCTTACAATTAAATGAACTTGTTTATGGGCAAAAGATGAATCTAGACAAGTTAGAGATTTCCTTTAGCCGAAATGGGAACATTGATTTGAAGAAAAATGTCCAAGTTTGGATGGGAATAAAGGTTGTCGAAAGTCATTCTAAGTACTTAGGTTTACCTACCATCATTGGAAGGTCTAAGAAGCATGTTTTTAATGGAGTGTAAGATCGCATGTGGAAGAAAGTTAAAGGGTGGAAGGAGAGTGCACTGTCCAAAGCAAAGAAGGAAATCCTAATAAAATCAGTTGTACAATCAATACCAACCTTTGTCATGTCATGTTTCAAACTACCTGCACATGTCTGTTCTCAACTTACATCACCGCTGAGTAATTTTTGGTGCAAAAGGAAGGAGAATGAAGAGAAATTACATTGGTTGAAGTGAGATGACCTTTGTCTACCAAAGAAGAAGGGAGGATTGGGCTTTAAGAATCTCACTGTTTTAACATTGCTATACTTGCAAAACAAGTATGGAGACTTTATACGGTCCAACATTTTTTGGCAGCTAGGGTATTAAAAGTCAGGTACTACCCAAGAGGTGATCTATTATATGCAAACTTGGGATTTCAGCCAAGTTATACTTGGAGGAGTCTATTTGAAGGAAGGAAGGTGATGGCTGATGGCACATGATGGCTTCTTGGAAATGGACAATTATTGCATATTTGGAAGGATAATTGGTAACTTGAACAAAATGGCTTTAAGCCATGGTCTCCTCCAACAATCTTACCTTCGATGGCCATGGTTAATCAATTGATAGTCTATGATTTGCATGGCTGGAATACTGCCCTTATTGATGAAATTTTCATGCCTTTTGAAGCAGACCAAATAAAGTGCGTACCTTTGCACTGAGGATTGCAGAGTGACCAAATCATATGGCATGCAACAAAAGATGGTGAATTCACGGTAAGGAGTGCTTATCACCAATTATTAGTTGCTTATCTTAATCAAAACAAATCAAGAGAAGCAGCTAATGACGTGATATGGGGAAAATTATGGAAACTGAGGATCCCACCTAAAGTAAAGCATTTCCTATGGAGAATATTAAAGGATATCCTTCCAGTTCAAGAAACCTTGGTCCGAAAAGGATTACGGACCAGTTCACAATGCTCCAACTGTGGTGCCTGGGAAAATAGCTTCCATGCCATTATTGCATGCCCAATAGAAGATCAAGTATGGAGTAGGAGGAGGTTAACTTTACCAAATGACGCTGTTGAACTTAAGCACCTTGTTTCTGAATTATTTAAGTAAGGGAAACAGGAAAAAATTGAAAGCTTTATTACAATCTATTGGAGTATTTAGAAGGCATGGTGTAAGATGCATTTCGAGAAAAAATTTACACCACTAGAAACTATCATCCAGCAAAGTCAATCGCTCCTAGGTGATTATAAGAAGGAGAATATAAGTGCAAGAGAAATCAAACCAAGAAGAGAAATAGTGAGGTGGCAAACTCCTACGGTTGGAAACTTTAAACTTAATGTAGATGCTACTTTACTTGGTCACAAAGCTACTAGATTTGGAGCAATAATTCGAGATCATCAAGGCCTATCTATAGGAGCTGCAACATGGAATGAAAATATTAAGTTAGAACCTCAGGTAGCATAAGCCATTGCAATTAGGTATGGCTTAACACTAGCTATTGATCTAGTATTATGGGATGTTGTTACTGAAATAGATTGCATGGTTCTATTTGATGCTTTACAAACCCACAAATGTCAAAAGAGCTACTTTGGAGGAATAGTTCCGGACTGCAAGGATTTTTTGGAAAATTTTAGATGCCTGACCTTTAATCATACAAAGAGGGAGGGTAATAAGGTGGCACATCATTTTGCTCGTTCTTCTTTCTCTAAACATGTCAATTGTACTTGGATGGAGGATGTTCCATTTGGACATTATAATGCTTGTAATGCAGGATTTTCCTTAATACAAGATTTCATTTTCTTCCCCAAAAAAAAAAAAAAAAATCATGGATAGAAGTGATGTGCCTAATTGAAGTAGCAATAGACATTCACATGACATACTTGGCGAATGAAAGTGTTTCTATTATTTTTTATTAGAAAAGAGAAATAATGTTAAAATATAAAAAACAAAACAAAAAACTAAATAGAACTCATCCTTCCCTATCTCTTCTTCATCACCATCTCATTTCTTCATAAACACTGCAAATAGAGCTAGGACGTAGCCGCCGGTGAATTCAAAGAAGAGACCGAAGAGATATTGGAGAATGGACAGGGAAGGATCCTCTGAACCTCTGGGAACATAAACACACAGATTCGATCCAAGAGAAATCTTCACTTTTCTCCATTTGCTTCCTATGTTCTCTCAAAATCTTCATCTTGTGAGAGAAAAAAAGTGATAATCAGATCTTTAATCATTAACTTATAAAGTTATAAACGATAATAAAGGCAATGGGAAGGAGAGAGAGTGGATTTTGATTTTGACCTTCAGCAAATTAGAAATAGATGTGGAGTGAGGAGGAAAGCAATGCTCATATGAGAGGAAATTGACACGTAGATCAAAAGGCAAGCTGCATTTATATCTAATAAATTTTGGTTAAGTCAATTAATTCCTAAGATATTGCTTGAAGTGATGATCAGTTAATATAATTTGTCATTGCGGGTTGGAGAATTCTCTCTGGTTTTGGTTTTTTTTTTTTTTTTTTGAATGTCTAAATAATATTAAACGAGCTAGACTTACAAAGAATTGTAATGAAAGAAAATTAAGCCCAAACCTTTGAGATAACCAATTGGGTAATTTAACACCAAATTCACTTGCATGACACTTCACCGTTACTTGTTTCGTATGTAATTCTGAGATGAGCAGAATGTGGGGTACATTATGCTACTTTGGCCATAGGAGCTCCACTGATATTCCTTCCTAAACAGCCACTGCTTTCTCCAATGCATTGCAGCGGCGATGTTCTTCTTTTATTAGTCACAGCACAGGTTTTGCACTGAACTACCTTGGATTGGTTGTACTTGATTGATGCATGCATGATCTGGAATTAGTGTGCACATGTGGATTTGGGGATAAAGTATATGTATGTGTTATTATGTTTTCTCTATTGTGATTCCATCATTTTCAGCATTCTTGCCGTGATACTTATATCTTAAGTCTTTTGTTCTTCATTGTCCCCGCCCCCATTCCCCATCTTTGGTTTGACTCTTATTCAATGTATGTATAAAACATATCAGAGAACCTTGGAGCAACAGTTTAAGTAAATGATCTTCCATTTATTTTCTCTAACTTGGTCTTTTCATTCTATCTAGTAATTTTTCTCTTAACTTTATGGGTCGGGAAGTGTCCAGCAGAAAAGCATAGATGACATAGTTTTGTGGAAGATGCAAGCTTATTCTCTGTTCAGGGGCATGAGATAATATAACCCTGCTATTTCAGTTTATTAGATGATTCACGATAGTACTATAACTTCCAGATGTTTACTTATTTGGAATGGGTCAATGAATGTTCAGTATGTGACAGTGCCCCAGCTTTCTGAGCCTACAGATTAACTTGATGAGGTTTTTCAGCATTCCAGAATCATAACTTGTATACACCTCAAAATGAAATTAGCAATTTTTATAATGTGTGTCTGTGTGTTTGTGCGAATGTAATCAATAATTGTGTTAGCACAACTTCATATTCATTTTTTGTGTCATAACTCATAAGCACCCTTGTATCTTAGCTTATCCTATGATGCAGCTCAAACTTCTTTTATGGGGTTTGAAGATAATATTTTGCTGTTCAGGATTATTTCAACAATATCTTGTTACCAAATCCAGAAGATACGTCTGCAGGATTATTTCAACAATATCTGGTTTACCAAATCCCAATTTGTGGCTGTCGATAGGCTGTTTCTCTATGGATTTTTACTTGTCACTGACAACACTTTCCCTCAATACAAATCTTCTTTTTTTCTTCCTAAATTTATGCTTCAATGTGGTGGAATTTTGATTTTGTATAAACCATAGAAGCACAAATGTCAATATTCATGCATAAATTTGTAAAAGTGATGAGAACATATCCTGGAGATTGCTGCAATATATAACCTTTACTGCAACCTTCGTACTAAACCTTTCCAGAATTAGTTTGTTTGGAACACTTCAATATTGATGCAGAGATTTTTTTCCCTTCCAATTTTTTGAAGAATTTAAGACCCATCATCACCACTGGTTCCTGAGATACTTAGTATCCAGTATGACAAGTAGCCCATGTCTAGTGATGTATATATAGATCATATAGTAATGCTGATGTTTCGGAGTGTTTAAATTTATTGCAACCTGCTGCTAATTCGGGCAAAGAAATCAAGCTCACATGTCCACTGCAAGTCACTTGCTCAACTTGCAGGTATTTTTACAAAGCCTTTAATTACTAAAAGCAAAGCCTGAATTTCTTAGAAGCCAACTTGGAGTACCAACTAAAAGTTTCAAGGAGGAGAACAAAACTTTTTCTAGATGCTTCCCTATTTTATTATGTTTTTGTTGCTCTTCATGACTTCTTGCCACATGTAAAATATTTTTATTAATTTTGTGCGACATATACATGTAAAAAGAAAATGGCAGTTGGATGTAGAGAGTAGAGACAGAGGGACATCTCAGTTGATTGTAGAAGTCATTAGTTGCGGGTTGAAGATAGCAGGAGCTTTAGTAAAGCTACTGTTCATGGCACTGTAAAGAACCTTTTAATGTTATTATTCTTATTATTATCACATCAATAAATAGCTTTCGCAGAATACAATTGCCACAAATTATAATCCACTATGCTCTCTGAGTTTCATAGAGATTGGATATTATCAATCTTCTTTCTTTTTGTGGGGGTGAGTCTAGTCAGTCCCATGTTTATGGATATCTTTGGGTGAAAGGTTGAGTATATTTTGCTTATGAAATATGCAGTTAATTTATGTAGTTGTACTAATCTTTTAAATTAGAAAGAAAGAAAAGATAGAGTTTGAATGGTTTTTCAGCAAGTTTCAGTTTCAGATGTCATATATCTTTGGTTAATTAGTTTCAGATGTATTTGAGAGAGAATGAAAGACAAAGAGCTATTTTGGGAGAATGTAGCAACCAGGCAAGCAAATGTATTATATCTTCCATAATTGTTAAGCATGAATAAATTAGTATCTTCTTCTTGAGTTGCAGAAGAAGATTTCACAATCACTGGCAACAAATATCTTAAAACACAGCCATCTGCATACAGACTTTGATCATCTATTCAGTCTGCAGTATTACTTAAGCTATGGACCTATTTGCTGATCAATAATCTCTTGTCACTTCAAACAGTCTGTGTGATAAGGCCAATAATTGTAGATTCTTTATCAAGACAAGAATAATTTTATCTTATCTCTTTGGATTCCTTTAAGGCTAAGCTAGCTAAGACTTTTTCTTATATAAATAGGTAGCATATGTAAATGAGAGGGCATCCATCATCCATGCACTTCTTTCTCTCTTCTCTTGTAAACATATCCCTTATTTTTAAAATTTAAAATTTAGTTCAAAATAAAGCCAAATTATTTTGTAGATTAAATTACACTCACTCACATATTTTATAATTTATTAAAATAATAGTGATCTTAAAGTTAAAACCTACTCTCTACTGCAATTTTGGATATGGAGTTAAAATATTTCAACAGAATATTCCATGAAAATTTCCCCTTCTCATAAAATTTGTAATAAGTCATGTTTTTTTTTATAGAAAAGTCCTCTTATGTTTTCATGAGATCACTAAATTTAAATCATCTAATACACATGATATAAATCAAAAGGTAAATGTAATTAATAAACCGGCAGGGCCCAATACAATGAGGTTTGGCCCAGACAAAACAGCTTTTCGGTAGAAACCAGACGCGGAAGATACGGCGTCGTATTGTGGAGACAAAAATCTGTGGGCCTGCCTCGAATTCCATTTTCCGAGTCTCAACTAAATGTGGACCCGGTTAATTGATTCGGTATAATTGTGATTGATAGTTTTCAGTTTTAACACGTCCGTGGCTCATAATTGGACAGATGGCGACATCTCTGCCTCTCGACAAGTCTCTTGTGCAAGAAACATGTGATTCATCCTCTCATTGTCCGAATAAGATTATAAAATATTTTATAATTTTTTAGTATTTAAATATAAATATTTAAAAAGAAACAATATCCAATAAAAATTGATGTTAATCAAGTATATTTATATTATTTTATATAGAATGCATATTAAAATTATTTTATATTTTCTTTAACAGGCTGTTTTTTGTTTCTTAAAATTATTTCATTATAATTAATAGTTATTTAAAAATTATAATTGAATTTTAAATTATATAAAGCATTTGGTAATAATCAATTATAATTTGTGAAATGACTATTAAAAAAATTATATTAATATTTAATAAAATAATTTTAGTCATTTTTTCTTTTAAAATTATCAAAAATTGCATTGAAGTTAAGTTGTGGGTGATGTGTTATATGTATTAGAGTGTTATTTATGAAAATGATGAGAGATATCTTTATTTTTTACTTGATCAAATCTGATTATTGTGAAACTTGATTATAAAAGTAAAAAAAAAATATCAAATTCTTGTTTGCATTTTTTTTTTGGTTTAATTTTTTAAAAAAATAATAATCTAATTTTAAATTTGTTTTAACCAAACACTTAAATTTAGATTAATCAAAATCAAACACCTACAAATTAATAATTGTCATTATACATAAAAAAATTCTCTTATTTTTTGGTGTATATTTATATATATTTTTTATTTAAATACTAGCTTTTAGTCATTGATTTCATTTTGAGATTGTATATTTATTTTGGGCCTTATTTAAAATATTAATAAAAAAAATTAGGACTTATCATTTTTTTTAATATAACCTCCCATAAGTCTTTAAAAAAATTATAGGGAGAAATAAAAAGTTTAGGGAAAGTCTACCCCAAAGCTTTCCAAAGTTCCCATAACACCTAAATTGTAGGCAAAATGAAAATTTAAGCTTGATTCATTCCCATTATGATTCCATCAATTTCCATTGATAATTAATGAGTTACATTTGTCTAATACAAATAAAATGGACATTAATTGCTTGATTAGATACTTGATTGATAATCTTTGATTTTATCTCTCTAAACTTTTTATTGATTTATTTGCTTCTTGTATATCCCCAGATTTTTTCATCATTCCATTATATACCCTGCTTCAAAATCTTCACAATAATTTTTTGTTTATTTCCTCAATAGAATAGAATGCCTCAAACTTTATATTAGCAAATTTTCTATTTTAAAACCATTTTCCTCTAAATACTTATTTCACTACCTATAATTTTTGCAGACAAAAGCAAGATAAAGAGGAAAATTCAAATAACCCATATAAAGGAAAAAAAAGAAGGACTACTTAATATTTTGCATTATCTAAGATTATTCTGTTATGTATTTTTATTTGTTTTTACCTTGTTCATATTTTTTATGTTAATTTATATATTTAAAAAAAAATTATTTATATTTTTTTATGTATATTATGATAAATTCACAGGAAATATTAATAAAAAAGTAATTTTGTTTGTTTTTTTTCTTTTGGTGGAATCCACATGTGGAACTCGCTGGAGGCCCGAAAGCAGCACCAGAATCAAGGCGTCGCCATCACAGTCAGTGACTCAAGAGTCAAACATTTTCTGGTACATTAAGAAATTAGCGTATCAAACATGTACAACCTTGTCCACACCGAAACCCCTATCTCCACAGAAATTAATTAATTTTTCATCTTAATTATTAAGACTTCCAAACAGATAATCTTATTTTATGGACCCATTTTCCCATAATTTATGCCGGGTTCAATTCGGATAAGGTTGTCAGTACTCAGTCCACCTTCCTCATTTATATTCAATTTCTCTCAACCTTTCTGATTATCGATTATGGCGAAAATATCTGCTACCCATGTGCTACTCACCACCTATTTATACTGTTTCTCTTTCCTTTCTGCCTCTTTTCTTGTGTAATGTAATCCCTTTCAATTTCACTCTTTTTGCTGCTTCCATTTTTGTTTTTTAATTATATATTACGATGTCGATTGCTCTGGAGAGTAATAGCGGCGGGACGATCAATCGGTCCAAGTTCATCGGCGGGATGCCCTGTATGTCGATCTATGATCGGAGTTTCCAGCCGGAGAGAGGGGATGATTCTGATTCGAGTAGTTCATCTTCGATCGGCAGAAATAGTGACTCGTCAGGAGGGTCTTCAGATGGGGAAGACTCTGGAGAGAACGAGGTGCAGAGCTCGTTTAAAGGGCCTTTAGATACTATGGATGCTTTGGAGGACGTTTTGCCTGTCAAGTATGTTTTTTTTTACTATTTAGTCTTCTGGGTTGTGATCATATTTCATTGAGTTGTTTACAGATTTAAGCAATTTGTAGATAACCTACTAAACACTTATTACAACCATCAAAGGGAAAAAAAAGGTAAAAAAGACCCTTTTACTTGAATTTTGGTTATGATTTCATAGAGTGGAAAATGGGAGGAGTTGAATGAGATTGGATAATATTTGTTTAAGTTTTGATCTTATTCTTGGACTCTATTGCTTACTATTTTTCACCGAGACCAAACACATCTCCTGAATTGCTCTTATGATTAGGTTATAGCAATCGTCTGTGCTATAAAGCAAAGGAAGTTGTTGACGATTATAATCCAAATATTTATTTTCTCTGTCTTGATTTCCTGTCTAACATATACTCCTTGTTTCATTCCTTTTATCTTATTTTAATTGATTGTTTAATGTGGGGACCAATTCGTGCTGTTTTTGCTTTATTTTATTTTAATAAAAGATTTGGTTTTTATAATCTATTGTTTCGAGTTGTCATTGCAAATCATTTAGTAGTTAATACATAAGGGTCACTGATCAAGGGAGTGGGATCATACATCTTGGGCTGGTTACTGGATAATTTTCAATTTGCTTGGCTTCCATTACAATAATAGTTATGGCAATAAGAAGAACAATAGTTCTGGTAATTCCATTACAATAATACGAATTTAGTTATCACCCATCCCATACATCAGAAACAATGCCATTCAACTATATGTACATTCTCTTTCTTAATAATATGGAGCATGAGTTAATATGTGGGGCCTATTTTTTGGTGACAGGGTATGTATGTTTGGTGTACTGAGTAATTTCTGGGTTACGTTTTTCCTCAAAATTCTTTGGTCTACAGCTTGCACGGGCTTCATCTAGGTTGAAGATTTAAGGAAAAAGTAAGATACAATTTGTATGTAGAGGTTAGGATTCCACTACTTGTAAAGCATCTGTGAGAAAGCTGGTGGTGGTGGTGGGGGAGAAAGCTTGTTGTGTGATAATTGAACCCATTATATCAAGAAATGTAATACAAGTGTTGCTTGACCTAATTTTGAGGCTTTAGTTGATTATGGTCTGGGCTTGAGCCTGTTCTGTGAGAAAGGGACCTAAGCTGGTTCTGCTAGAAATGGACCAAAGCTTGTTGTAGAAGTATTAAACAGTTCGCAAATTATGAAGGCTTATTTTTTTCTTCCCTTTTTTGTTTTACATATTCAAGTTAACATGGAGTAGGAGTTTTGGTTTACATATATACAAACACAAGAAAAAGATTCAACATTTGAAGTTTTGAGAGCTAATAAAGTTAATATTAAGCCCACCCTTGCTAGGAGACAAATTGTAGAAGATCATCATCATCCATGCACATTGTTGCCTATACATAAATAGATAAACAAAATTTTCTGCATATGTATACATATTACATAATACAGGCATGCATACACACAAACATGACATATCCTAGACATACAGTTTGGATTGTCTGTGGATGTTAGTATGGGTGGGGGTGTGTTTCTTCTGTGTGTACTGTGTGCCTGTGCATCATGTGAGTTTAATTTGTGCATCAATCAGATAGAATTAAGCCTCAGCTAGGAAAACTTGCTTCAATGGTTCAGTCAATGTTTGAACCTCCTTGTGCATGCTCTGATCCAACTAAAAGTTCTCTACTTATCAAGCTGAGCTCAAATAAGCAAGAGTTCTGCTTTGCTCAATTTGATGGCACCCCTAGTTGAACCACTTTTCAGTCAACTGTCACGAATTCTTCAGTGATAGTATTGATGCTTCTTTTCTTTTTCCTTCTGGCGTGACATTGATGATGGTGAAGTAAATTAAAATAAGTGTTGACATATGCAATTAGGTCCTTGATTCAGAGAAGCGAAAAGCTTAAATTCTAGGAGAGCTTTGTGTCTGTTTGTGTGTTTGTATGCTTGTTTTTTTCCTCAACAGCTTGTTTCCAGGAAGAGGGCTTACTACTAATTCCTGCATAGAGTATCTCATGCTTCAATCCTAGGTTTTAGGTACTCATTGCTGTACATGTGCAATTGTTATGTTCAATAAACTCTCAGTATAACAACTTATTCTTTTTGCACTCTGCTATCTTGTGCTCATTTCAGGAGAGGCATATCTGAGTTCTATAGCGGCAAATCAAAATCGTTCACAAGCCTAGCTGATGCTTCATTTGCAACCAATATGGATGACATTGTAAAGCCAGAAGATCCTTACACCAAGAAACGCAAGAATTTATTAGCCCATAATATTATTGCTGAAAGGAATAGGAACTGTTCCTTGAAAAACAATGGTTGTGGAATATCTAAGAGATCAGCTAACTTCAGTCGAGGGACATTTTCTTGTAGGGTTACTTCGACTAGCTCCAGTGGTCATACTAGCAGCGAGGAAGGAAACTCGGTATCAAGTTCACCATCTTCTGGTCTTCCACCTCTACATCCTCATGGGAGAATGTTACCTGCAGAAGAATCAGTGTCGTCTCCCCGACAAAACTCTACTTGGCGATCATTCTCCTTGTCTGATCTACGAAGTGTTGCTGCAGAAGATCTTAACATATCAGGGCAGGCAATTTTTGGTCGAAACACAGGCAGGAAACTAAATTGATGTTCTAAATTGGATTCTACTTTCACACGCAGCCATATAGGCTTATATCATGCTTGTGATGAATTTCATTGCAGACAGTTTGTGGATGTCTTTCTAGATTTTTGGCACATTGGTAATGTATATTCTCAGAGTTGCTGTTTTACACTTCCAGTTGTTCGACTATAATGTACTTCACTCTAGGATGCTTCATAATTCAAAGATCTTAAGTTTTGTTCTCTATGACAAATGTAGACTCGGTTATCAATAGTTACTTTGCTTCAGAATAAGGGCAAGATTGTGTGGCCCCGTTTTAATGTGTTTTTCGACAAAATATAAGTCACTAAGGTGACAAAGAATTCTTGAAAGGCAGAGCATGTCAAGAGTCTAAAAGAAATGAAAAATTGGAACTCATCTATCCTGTACTGATCAATAGCGGGGGTAACAAGCCCTGTTAGGCAGATTTTAGGCGTGTTTGAGTTTTACTTGTGTTTATCATAAGCTCGCTAGCCCATTCTAAGTTTCTTAGTAAGAGCTTGTTTGGAATACGGGTTACAAATTCTGATTGCAAAGCCTAATTGATTGCTAATTGAAGAGCCTAATATGTGGATTAGGAGCATTAGGTTTTCAATCGCAATCGGCCCAAATTGGATTCAATTGATAGGAATAGCTTGGTTTTTCAGTTTGTATATGATATTAGAATTATTCAATTTATTTTTTTATTTTTTTATATATTAACAGTCTTTCTAATCCAAATTTCTCTTAATTTTTTAAATTATTTTATTTTATGTACTTGATTATATTATATAATATTTTTTGAGTAATATGACATTTATTTAGTTATTATTGCAATGTATTATTTATTAATGTAACATGCATAAAAATATTTTATTAATAACTAAATAATATTAAAATAAATATGTAAATAAAATATCATTGGTATGCATGTCCTTAATAATAATTATATATCTAAATTGACTTTTACAATCTGCATACTAAATACATATATGACTTATTTGAAATATGTATACCAAACACATATTTGATTTATGACTAATATGACTTTTACAATCTAATTTCTGCAACCTTACTTAGTATCAAATTGATTTTTGTAATTTATATACCAGACCCTAAATTTGTATTATAAGCTAGCTAGCCCAATCTAAGTTTGTGAAGAACTAGTGGGCTCTGAGCTTGGGTTGTTATGAGTTTTTGAAGAATTTTTTATAAGGTGAGTTTTTGAAGAATCTTTTATTAGGTGAGTTGAGCCGAAGACTGACTACAAGAATCAATTAAATAAGATATGTTTTACTTCTTGTGTTATTTTCATATAGTAACATAAATATTTAAATAAATTGAATAATGTTAAATAAGTCGGCTTATATTTTTAAACACTGAATTTTAAAAAATATAGCTATATTTATTTTATTAAATAAATTCAAAACAAAGTTTAAGATTGATAGCTCGTTCAGAAAGTGAGACGAGCTTAGTTTAAATCCTTAACAAATATTTTATAACCTATTTATCAATTAACTCCATTCATTAAATCATAATTAATCAATCTATAAAATTAGATTAGATTATTGACTGGAGGTCCAATAATGCTTCTTCCCTTCTTAGAAGGAAAATGTGGCAAGACAATTGAGCTTCATACATGAACGACATAATTATTAATTAAATTATTTTTACTAAGCAAAAAGAATATTGAACTGGTATATGTTATAACTTCTCTAATATTTTATCAATTGTCTTCCAAATATTTTTTACAATCAGTTTCATACAATAACTTTCAAAACATTTTGTGAAGAATTCTTAACTCCACTAATTAAGATAGAGATGATGAGAATTTAATAGTTTCAGATTCAATATATACGATTGATGTAAATACTATTTATAAAAAATTAAAACAGAAGTTTTAAAATATTTGCACGTTCTCTCTGCCTAATCCAATTAACATTTTTTTATGAAAATCACTAATGAGACTTAATATAATATTTTTATCACACTTCTAAGTTAGAAAAAAAAAATTTAAATTTTTCAACACTCATCATGAATTATTTATCAATTGTTTTCTTAAATATCTTTAAAATAGGATTATGATGTGTTGTCCCAAAAGGCAAACCTAGAGGGGTTGAATAGGTTTTGCAAATATAAAACTAGCTTTTTTTCAGCTTATAAATCACACGCAGTAAGCAATCAATTAACTTGCAGTGGAATAAAAGAGTAGTGTTAGAAATATTGCAAACGGTAATTCGTAGCGGTGCACCAAGTTTTTTTGGCTATGTCCACTTCTCAAGTTTCACTTGCTACCAATATTTTGGCTACGTCCACTTCTCAAATTTAACTTCATAGTTGAAATCCACTAATAGTTGGCTCAACAACCTTACACAAATTAAATTACAGGGCTCAACAACCTTTATAAGTTCCAACAAACTTAAATAGAGGATAAATGTACCAAGCTTAATCCTAAGCTATAATTTATCGCTCACTCACTCACTTTACAAAAACGGAATTTGTGATTCTAAAATCATGAACATTAAAAAAAGTACAAAGCTGAAACAAGGATCTAAAAGTGTTTGATTTTTGCTCTTGAACAATCAGAGTTTTGCATTAATATGTGAAAGTTTTCTTCTTGCTCTGTTTTAGGGAATTTCAAATTTGAAAGCTTAAGAATTTTATTTTAGTAGAAGAGTCTTTGTTGTTTTGTGTAGTCTCGTCTTTTAACCTGACTTATTCAATTTTATAGTCCAAGCTCGTTTGTAGCCGTTCTCTATGAATTTCAAACTGTCATCTCAGACAGTTCAAAACGAGAATAAAAGGACAACCACATATATCATTTCTTTGAAACTTTTGATCATGCACCTTAATTCTAGTGAGTTTGCACTTTGTAGTACGTTGTACCTTAATTCTTTAAAACTTTTGATTTTGCACTTTAAATCTAGCGTTATTTTATTTAATTTTCAAATTTGTAACTTAAATATATATATATATATATATATTATATATATATTATAATATCTTTTTATTTTATTAATAATAAAAAATTATTGAGGTTGCTATTAAGAAAATAAATTTAAAAAATAAAATATGATATAAAAAAAAATATTAGGATTCATTTGAAAAGTAAAAAAGTAAAAGTAAGATATTTTGATACTTTGGATATACAAACATGACTTTTGAGTATTTTACCCAAATTAGTTTGTAACATCATTAGCTTTTCCATCTATCCAATGAAGGGGAGTTTTGATTTTCCTAAATTTTGGATTTTAGTGTTATTTTACCAAATCAAAGAGTGTAATTTGCTTTTATATATATATATATATATATTACAACAAATTTGACATAAATGTGATGCTTAAGTTAAGGATATTAGATAGTATTTTGCCAAAGGAAAAACTGATAGAGTTACAGCAATGATTAATGATGCAGAAACAAAACTCATTGATTATGCCTTACCTTAAACATGTTTATTGTTTCCTTAAAATCACATTGATAAAAACTAAGTGCTTGTAATAGATAATGACACCAAATGGTAAGAATATATAAAAACAACATTAGTTATGACTATAACTCTTATTTTTAGTTGTGTTTTTTTTCAAGGATCCCTTACTTTTATAATGTCTACAATAAATAAATATATATATATATATATAATTATTTAACATTTATTACATTTAACCTCAATTATTGTAGTATTATGCAATTAATGAATATTGAATATTACTTATTAAAAATATTTTCATTTTTAAAAATAATATTTATTATATCTAATAATTGTCATTAGGACACCTGTAGTTGGTTGTCTTGGACTAAAAAGCTATATATTGTTGTGACTGTAGTGGCTCTTAACATTGGCTAGTCAATTTGGTCATATAACAGTAAACACTCCTAGTAGGCCCACACAAACCCACCTGAAAGAACAATCACTTTCAGAGGCTTTCAGATTCGTTTTCTTCTTCCTCTATCAATTGGGTAGTGTTTTCTCAAACTTGCTTTTGTTAATTTTTTACACATAGACTAATCTACAGATACCTTGGCCATTCTGGCTATAAAACGAAACTATTATATGTATGGCATTTGCATTACATTAATAATAGTCTAATGCAACAATTAATCACTAACAATTGAATCTATGGCCTTTTTTTTTCTTTTTTTAAATTCATGGGACGTCATTTGAGTTAAGGTTCATCTGCGTTTGTTTTACATTATTATATATCTTGACTTTTTATGATGTTGATGATGTTAAGATTGATTTGGTTCTACAGGAGAAAGCATTTGTGGCAGGAATGGCTTCTTTATCTTGTTTTGTGTCTGATCAGGAGTTCAAGGCTTTTCACAGAATTGATAGAGAGCTCTACACCATTCTTGTAATCAATCTTTGGAGAGATACAATAGAATCAATGCAAATTCTAGCACTATGGCTCTGGTTGGAGAGGACCGGGTTTCGCAATGTTGTGAAGAAAATTTTATCTTTGCCATATATTTTAATTAATGAAGTTGCAGATGAAGCAGTTACATGCCTTAACTGCATCAACAATTTCCAAATTCCTTCTACATCAGAAAACAATGAGATTCCCTTACTTCAAAGCCTGATGGAGAAGGAGATTTCTTTGCAACTACTTTCCGAAAGTCGGGTCAGGGCAATGGAAGGAATTATGAAGATAACAAATGAAGTTTGCATGAGAGCAGTAAGTGACATTATGCAGCAAGCTATTTTGAGAAATTCTAGTCAGACAATAGTAGGGAACCAAATGACAATGCCAGTTTCAACAAACCAGTTGTTGGGTCATTCAGATGGATTATCTGGTGTGAGACTTGGTTGTGGGGTTGGTCAGAATTTGACACCACAAATTGAGGTACCTGCAGATGATAGGACTATGTTTGTTACTTTCTCAAAGGGCTATCCTGTTTATGAATGGGAAGTGAGGGATTTCCTTGGTAGAACATATGGGGATTGCGTTGAGTCTTTGTACATGCAAGAAGTGCAGACTAATGAGCAATCTCTTTTTGCTCGCATTGTGTTTCACAAGGCCTCAACAATTGATGGGATACTGAGAGGAAGGACTAAAGCCAAGTTTACTATCAATGGGAAGCATGTATGGGCTCGAAAATTTTTGCCAAAACGTACCAAAAGCTCAGTGCTGCAACAAATGCCACCCCAATCGGAAGCTGATTCACCTGGTTCAGCAGGAAGTTAAGCTATGGAGAGAAGGAAGGAATAAAGGAAAAGAAATAATGCGGAGCAACTAGTTGTTTAGTGAGGATGCATATAAACTTGGATTTGGGACGAAAGGTAAAGTTTTTTGCTGTTGTTGTTAAGCTTTGTTTTCATTTATCATCGAGACAATGTTTTATGAACTTCTTTTAGCAAAAGAATTGGGTAGATGTTACCCATAACATATATATATTTCTGATCGACATTCTTATGCTATTAGTTGTCGATAGATTGATGGTTATTGGATTAAGTTTTGTCATGACAACATATATTTTAAGCATGAATGATCATGTTTCAAGTCATAGGCGCGGTCACATATAAATTGGAAGATATATTAAATTTTACAACACTAAGGCTCTGTTTGAATTGGAAGCGTGAGAAATACGAGTGCTCTTTTAACTTTTTTTTCTTTAGTATATTGAGAATACTCAAACTCGGTCAAGCTTTGGCAAAACTCAAAAAGATCTTCTTGTTAAAAGGATTTGAACTCATGACCTACTAAATGAGTTACCACCAAACCAAGTTATAACTTATTTTAAATTCTGCATATTATTAAATTTATTATAAATTTATATATAAGTAATAAAAAATACTAACGAGCCAAAGTTATAACTATATTTTAAATTATGTATATAATTAAATTTATTATAAATTTACATATAAATAATAAAAAATTTATTAAATAATACTAAACGAGCCAGCTCAAAATCAACTCGTTTAGTAAACAATTCGAGCTTGAGCTATGCCCTTAAAGAGCTAGATCGACTCATTGTCAGTCCTAGAAATCAGCTACTAACCGCTTGAGCTAAACTCTTGGTGATAGCTTCTTTTGTTTTTTAACTAATGTAAATAAGATTAAAGAGTTTTTATTTTTATTTTATTTATTTATAAATATATATAGTATTAGCTTCAACTGAAGTGGCTAATGTGGATTTGGCCCGACTCTCAAGGATCCACATCTTCAAATTAGTTAGTGGCTCAATGTTGTTTTCATCCTTAAAGATTGAACTAGTTTCTAATTTTGCTCTTGAAGATTGTTTTTCTCAATTGAGTCCTCCTCTCAATTTTTTATTTTCTACTTAAATATTTAGTCAACTAAAACAGCAAAATACACAAAAAATTAAATTACACTCTTTTTATTTTTTACTAAAACAACAATAAGATTCAAATTTTGAAAAAATTGACACTTCTCTCCCTAGCAAGAATGGAAAGTTAACAATGTTATAAGATCATTTTCAAAAATTACTAAAAAGTCCTACTTTTATATTAGAAGTTACCAAGAAATCTTATTTTTAATTTGAGTCTTAAATACTCACTTTTTATATATATATATTTTCTACTTTTCTATTTTTATTTTTATTTTTTATTTTTGGTAATGTATACACAATGTTAATCTCAACTTTTTTAATTTTAACATTTTATTTTTAACAAAATAAAAAAAGAATATATTTGTCACTTGTATAAGTAAGTTTGAATATTAAGTGGGATTTATTTAATTTTTATGAAAAAAATATAAATCTCTATGAATTGAGCACTTAAAAAAAAATACAAAATTGATTTAAATCTAATCATAATTTGAATGTTAAATAAAATAAATTTGAACTTTTCCTTTATTTTTTTCTTAATAGCAATCCATTATGTTGGCCTTAGTTTTTTTATTTTTAATATATTTTTTGTAGTAAAATGGGATAGAAGTATTTCATACATATATAAGTAAAATAGAATGATTTTTTAATTAATTTTTCAAAGAGAAAAAAAAATTTATGAGTGATCACTAAAAAAAAATAAAAAAATTCAATAAGTCATATCTTAACTTTATAAATCAAATAAGTCACATTTTAATGATTTTTTTTTTCAAGGCTTATAAATTATAATATTTTTTTTACTACTTTGACCCATTTTAATTATTATTTTTAAAATTTAATGTTAATTAAGTAGTATTAAAAATAAATAACATAAATTTTGAAAGCTAATAAATTTTATAATGTAATCATTAATTAAAGAATAAAAAATTTAACAAAATTTTCATGTTGTCCTTTCATATATTTCTTCCAAAAATTGAAGAAAAAACTATTTTATTGAGTAGAATTATATAAATAAATTATCTATTTTCTCTTCAAGTTCTTGAACTTATCTTTTAAATTCATATACATTTATATTTATGACTCGTTCATTATCATAAAAATTAGAGAAAAATCTAACTTTATTTTATATAATATTCAAACATAGTTCAAATTATACACGTGTCAAATATTTTCTTTTCTATTTCATGTATAAACAATATATTAAAAAATTGTGATTAACATAAAGTAATAATATCAAAAAAAAAAAAAAAAAAAACCCTACAAATATAGAGGAAACATAAAAAAAAAAAAAAGTGTAAGTATTTGGATCTCATTTGAAAAGAAAAAAAGTAAAAATAGATTTTTTTGATACTTTTAAGATAAAAGTAAGACTTTGTAATATTTTTAAAAATTATCTTACTTATAACACCGTTAATTTGGCTTATTCGAAAAAAGCCTTGTTCTTTGGAAGATCTATCCCGTATCTGGTATTGTAAGGTTATACTCTATAAGAACTCTCGATCATTCTCTTGAAACTCATCCTCTTCATCCTAAATGATTCGCTTGCCCTGAAATGACCCGATCCAATACGATAATCCTAATTCATTGGGCCTTTCGATACAATCAAATAGAAAGCCCAAATTTTCAAAATTAAAATTTTAATGTCTTTTAAACTTTCAATAAACCTCAAGGAGGGAGTGTAATTAACTAAAAAAATAAAATAATAGTAAGGAAAAAGAAATTGTTTACTAGTGGTAGACATTATGTGGTCTTAATTATTTAAAACAAAAAGATGAATAATTTGAATAACTGATTTATTGGGGAAAAAAATTTAAATGTGACAGGAAAAAAAATTTTAATTTTTTTAAATTGAAATCACTGACTTTTAGACTAATTTTATTATACTCAAGATATTAATTTTTATATTTTATTGTCTTTGTTTTTGATTTGGCGTTTGAAAATCAGTGTTTTGAATAATTAATTTTGCTAGTATAAATTATGAAAGAATTTATTTTAGCATAATTTGTTTTGTGTTTGGTTAGTTATCCAAAAAAGTAATTTTGAATCATAAGAATATTAAAAAAAATTAGAATATTTTGTCATTAAAATAAAAATATAAATTATGTCTTGTATTTTGGTATAAGTGCGTTCTAGAAAAGCTACACGTGAGTAGTTTTTGAAAAATGAGCTTATGTTGGGTATTTGTCATAAATAATTTTTATTTTTAACAAAACATAATATTATAAATGCTGAAAGTGATTTTTATGTAAGTTCTAAATGCCAAATACGTGTTCCGAATACTTTTTCAAATTGGCACTAAGTGACATAATAAATGAAAATGGAAAGACAGTTTTTAATTATTTTTTACAAAATACTGATTTCTATCGTCAATGGAAAGATTACTGACCCTAAACTCACTCCTAGGAGAAAAAAAAGAAGAAGAAGTGAGAGGTACAGGATTCAATTGAAATAAAAAAGTTATTCAATGATGAAAACGAAATGGAGTGTAATATTCAGGGATAAAAACAGTAATTATATAAGCTTTATTCTTTTAGATTTATCCACTGTATTTAGAATTGTATCAAATTTAATTTGCTCCCAATAATTTTTTATCTTTTAATATTAAAAAATTATAATTAAATTCCATTATTTACGAAATAATTTATATTTTATATAAAAATAATGATTTTCAAGTTTTGAAAAAAAATAAATAGTTATTTAATTATTTAATTATGAATAACTATTTTATTTGAATGAGCACCTATAATTGAATTGAAAAATTCTAAATCAATGAAAATATGTGAAAGGCTAAATTAAAAACTGGCCAATTGTAAAACGATAGTTGAACCTTGTTTTTCGGCAATTTGAATCTGTTTGTCTACATTCCCTTCCCTTCCTCAGGGCGATTCATTTCTCTGTCCACAATCCCTTCCCTTCCGTCCCTCCCCTTCACCCTTCACAAGGTACTTAAACTACTCCATCTTCTCTCAAAATTTACAGGAAGTGAATGCATGGTGATATCCACGCTAATTAGTTGATTTTTCGTTTTTAGTTTCTTAGAATGGATTCTGCTTCGAATGGGGAAGAATCCACTTCGTGGGATGAACTATACAACATTAATTTGATGCCGTCAGAGTTGTTTCTGAAGTTCCGGAGAGAGATACAGGGTTTACGAGTTGGTATCAATTTGGAGGTATACTTTTTATGCCTATGAATTCTTGAACCATATCAAATTCAAGAATTGCTTGTGAATTAGTGCTTTGTTTTCCGTACAAGAAAATTGTAGTTCATTATGATGTGAATTATGTGGTCACTATGTTTGTTCTAACGCTTTACTAAATTCCCTTGCTACAAATTATTAAGTAGGTGGATTCCTAGTTCTAGGTGCATTGAAAAAGATTCTTGGATTCTTATAATTGTAAATAGGTTATCTTTGTTTGTTAATGAGACATGAGAGCAATAATAGAGGTAGTGTAGGACTTAAATTTGATCTTTGAGTTATCCAGCTTTTCTCATTTGGACTCAACTGGCTTAGGTTTATAATTTCTCTTTTTACCGACTCCAGAACTGAAGCTTGTTGAGGGGCACTATATATTGTTGCAAAACAGAACCCGCCCATACTGACTTGTCACACCCTCAATTGAAGGCATGACTGGCTGGAGGATTCAGTAATCCAAAACCCCCTATAACCTTGACTCACACCATTACACACAGATATGACCATTATTATCTATAACTGAGAAGAGCAAATTATAATGAGATTACTTAAGAAGATGGCAAATGTATGCAACATATGATATTTTATTGAAAATTTCAGTAGAGGTTTCCTCTAAAGTGGAATATGCCTGAAAATACACAATATATATAAGCTCGTTAGAGGCAACTAGTCACGTATAACAAAAAAATAAACACATAGAAGCTTCAGCTTCAAATATTCCATAATCCAACAAAGTGAAACTAATGTACAAAACAAGCACAATGACTCAAAGCCTAAATGGTGACTGCAACCCCGTCCTCGTGGCTTCTAGAGTGTGACTTCAAACATATACCTTACTGCAGAGAATTCAGCAAGTTAAGCGTCTCTAGGCGGCCAGCACTGATGTCCTGATACTAAAAAAAATCACAGAGTGAGTCTCAAGGACCTAATGAGTGAAAATGTACCCTTCAAGTACTAGCATCAAACAATAAGAAATTAACATATATCATATAAGTAATTACACGTACGCTATTCTTAAGTTCATAACCACAACCCTCGTACATGTATCCAATGGATATATAATTAAGAACTTAGGGTATTCACACATGCACGATATAGCAAAAAACCAAGCAAAGCAAATAGTAAGAGGCTAACCAGAATAACTCAGCTCCGGCACACCATATATCCTCCCATTGGGCATTTACGCGCCCGAACACCAAATATTATCTCCGTACACAATTCATCTCATCGAGGCTGAGTTATTCGTGTATTTAAAACCATATATAATAGGACCAAATAAACACCCTAGGTGCACCAGGACTCTTTCTTTAACAAAAACCATTTTGAAAAGAAATTAACTTGATTGGCCCCATCAACCACAATTCAATCTACATAACAAGTACAATTCAGCCACTCTATACACAATCCTAAATACATATGTATCTCTATATACACATATTCATTTCATATATTAATCTAGCAATTAAAGAATACATAATTCACTCACAAAGTTCAAGAACGGGATTTGTCAATCCGTCTAGTCTGCAAAGGTGTCGGAATGTCCTTAACAAGATCCGGAGCTAAAAATCACTAATTCATATGTTATTTACACTCAAAGTTAAATCTACAATTCCTTAATTTACATAAATACACTTAATGGTTGTTGAAAACTCATTCCTTCTAAACTTTATTAGTATATGTATACTGAGATACATATATGATCAAGAAAGTACCAAATAGGCTGTTTGGCGCATCGTATAAAAATGTCATGATAGTATAAGTCTCTTTAATTGTTTCTTATACAATGTTTGGTGACAATAAAATAGTATAAACTTATAATATTGACATTCTTATAAGACTATTGAGTTGGCTCTTGTATAGTGTTTGATAACAATATAATAATATAAACTTATACTATTGCTATACAACCTAATATATGGTATAATCATATACCATGCAATCCTATACAATATGCTAAACGAGCCCTTAAAGTATTAAACTATATTGTAGGAAGAGGAAGGATAATACAACAATACAAAAAATATATATTACACGTTATATAAGTTTATTCTATTCAATTTTATATTATGCGTCAAATGAACCATTAAGGTATTAGTTAAAGGAAACTTCAAATTTCGTTAAGTTTAGACAAATTGACCAACCCCCAGCCCCTCTAAACTAAGAGGAAAGCCTGGGATACAAATTCCACACTCATATTCTGATTTTTTGAGATTTTTGTTTTTTGATTCAGTTCTATAATGCCCCAGCAATGAGTATATAGCAAAGTTTGTGCTGAAACCATTAACATCTGAAAGGAAGTGGTAGTTCATTTATGATCCTGTCCACCAGGATGTGCGCGTTCTCTCAAAGAAGATCCCCATAACTAAATTTCTAAATCTCCAGGTCTAGTGCATTATGCCTTGTTTCTTTTTCTAACAGGATTTTTATTTTACCTATCTTGATCTGGGTGGAAAATACTTTACAAATATAACGTTTTAGTGAACTTTGAACGAACACACACTTCCTCTATAGTACTTATATTAGTAAGTTGTTCATCTCTCAATTTTTCTAATCATTTTTCACATTCAAACAGTGCAATTTGGCATAGGTCACAATTTTCAGTTGTCTGCAACTGGCTGGAAATGGAAGCTCACTACATGTTTGGGTGGAGATGGTATATCTCAGATTAGGAACAAGACATCATTTGGCTTGTTTCCTGGCTTTGATTTACGATTTGGGTGGAGGGCAGATTATGTTCTTCCAGAGATAACTGGGCAAGTTCCTAAAATTCTGTCTACTCTGCAGAAAACAATAAGACTATTCTTTAATCTGAAATATCCTCAGTTATATTAGCTTTCTAAATCCAGATGGCAAAGAAGAAAAGAAATTTTTTTTTATATCCATCATTATGGATACTGTAAATTTTGATGAGTGCTTGATTCTTAATGTCAATTATCTACTTTTAAAGTTACTTATTCTTATGTCTTTGCAAGTACATATGGCTCATTGGTTAAACTTTAACAGTGCGCTGGGTACTGGTGAGCAAATGTTCAACATGAACTCTGGACGGCTACAAGCATCACTTGATAGAGTTGAGGCAGTTGTAACACAAAGTGAGGTCATATGATTGATCCTAGCAGAAAAGAGAACGGATAATTCAGGTATGACTTCTTCAAGAAGAAGTTTGCTTGATGGTTGAAATATTTGAAAAAATTATGCATTATTTTAGTAAAAAAATTCTTATTTTCATTCCTTCACCGATTGTTGGAAGCATACTGTACGTCCGCTTGACCGCCATTTTTATGATTTGTATCCCACCAGTCGCAGCCTCAACCATTGAATACTCCTGATCCATCAACGGCGAGACAGCTTATGTTGAAGAAAATTAGCAATTTGTTATCACACCCTTTCCATGCATTTATTGGACCTGGTGCTATTATGGTCCCTAAAATCTACAAGTTGAATTTATTTTTATTTTTTTCAATCAGAAAAATTAACATTTCAAATTTAGAAAGATATCATCATTAAATAAATAAAGCAAATTTTTACTATAAATATATATTCAGGTTAACTGGACATGAACATTTTTGGACTTGCAAGGACCGTTAGATTCCTTAGGTTGCAGTAAGAATGTTGAGGTAAGAGTTGGGTACTTGGCCTTGTTCAATTGCTTCGCATAAATCTTTCCATGCTTTTGAAAAAGCCTTACAAGATTAAGCACATAGTTATAATTAATTATCATATGATCTAATTAGGTTATTGAAAAAAAAAATCTATTCGAAGGTGTCATATTCAAATTTCGTGTTTAGATGAATATATAATATTTAGAAAAATAATATGAAAAAATAAAAGGAGTGAATTGAAGAACATCATGATGTTGTGTGCAAGGTTTGAGGTTCAAGAGATACATACTTGGGAATCATCAGTGCTTGTGCTTCCATCTCCTTTAGCACCATAGTCAAGCACATTCAAAGAAATTTTCAATGGCTGGGGCTATGATTTGTGGGATACAATTCATAAATATGGCGGTCAAGTGGTACATACAATATGCTTCCTCAATTGGTGAAAGGAATGAAAATAAGAAAAAAAATTACTAAAGCAATGTATAATTTTAATCAGTTCTTCTAAATATAATATGTTAATATCCACTTAGAACCATGGGTAGGAACAGTATACCAAAAGATGCATGTCTTTAAATTCCATATTGTGGCTGTGACAGTTGCTTTAGAGTTTTTGTGATGAATTGGATTGAACTTTTTGTTTTCATCATGAGTATTCTTATTCCAGGCTTCCTTATTTTTCAGGAGTTCATATAAATTTTTTTTATAAATTCCAAAATAACATGCTTCCTAGTTCATATGCATGAATTATAGTTGCTTGATGAGTATTTTTCATGGAAGCATTGTACTATCTGACTCTGAGTGCTGAACTTGAGATGTTACTTGTCAACAAAGGGAAAGAGTTAATGATTAATGAGTTGACAATTCAATTGTTTCTTTAATTTCCAGGTTCTGGAAGATGGTTTTGGGTTTGAAATTTTTCATAAAATTTCATAGACTTTTTTTAACATCAATGATGTTTCTTATCTAAATATATAGAGCTTCAGCAGGATCCCGACAAACTTGAGAGGGTGCAACAAATTGTTGAAATGCTTATGAGTCTCAAAGTGGAGGTAACTGATCATCACCATCTGACTCTTGAAAGTCATGGTATGGTCCTTTAATATGGGAATAGAAACATTAAAAGGGGATGCTCTATATCGATCTCATGGACAAATAATAGGCCAACGGTCAAACAGTTACCTTGCCTTGAGCATAGATCATTTTAACATAACAATTTTTTTTTTACTGGCTTCACTAGAATGATAGTTTATATATGTAACTGTAAATATTTAGCATTTATGACCATGCAAAATCAAAATTATACAAGTTTCTCTAATTTGCCACTATCTACAAAATCTTGCATTAAGAGCTTGCAAATGGAAAAGGGTAGGGAGAAACCTTCTGCTTACATAGAGATGATGCTCTCTCTCCTTTCTTTTCTTTTCTTTTCATTTCATTTCATTTTTTGAAGTTAAAAATCTTGTTATCCATTGATGTTGGTATGCTGAATGTAGAAGAGCCGAATCACACTGATGGAAGAGATAACTATAAACCTTATGCAAATATATTACAAAGCAACAACATATGGGCGATTTGGTGAAATTGTCACACCAAATTTTCACTTCCTCATGGCATCGGCATGGATATCTAATACCATATGTTTGTAAAAAGGATCTGAAATGGCCTCTTCAAGAAAGGGTGAGGAAAGAACATGAATTTCATAATATCAGAATGGCTTCATCAAAGCTTAGAAGGTCATGCTCCTTGCCAATACTTCTCCTTTCATAATCTGAATTTCGCTCTCTTTATCCTGCCTGCTGCTTCTTTTGCTCCTATTATTCTTCTCAGAATGCCACCAACTTCATTTGGTATGCATATTTTCTGATCTCTGGGATCTCACTCGGTTCATCTTTTGTGGGCTTCTATTCTCAGCTTACTCACTTCTTTTTCATCACCCACATTCAGTTGTCCTGCCTCTTTGATTGGGAAACTACTAGGCATTTTAGATTTGTTTTCATCACTTAAGGTAAAGTCTAGCATGTCAGTGTTAAGGACCCAAAAGAGGCAAAGCGGGGGGGGGGGGGGGGGGGGGGGGGGGGGGGGGGGGGGGGGGGCAGAGATGTGGGCGCTGAAGTCAAGGCTTCAGGAACTAGATTAGAAAATGAAAACCAAGTGTGGACAGTGGGTGAAAAGTGAAAACTGAATTCGAACGCTAGAGGCTTCTCTCTTTCTCTCTCAATGGATGTGTTTGGATTGGCAAGGCAGAGATCATGGCCACAACTTGTAGTTTGTGTAGATTGTCCAAAAACTACAACCAAAGAAGCAGTTTTGTGTACAAATTATCAAAGGGCATCAAACTTTGTCATATTAAAAAATGTGACAACGATATCCATTTGAATGATACCCGCAGCTGGTTTCCCCACCAAACTGTGTTTCCAAAGTTAGTTGCTTGCTATCTTGTTAAAAATGTTTTTACACAGATCAGCAAGAAACAGTGAGAAATTATTTTATATCCAAGTTTTATAATAATATACTTGGTTCCATTATTCCATCTAATATGCAAATTTAATTCTTTTTGTTTGTTATGACTAATTATTTTGTCCCATAATAAAAAATATTAAATCATTTGTATGTATGATTACGATTTTGCACCATAAGAAAAAATTTCAAATCAGTTGTATGTACAGTTTTTCTTGGTGTTAATACGCCAACAACATAGAATTGAATCTCTAAAATTGGAGATTTATTGAAAGGGGATAATTACCTCCACTGAAATAATTTTTAAAAAAATAAAAAATAATGTTTCAAATAACAATTTTCATATTCCTTAATTTTTTTTAAATTTAATATAGATAATCATTGTATGGTCAAATTAGACTGAATAAATAAATTAATCAACATACATGAGAATTAATCTTAATTTAAAATATAAGAAAATTTATATGGATATCATGATAAAAAAAATTATAATCTAATACTTGTTTATATAAATAAAATAATTATTTAAGGAATTTGCATGATAATCAAGAGTGTTTTTCTTTGAGTTTAAATTCTATTAGAAATGATCGGCAAGAGTAAAATCTCTATAAATATATATGTGAATAATTTGCCCTTGAGAATGAGAGATAAGATAATTAATTTACAGGCAGGCCGACTAGATGGCAAAATGAAAAATTAAAAAAATTTAATTGTTGGTGGAGAGGCAAGTTTGGCCATGTGACACATGTTTCAAGCGAATTCTGGTTTTGTCATCCTGAAATCTCAGTATATACCAAACTGTACCCATATAAGGTCATTAGCTAATCCTTATTACTTTCCTGTTATATCCCTCCCCCACCATCACAGGTTTGAACCTTGATACCTTCATGCTAAAGGAGCATGATGAATTTATTGTCGTTAAGGCGTAAACATTTTCGATGAGGATGAGGATGAAGATAGTGAGTAATTTTACGAAGAGGATAAGGAGGGGTAGTGGGTATTATGCTTTCTGTACGGACTTCTTCATTATTCTTCGTGTAGTTGCAGTAAATTGAGTTGAATTCTTCTGGGTTTTGTAGCAATTCTTGAAGAAAGGTCAATTTCGAATTGAACTAAATTCAATTCTTTGCGTTTTTGAGGTCCCCAATACAAAAAGCTTCTTACAGTATATATGAGCGATGTCAACAATTTCGATTCACAGACCTCAATTTCCAAGTTTTTCCTTCAATGGGTATCCAAATTATTGCAAATTTCAAAGAAAGGCTCTCTCTTGCAATATGTGAGTTTTTATTTTCTTCCCTTGTTCCTTTTTCAGTTCAAGATTTCCATTTCTTTTCCTTTTTGGATTCCTCTATTATCTCTAAGAACAATTTTGATTGTTTGAAGCTGATTGCAGCTTATATTTTTGGGTATTGCTTGATTGCCAACAGGACTATGGATTCAAAATTTTCTGATACAAGTAACAAAAACAAGGAGGAACTTTCAGTACATGTTTCAACACCACCCATTCCTCAAGTTGGAATGTTAAAGACTTGCGATCTCCGATTCGACAGATTGCAGCCATCGGATGAAAATTTTGGTCGAGAGAATAAACTCGAGTTTGGGAAATTTGTGGCGCGAGAAGCAGTGCTCGATGAAGAATATTGGGTATGTGGTTTTATGAGATGAAAGTTAGAACCACTTCATGGGTATTTTCATTTTCTCCCTTTTTTGTTTGTATTAATAATGCATGATAATGGCCATTTTTCTTGTTCTTTTGGAACTTTGTTATAGACAGCAGCATGGTTAAGAGCAGAAAGTCACTGGGAGAATCAACCATTTGAACGGTATGCTTACTTACAGTATATCTGAAAAGTTTTCTTCCATAAGGGGGTGATAATTTTCCCCTTTTTTTTTTTGTTTATATTGTTCTTGGGGTGTTTTATTTGGGTATGATAAGAAATTGAATAGTGCAAAGAAAATATTAGAATTTAGAAGTATCCAATTTGTCTCTCCCATGTGCGGTTTACCTTTCAGACATTTCAAATTTGGCATACAGATACAGGCAGAGGACAGATTCTTGCTTTTCAAAAAACCAGCCAACCAACCAAACAAAGATGGATAGAACTAGATAACATAACAGAGTAGTTTACATAGGGAATGGTTGCAAACTTAGTATAATATTTATTAGATTTCTAGAGAAGAAACATGTAGAGTTCTGCCTATGGTGGGGGTCTGACTCATCTTCATGTTTGCAACCTCTGATGGGGTTAAGTGTATTCATGCATATAAGAAGGGAAGCTAGTCACAACTAATTCTAGTTACTGTTGTTCACACAGATACATCGATAACTACAAAAGGAAATTTGCAGATCAGGTAGGAGAGCATGCCATGCGTTTTTACTTTGTTCAGTATAAGAATATGGAATAAATTGCATGCAAGAAGTTTCTTATCAATGCTTCCTGTTGTCTAGGAGTTTAATGCCATAAAAAGACGATGCAGAGGGCAACATGGGAAAGATTACACATGTATTGTCACGGTAAAATACTCATAAGTTTTGATTCAGTTGAGAATGAATGTATTCCCTTGGCTAGAATACTCTAAAGCTCTCAATCAATAAGAAAGTCTTATCAGGAAGTAACCTTATGATGTTTAACATCAAGCTTATCAGGTAAAGAAGGAAGAAAGGAATGTAAAACGCACAGTGATCAAAAGTGTGGTTGGAACCCTTGATTTGAGTATCCGGTTTTTGTTGCAAGGAGAGACCTTTCCTGGGGTACAGCACATTTTGCTTTACATTAAGATGCAAATTTGTCTGTTGCTCTGCCTCATCCAATGTTATCTGAAGCCCTTGTAATGAATTCCTCTTACAGGAAAGGGTGAAGGCTCCTCCCTTTGGCAGTATCAACATAGTATCACCAAGCAGATATAGCTACATTGCCAACTTATGTGTTGCCAAGTCAGCACGTCGCCAGGGTATTGCAAGGAATATGTTGTACTTTGCTGTTGAATCTGCTAAATATCATGGTAATATGAAAGTCGAACATTAAATAATCTGTAGAATTTCAAAGTCTGATATAGAAAAAATGATTAAAGAAAGGAATTCCCATCTGCTCTTGTATTCATGTGGCAGGAGTGGAACAGGTTTATGTGCATGTGGACAGAAACAATAAACCTGCACAGGAACTGTACCAAAAGATGGGCTTTAAGGTAATACATTACTACTTATCCATCGCTACTTTCCACTTTGTGTTAAGGCCATATGCTTCTAGGCGGAAACTAATAATGCAGCATCTACCTTCTTTTCAGATGGTTGAAATGGCAAACTCTCAATTATTTGAAGAGGGAACATACTTACTTTGTTTAAATACATAAAACACAGTCAACTAGAAGTTCGTGCACTCCTTGTATTAGAGAAGTTGTGAACCAAAGGGAAAGTACCATTTCTTCGATTCTTGTAAGAAGTTTCCCATTAGTACAAGGTACTTCTGATATATGTATAGTGATTTTTTTTTTTTTTGGTTGGAGTGCCATCAGAAAGCTTCTGATGATGCCAAAGAAGATGTATGATCTGATTCTCAATTGCACTTAAATTTCATGATAAGAGCAGACACAAATGTATCATATTTGAAAGATTAATGAAGGCAAACAATTGCAGCTTGTTATCTTTCTCTGTCTTCCACACTTTACCACTCCCCTGCCTCCTTTTTCTGAAGGAGCCTTCCACATTTCAGTAATAGCATAAGAATTGGTTATGCTACATTTTAGAAATGAACAAACTTCGAAAATGTATGGGAAACACATCAATGTAAAGGGGTTTCCATGATAACAAAAAGTAGGCAAATAACTAGAAATTTTCACTTTTATTTTATCTGGCTACTAGGAATTATCATACTTTCAATAGATTTATTTGTCGTTTCATTGCTATTTTAAATTGAACTCCAGAGAGAGAGCACTATAACGTTTTAAACTCACAAAGATGACATAATGTAACTGTTACATGAAAACCTCTGAAAAAATTGGTTATCAACTAATTGTTGCTGCGGTGAGTGGTTTGTCTGACTACACAGCCCTTACATTGTATGCTTCCATTACCAGAATTGCATGCCTTCATATGCTGGGATGGTACTTTTGTTAAATAACAAAACGTATCTTCTTGATTGATATACTCAGCCTGGGGGGGTTTAGGGTGTAGAACCTGTTAGGAATGTATGCAATCTTCGATTCACCTCAACAAAACTTTGGCCTGGTAGTCTTTTCAACTCCTTTTCTCTCATCAAAAATTTCATTCTGGCTACATCTTCCCATCTGCCAGCTTCAGCGTATATATTTGACATAAGGACGTAAAAAGTAATAGTTTGAGGATCCAACAAGAACAGCCGATCTGCAACTAGCTCAGCTAGCTCAACATTTCCATATATTCTGCAAGCACCAAGCAGAGCTCCCCAAACACGAACATCTGGCTCCACTGGCATCTTCTCGATAAATTGAAAAGCCTCAACCAGACAACCAGCTCGACCAAGAAGATCAACCATACAAGCACAATGCTCTACACCAGGCACAATAGAGTAATCTTTTATCATGCTGGCAAAATGTTCCCTTCCTTCTTTTACTAAACCTGAATGCCTACAAGCAGTCAAAACAGCAGTGAAGGTGAAGCTATTGGGATTAAAACCTTCTTGTTTCATTTTAGAGAAAAGCACAAGAGCATCGTTTCCATGGCCATGATATGCACATGCGCCTATAATTGAAGTCCAGGACACAACGCTTCTATGAGGCAACCTCTCGAAAACATCCTTTGCCAAATCTATATTTCCACACTTAGCATACATGTCAATAAGGGCATTTGTGATTGAAATGTTGGTTTCAAGACCTTTTCTTTTGACAAGCTCGTGTAGCCATCTTCCGGTATTGAGTGCTCCTAAACTAGCACCGGCTGAAATGACACTAACCATGGTAATATAATCATATTCTACAGTTTCAATTTTCATCCAGTCAAATAGCTCTATCGCATCCCTGCCAGCATTATTCTGTTCGTAAGCAGCAATCATAGCATTCCATGAAACTAGGCTTCTGGCTTCCATACCATCAAACAAGGATCTTGCCATGGCTACATTCCCACACTTACCATACAGAGCGATCAATGCATTTACCAATGAGATATGAGAGTCTATTCCCACTTTAACACCATATCCGTGAATCGTCTTGCCTAGATTCAGAAATTCTAAACCCGCACAAGCAGGAAGGATGCTAACAAGCGTAACTGCATTGGGCTGAGTACCCAAGGCCACCATCTTTTGGAAAACACCCAGCCCTTCCTTAAATAACCCATTCTGTACGTATCCTGCTATCATTGCCGTCCAAGACACTATGTTCTTTACATCCATTTCAGCAAAAACTATCTCCGAATTCAAAGTCTCACCACTCTGAGCATACATACTAACCAAAGAGCTCTGAACAAACACATCCAAATCGAACCCATTCTTAATTATGTTACAATGAACTTCCTTGCCTTCCCTCAAGGCAGAGATTACTGCACAAGAACGAACCACAAAAGGAAATGTATAGTTGTCGGGTAAAAATCCAGCCCTATGCATGCTCCTGTAGAGAAATATGGCTTCTTGACAAGGACCCAGATCAGCATAACCCCTAATCAAGGTGTTCCAAAGAAAGACATCTCTTTCAGGAATTGAGTCAAACAGTTGACGGGCATAATTCATGGTGGGAGCAAATTTACATGCCAGGTTGACAAGCTTTGTGGAAAGGAGGAGGCTTTGAAGATGCCCATTTGTTAGAATCATAGCATGGATGCATTTCAGGTCAGAAAGTGAAGAACAAGAACTCAAAAGGTAGTTGAAAGGAATGGAGTAGTAGTTAATAGCATGCAGGCGTAATGGGAAATAAGTTATGTGTTTGAGCTTTCTCACAAATATACGGACCGAGTTGGACAGCATGAATTCTTGTCATCGCCTTGGATTAACGTAATAGGGACTTTGGTCCAACTCCCTCAATGAACAACGAGTGTTGAACTTAAGACTCGGAGATGGGAACTTCAGGATTTGGATCCCTCCTCTCCTGTGCCACAGAGGTACTGTTGGAGTTTTTGAGAGAAACATCAAATTCCTAGCTACAAAATAAAGGTGGTTGTTACAGTGAATTGCAATCCGAACACAAAAGTTTAATAACCATATCGTTTTTCAGATTTGAAAAAAATTAGTTTCACGGTATTGATAGCCTGTGGAACTTATAGAAAACAAAACATAAAAAAAAAAAATATTTATAAATATAATTGAGAAATAAATTTTATTTTATTCTATTTTATGTATTAGATTTCTTATCAAGTCAAGTATCTCACAGAATTAGTTAATACAACTAAAAATATGCTTGAAAAAATTAGTTAAACGACATTACGGTTTCAAATTTGAGATTGACAAAACAAAATTCCTCTGAATTGATAATTATTTGATTTTTCATCTTATACATTAACATTCCACATTTTTCATGCTTTTGAAAAGACAAAACTGATAAAGGATCAAATCAAAAAAAAATTAAATACTGAATAATCTTATTAGAAGATTGTGAATTATGAATGACTGATTTTTTTAAAAAAGTCCTCATGGACAATATTAAAAAAATGAGTAATTTTCAATGGCCGAAACAGTAACTAAGTCAAAATTAATTAATGAAAAGGAGGTAAATAAGGATGTCCATTAAAATATTAAGATGGCTTTATTTGGTTTTACAAATTCTTATTCTTTAACTGGATTTGTTGCAGCAAGTGAAGTACTTGCATCTAAAGGTAAAATTTCTTGAGCGCAAACAATGAATAAGAGCATATGGCATGGGAACTTGATGACTAAAAAAGAATGAATTGTTTTTAATTTCAATCAACAAGTTAAAATTTCATATCATTGATTTTATACTTCTTTTCCTTATGATCTACCTGTCAATATGATTTAGATAAACTAATTACAATTTTAGACAACAATTAAAATTAATTTATCTGAAAAAACAACACTGATGAGCAACTCTGGCAAAGCAGCTTTCCATTTACCTCAAGTGTCAAAAACATAACCAAATACTTGCCATATGCAATTGTGCACTGCAAATTGCTTACAAATTTTCACCCAAGAAAGAAAACTAACTAGTAAAACTTGTGCTTTCCACCTCCAATACATTGCCAAAGAGTTTGAGGATGATAGATGCTGGATCCATAAGTTGATCGAATCATTTGGATAAACAAAAGGAAGTTGCAGCATTGCAAATAGGGTGAGAACAATGTAAAGAGTTGCACCAAAGGCTATCATTGTAGTGGCTATAGCAAAGAACAGAAAAGCCAGGCCTTAATCTCTTGAGAAAATCTTCTTCAGCATAGCTCGCAGTTAGGATTGATAAGAACATCAAAAGAGAAGTTATTGAAGAAAACAAAGCTAGTGCATCTGAGACAGCAAACACCATGAATGCATTATCCTTTAAGAATGTTGGAATTCCTGTGTTATCATCATTCCCCCCAGGTACAGTAAAAGCTGCAGCAAAAATGACCGTGGCAATCAAAGTTGCTACTAGCATGCAAGAATTTGATGTATCCTTCATCCATTTCTCTCCTTTTTAAGCAAATCCGTGTGCTCCTCCTTGAATAATTCCCAAGGAATCTTGCCTTCTATGTTTTTAACTTCTTTACGACGAGGGTGATCCAATTTCTCCACCTCCTACAAGGATTTTTACCATTGTCAATAAAAGCATTAAAATTTTGGTAATGAGGTGGATTGCAGGATTAATTAGACCTTAAACCATTGTAACTCCTTTCGCATTTGTAGAGCTGAACCAGAAATTGCTGCAAGCTGAGAAGAAGGAAAAAACATTGCTGCTAGATGTGATGTGGTGTTTTCTGATGCATCTACCAATAGTATAAAATTCTTCTAAATTGGCATCTTGCATATAAGAATGAAGACCTTTTCTTGCCGACTTTTAATGGCGACATGCACTATGTATCCTTCATTTGGTATATAACTCCAAATCAGATCAGGAAAGTAATGGAAGCATATATATATATATATATATATATAAGATAACAATAATCTGAGTACCATAATTACACAGTAAAGTTTTAGAGGATGAAATCAGCCGCTTACCAAATCAGCAGCAGCAGCAGCTTGAACATCATGGAAAGAAGGCATTTGGCGTGTTTCCGTCATCCCTGTTGTTTTGCAGGAGGAGTCCCTCGAGTTGCTAAGAGCTGCTTCAGAGGTTGATCAAATGGTGCTGTAGGTGAAGGTGCCTGAATAAATTGCTGATGTACAAGATTATAGTACATATGCTTCCTTCTTGACAACGCAAAGTTAAAAGGATCAATTTGCTGTCCTTTTTCTTAGTTTGTTGTTGTTCTCTTTTTAAGACCTCGATTTCCAGGACTCAGACAATAACAGGAAATCAGTTTCCACAGCAAAGGCAAAGTTTAGTAACTAGTTACCATTTACCAAAACAAAAAAGTTTATGACAATAAGTGGGCGTAGATTCTTCCTTTTTTGGTTAAAAAAAAAAAAAACACTTTAACCCTTTTTACACGCATTATTTCACATCTTAATTGTCAAGTTAAGCCCATACTCAGAACTTTTTTACTTAATAAGTAAGGGATCTTGTGCATCTTTTTTTTTTTTGATAATAGGATCTTGCGCATCTTTAAAAAAGAGATGAGAGAAATCTGGAAAAGCTGATTCTTTTAACTTTTTTTTTTTTTTTAATCAGAAAGATGCCCGTTAGACATATAAAGTAGACACAACATCACTTGAACTAATTAGCACATTCTATTCTTTTAATTATTTTAAAACATACACTTATTCAAGTACTGAATTTTGAGATAAGTAAGCAAATATAGAAATTGGTAAGAAAATGGTAAGATGCTGAACCAACTAGGTAACAGGAGAGACTTCCTCCAGTTCCACCAACGCATGGAGGCCTACAAGTGCTTTTTGTGGAATGGCAAACCCGGAGCATTTAGTAATTAACACTAGTGCTAAGCCATTAAACTACTGCAGAGATGATACTCTCGCTCCAATTGATAAATTCCAAGTCGTTTTTTCCACCAGAGTTTCCAAGAAACATCTCGATGAACAGCTTTTAATTCTCAAAAAATTTCTCATTTACACTTTAATAATTCATATAATATAACAATGGAGTCAATTTACAGAAATGGGCACTGTAAGGATGTGAACAACTGGTTCATGTCATTCTCATGCAGGAAAATATCTTTCGGGTCAACTTGTTCTACTCATTCTTTCTTTCTGTTTTGGTTGCTAATTCAGAATGTTAACCATATCTGCAGTATGCTAATGTTAATGATTCATCTCAAATTGATGACGAGAGTGAAGAATGATGCAAGGGACCTGCTTGCACATCAGGCACCTCAACACATTACAATAAGGAAGTCATCTTCAGACCAATTATCTGCATCTGTGAATTCGAATGGCCATTCAGAAAAACATCTGTAATCTGCAATGACATTTTAAAATAAGTGTGTAGTAAATTATCTTAACACCCTATGTAAAGCATCTTGCAAAATTTTCTATTGCACTCTACAATATTTCAAGATCAGATGGATTGTTGATCACAGATTATGTGGGTTTAAAGTTGATAGAAGATAGCAACATACCTGAGTGCATCCAAAAAGCTTAAGCACCCTCAGTGATAAGCAGCTATCCACAATCAAACCTACTGCATGATCTGACAAACTCCTGCACCATGACAGATCAAGAGTATGCAACCGTCTTCCATGTCTTGAAAGTGACATGGCTGTGTTTTGGCTAACCTAAATTAAGTCACAAGTTCCTCAATCAGAAAAACAATATACTTAGACAGGTGGGTCATTATCCTCAATCAACTAAATAAGTTGGTACACAAAAACGAATTCAAATTCAAAATCCACATCACATCCTGGCAACAGGTAGGCATTGACTTGGCATTAACTCATTGCATGCAATTCCACAAGGAGCTACACAACTAAAAGTATCTATTCAATCCTTTAATAAGCAGAGCAGCTCCTCAAGCGCATCAGGTCAGGTGGCTACCAGAGTTTGCAACTTGGTTTCTGTGTACAAGTGAGAGAGAGAGAGAGAGAGTAGGTACCTTCTTAACATTATTTAGTGAAAGTTCATTTAAGAAGTCTCCATTGATTTCCAGAAAAGCAGCAATTGCTTCATCACTGTCAAAAATAAAAGAATATACCATAAGTTCATCTCTTAGAGGATGTTGAGACTTAGCAATAAGCATCAAGTTTCCCTAACACACAAAAACTCTAAAAGAGCACAGAAAAAAAGATAGAACAGACAAGCAAACACTGTGTATTGAGTTATGCTTTCACATTCTAAATGTGGAAATCGAACTCAAATGAATACATGCAATACCAACACCTTTTACCAGTAAGGACCACTACTCCCATGAAATATTAAGAAGACTTGCTTTTAAGCTCAATTTTTACAAAGGTGAACATCCCTCAGTAATTCCCACAAACTCCTTATTAGATTTAAACACACACACACACACACATGTCATATTATAGTAGAAGCTCCACCATTAAAGTTCCATTTTTTTTTTTTTTTCCAGCTCACTTTCTTGTCATGTAGAAACTCCTATGGAAGTCTATTCTTTCAAATAGCATGTTGTTTAACAGGAAGGGAAAAGCTGATATCAACAGTGCATATAACTGATAATAGTTTCAATGTCAAAAGAAGTATCTAGGCAAGGCAAAATACATCAAAATGCACTAACTTCTAACAAAGAGGAGGATGGCCATATTGATTTAATTTCAAATGTTAAGGAAACCAGAAACCTGAATGCATTGCGGCAGAGTTTTAGTGTATGAATTGCTCGACATCCATTTGCTAGATAACATATGGAAGAATCAGTCAATTTCAACAAGTTCATCAAGTTGAGAGCACATAATCCAGGACACTGTTCTGCAATGACTTTCAATGATGAATCAGTCAGTTTCCTGCACATTGGTAAAGCATAATTAGAGAAGCTTAACTGATAAACAATTTCTGAAGATTGAATAATGATTTCTAAACATTAAAAATATTGATCCTCTGATACTTACACACAATTTGTCAATACAAGTTCCTTAATACTACGACCACGAGCAGTGATGTATTCCCTGATAAACTGATCACAAACAGTTTGAAGACCTGCCACTGACAAGACTTCTAAATGTTCAAGTTTCTTCAATGCTGGCAGAATTAACATAGCATCAATGCTTTCGCAATCATCTAGGTATAATTCCCTTAGAATTGATCCTAAAGAGTCAGCTAGAATGTTGATACTAACAGATGTGAGTAGGGAGCACTGGCTGAGATTTATGGATCTTAGTGCGGGGGCAGAAGAAACAAGTGCACTTAGCCCTAAATCCGAGAGACGGCATGCGCCAGTAAGGGACAGAGTGGTTAACCCAGGTAATTTATTTGATGACTGAGCTATGGTAGCAAGTAGTACATAATCTGGGATACAGCGCCCACACTGGTCAAGTTGTAGCACCTGATTCCCATATAAGCAAACTTCAGTCCAAAATCTAAACAGGTTGTTCACAAAGCAGACTGAGAATGAATGAATACTTCAAATGCAAAGAGAAAATCTCTTATTGAAAGAGAACAATGATCGCCCCCACAAGACAAATCATTAAAAACATATATATTTTACGAAGTTAAATTTTGGAAAGCCACTGTTAAAATTCTCTGAACCAATAAAAAGGAAACTAAATTATTACTGCTAGAAACTATTTTTTCCCTTTTTCTTCCACTTTTGTTGTAGATCCAGGTCATAGTAGCTCAACATGCAAATCACATAAGATTCAAACTCAAACTAATGTTGTATGTGTTTGGTATGAAATAGAAAATGTGGATGAGGGTGAAGAGGAGCATCTCAGAACACTGAACTGGGATAAAAAAAAATTCAAGAAAGGGAAATCTGAAACATAGCTTCACGCAAAAGATCAAACTAGAAACAACTATGTTCTTTTAAAAGAAGTTCTATAGCTCCATGTGAGAATAGCATTTCTCGCCAACTAAAGACAATCGCAACTACAAACATGAATAACAATGAAAGGAAATAAAAAGTATTTCAGCAATTTAACCTATTCATATAATAAAGTAAGGAAAATAAGAGTACAGGAATGTTAAACCACATCTACAACCCAGAACAAGTTAGAAACTATTGCAGTTTGTCTCTGTTTTGGTCTAAGTCTACTCACTTCAAGCATCATAAAACCATCCTAAATAATAATTATTTTAAATATATCACAGCCAAAAAGTCTAGCAGGATTATTTGTGCATGCATTAGGTTTTGCCTCAAGCATACATGCAATAACATTAAGGTAAGTTGGACCGCTATATCAGCACTAAATATAGAAGCCACCAAGCAGAAACCTCCCCTACCACATTGATTAACTGAACTCCTAATATTATATTGTAGGACTACGAGACAATGCAGCAATATTCATATCATTAATACAAACTTAGATCTATCAAATTTAGATAATATACCCCCAAATTGCTAGTGTCACACCCTTGAAAAGATTTGACAAAATGTTCTTCAGTTAGCCATGAGCAATCTTTTAAACAAATCTCTGTGGGTGATCCACGAACAAGAAGGTCGAAGAAATGACTGTTCATTCTTCGAGAATCACAAAGTAGCTGACTTAGCTTATTCCTTAAAGCATCTGGAACCATTTCAAGTGAAACAATTGCATCTGCATGCTTTGCAAGTATCACTATACACAATTCTTGCAGCGAGGGAACCGATGTTATGGGAGTAAATACATTTTTCCTTGAAGATGAACAGACTGTTTGGGAACTTTTGAGTGTTCGATCTTTAATAATCTTTATAGCAGTAGAGAATGGACCTGGCCAATCTTCAATCTCTCGATCCACTTCACCATCCGGAGACTTATGATTCTCATTTTCTGCTTCTGTAGAAAAATGAGCAAACCGAGAAGCATTTTCCCTGGCAATTTCTCGGAAACGTCCCATTTTCAGATTTCTTACTTGATCAAACTCTCTTGTACTAGTGTTTCTACTAATGTTCATGAATTGCATTTCATCTTGCAATGCCACATCATCTGATAAATGGTTAACATGTGAATTTGCATCTTCACCTGAATAGTTAATCTTGGATATCAAGTCCAATTCTTTTACTTCATGAATGTCAGTAGATAACAAAGCATCCGTATCAGTCAAAGTTCCCTTTCCTTTTTCTTCTCTGCTGATTCTCCTACGCTTAAGGGTACCACTATCATAACCAAATGACCCTTGCTCCAAATTTTCAGTAACAACACCCTCTCCATTGCACCCAGTCAACTCTCTTTTGCCTTTCTTATCTTCCTCAATTTCTCTAACTAATGTTGACTCAAAACTGTCAATGCCCACTACATCCCCAATCAAATTCTCCATTTTAAATTCAAAATTCAAACAGAATGGATAACAATTATCGTCCTTAGACATGTCATTCCGTGAATCTCCATTATCTTTCCCTGAAGATTCATTCTTCCCATTGACCCAGCTCACTTGTACACCTTCTCTGAAACCTGGCGTATTTACTCCCTCATCCGTATCAGATTCGTCTATAAAAATCACTTCCGATTGCTCAATCCCTTCCTTAACTTCCAAAACCCTAACCTGCTTCCCAATTGAATCCAAACCCATTTCCTCGTTCGCCCCAACCCTCATACTCGGATCACCAATTTCATCAACGATATCTATTCCAGCCTCCTCCTCCTCCTCCTCCTCATCAATAACAATCAAACTCTCATTCGGAACTCGACGGAGACTCCGGCTCCGGATTGTTCCAGAAATTCCCGGGCATGAATTTGAGGGTGTGTTCAGAGAACTAGAAGAAGGGTTCATCGATGTTGACGGGGGAAATTGAAGAGACAAGGGTTCATCGGTAAGGGTAGGAATGGCAGGCTCGATTTTGTTGATCGTTGTTTCTGCTGATCTGGGTGTAGTTTTGGTCGGGAGTACCAGTTGCGACCGTAAAACCGTCATTCAGAGAGAATGATAAAGATTAAAGAGCAAATGAAATGGAGAGAGAGAGTGGCTGAGTTGGGGTATGCGTATTCTCTCCGGACTCTGGTAATGTTGTAAGTTAGGTTTCGGCCTCGGATGGGCCCCACTTTGCGCTTTGCACTCGGTGAGAGAAGCTTCCCCTAAAATCTTATTATCTTTCCCGCCAGACCATTACAATGGTCCCCGACCCAAATGATCCATAAAATTGGTCTTTAGTCAATGATGTGATCAAAATTATAAAACGTTGGTCTTCTACTTATCATAAAATAAAATAAAATTTAGTATTCTTACAATTGTGTGTACATTTTAAGACTCCGGTTCACTAAAAATGTTGAATCAATTGAACTGTTGTCAGGAATTATTTAGATGGAAATAATTATAAGATCTTTTTAGTTGTCTCATCTTAATTTGATATATCTTAAGATTCGATCCAAATATATTAAAAAATTAAATAGGTGACCGATTCAAAAAATTAATTAGATTTTGGGTCATTAGTTCAACCAGATCTAATAATTAACATTATAAATATATTTAATAATTTTAATTATTATATTTGGTATTATATATCTTATATGTTTTTTAAATTTCTTTCTAAACCATTATTTTACTTATTAAAAAAAATAAAGTAATCAAGCTCGCTAGTTTATATAGTATCACTTATCTCATTTTAATTTATGTGTTTGGATATGAAAATAATAGATATAAATAAATTAAAAAGATAGATTAAATATAAATTTTATAAAAATGTAAAAACAGAAAGAGAAATTAGAATTTGTTTTACCTTATAAATACGTATAATACCAAATCAATTAACAAAAAATGCATTTAGCTTTTCTGGATTTGAATGCAAATTAGTATTACCCATTAAAATATTAAAAAATAAATTCAATTTTAAATTTTAGATTAAAAAAAAAAAAAACTTTCCAATAATTAAAACTGGTCACAAATTACTCGGTTCTTTAAGTTTTCATCGATTTTCTAAGGTACAATCACCAAAACGATTCGATGGTCCAAATGGATCCAATCTTTCATCATGGCAACATTCGAGCAGATCTGATCCAATTTTTAAAACATTGCATTCAATCATTAGCTTAAGTAGTTATTATTATTATTATTATGGTTATGTTTTCTTTTTTTGAAAGTCGGACCAAATTGATTAAACCACTGCTCTGATCTCTTTCTAGGTCGGATTAGCTCTCACACCCATTTTGACGGTTTGGTTGCTAAGACTAGCTTGTATCTTAGTGACCCGTTTGACCTGGTTTACCAGGTGATAATTTTAAAACCTCCCTCAAATGCAATTTTTATTTTAAAAAAAATAAAAATATGATTGTAGAAGTTGAACTCATGACCTAATAGTTATAAAAACTAACTTCAACCATTAGTCTAACAAGTTCGTCTTTTATTTTTATTAACAACACACATTGTGTGTGAATCATATTTATAATACATATATTTTTAATTAGAATTGACTTAAATATTTAAAAAATGTAACTAACAAAAATATTACTCTATGTTAATATAATTAAACAAATAAGTAAATTTTTAATTAAATATTAAATTTATAAAAAATTTCTTTTAATTCTTAAGATAGAATAATAATTAAGAAAATAATGTCATAATAATAAAAACTATACTCTTAATATTTCTTTTAGTTCATAGTTTCTTTTGAATTTTAATTCAATAGCATTTGGATATAATAGATTAGATGAATTCTATAATCTTTTACAATTTGGCTTTGATTATTTATCAATTGTGAAATTTAAACTATGACCGTTAAATTCAGACATATCTATCTTCATTAGCTTAACACTTAGAACTAATTAAGACCTCATTGATTAAAGAACACTTATTTCAAACCCAAATAAAAGCATGTAGATATCACTTTGGAAGATATAAACATATCCATGCTATATTCTTCTTATTTTTGGAAAAACCACTCACTATATATATTCTCTGTATAGATTTATCATTGTAACTCATATGTAAATGATAAATTAGAAGGTACATGTTAGAAGAACTTATAATAATAATAATAACAATAGTAACACTTTAACTATTTTTGTAAACAAGAAAAGTAGTTATAATGTGCTGGCCCAAAAATGGCAATTTAGAAGGGGTGAGTAATTTGACTAATTAACTCCATTTTTTTTATCTTAAAACAAATCAATTAGAGTATGCAATTTCAATGTAGGAGACACATCATATAAAATAAGTAAATAAATCAAATGATTTGTGAATGTAAAGAGCCTAAGGAATAAAAAGAATTAGGCAGTGTTATTTTTATAGTGGTTGATTAAAACTCTAGAATACATCTACTCACCAAAATTCTATTTGAGAATTTTCACAAACTCTGAATTCACAGGATTCATCAATCTTCACAACTGAATTACATAATTCAGTAACATATCTAAATTGATGAATTTAGACACAACTAATAAGTTTCTCAGAATTTGACACAAGTAGAACTTTACAAATCTTACTCTAAGCTCTAGATTCTCAATCGTGATTTTCTCACAAAATAAAGATGGGTGTGAGTACAATTTCTCACAATCACTTACATCCAAAACTTCTCTATACATATAAAAGTTTAAGGCTTTATTGAGGGAGTTTACAGAGAAAAAAATAATATGAAACTTTAGTTTTTCACTGTTTAAGCTCGATAGATTAATTTTCTAAGTGCTCCTCAAATGATCATTGTAAAAGTTCTCCTTTTACCTTATGTCCTTTCTCTCCCTTCATCTCTTTAACTTTGCTCTTTTTGCAAATAATTATGATCGAGCTTGAATATGCAAATATTCATATAATATTCACTATAGCTCCTTTTGAGCCAAAGGTTTTTATAGCGAATACATATTGTCCTTTCTTCTGATCACATCTGTCAATCAACATAAAATCAGGAATAAAGTGTCCAGATATGCTTTTTGCATTCTAAACATAGTATTGCATATTTCTAGGACTTTAATTGTCCTGTTTTATCTTCTTTTGAGATGGGTGCCAAAGAAACAAGTTTGAACTTTATTGAGCAAAGAAGGAAGAAGAAGAAACACCTACAACAAATATAGTTATTAGAAATTAAAACTTTCTCCAAATAGTAATTTATGTAATAAATAGCACAGAAATCATGATCAACTACTGTAATAAATATTACAAACTTTATATTTATAGAAGTTTAATAAGTGCCCTTTAGGCACCCGTTAGATAAATCTATAAGTTAATAAAAACTTCATTTTATAGCTTCTTTAAGCTGTCTATCTTTTAATTGAAGCGATGTGCTTGAATCTTTAGCTTTTTTGTAAGATGATTTTTAATTGATTTGTAAGCTAACATTTTAATGCACCTTCTTCAGCTGATTGAAAAGATAATTTCCATTTGAATGCTTCAGCTGACTTTCTTTAAACGTTTTTTTATTGTTTCAACTAACTAAGATAAATATTTGGTTAATTCCTTCAACTGATAGACTTTAATGAAGTTGTGTATTTTGACCTTGATTCATCCATTGTATGGCTTTAATTGATTAATGATTGGAGTTTTTAGATAAAAAATTCAGCTAACTTTCTGCTGGATGAAGCACTGTCTTATTGATACATTACTAGCTGATTGATTTGTTGACTAATTTCCACTTAAATTGATCACTTCAACTAATGTAATCACATTGAACTCAGTTTACAGTGCACATACATTAGAAGAATATTTTTGTATTAGTTTCTCATTACATTTTTTTTATTAATTATTTAATTACTATCCAACCTAATGTTTATTTTAGTTTTTATTCATCTCTCTAAAAAACAAAAAAAAGTTTTATACAATTAGGACCCAATCCAAAATGGCATCACATGATAGTAAACTAACATCATAATATTATGGCTAAAATGTACTTTTGTTCACTATAATTGGCATCATAATTTAATTTGGTCCATATATTTCAAAACAATGCAATTAAGCCTCTTTAATTTTAAAATTAGGTCAATTACATTTTAATCACCACTTTTCATCCAAATTGACTTCACGAAATATAACAATGCCTTTGTGGCTAATGGAAAAATGAAGTTGACAACCCACAAAGATGAATAAGAACTTGACATGTAACACACACACAAAAAAAAAAAAATTTAAAACAAATTGATATTTAAAAAATAATAATAATAAATAAAAAGAAAAAGGCATTTAATTACAAAAATAACAAAAAACAAATCAATACCCTTCATCCCCATACCACCCTATCCCACAATCAAATGGTAAATGACTTGGATTCAATAAGGTCCTACGAGATGATGGGCCTCTCGTATCTCTAACATCAACATCCGATGGTAGCATCGTTATGATATCGGAAGCCGATGAGAAATTGGAAGAAGACCTAGACGTAGAGGGTTGGGTCATCTTGTCAGTAGCAATCGGTGCAACAAGATCCAACTTCGTGCTTAAAGATCTAGCTCAAGTAAAGTCAAGGTAGAGTTAGTGACTTGTAGTCTTTGTAAGGGTAAAACACCACTACTTAATAAAATTGTAGGCAACCAAAGAAATAACTTATAGTATTTAACGTGAAAAATCTTCCAATTGAAGGAAAAAAAATCACGGGCAAAACTGACAAAAAAATTCTACTATCAATCAATGGAGATTATGATAAATCTCTCTCTCAAATTTTTCTCTCACAAGCCCAAATCGTAATTACAATCAATAAACCTTTCTCATTTAAAAAACTTAAATGAATAGCACACATTATACTTTGTGGCTGCTACTATTTTTAATATGTTAGCAACACCAAGTTACCAAAAACCTAACCTTAATAAACTTATATACCATAAACCCAATAGCATCAAAAATTAATATTTACTTTTTCTTTACAATTCAAGACACAAGCCCAATAATCTCTATCTTGGCTTAAATTGTATCAAACATCAAGCTACTTCAATTTCTGTCATCCCCTCTAACGAAATCCAAGTCATACTTGAACTTGTCAGTAAGAAAAAATTCAATCAACTTTTTAGCAAAAGAAACTATTTTCTTGGCTGAACTTCCACACTCCACCTTAATTATAACTTCTTTTCAAACTCCATCACGATTATTTATTATCATTGTACTTCCATTCAACTTGTACAAATTGCTACCATTTTTCTCTCATTTAATCACCACCAAAGAACCTCTACTAACTTTCATAATTCCCATTTCACAAATTACTCGTAACCAAGAGAATCCAACATGCCTAAAAAAATTAAATTTCTTCCAACCTTCAGAATGTACTTACAATACCCAAAGTCTTGATACTACCATCATACATTTTAACTTTTACATTGTCAATACCAATAAATACTAACTCATCATCATTAGCCAATGCAACAGTTCCTTCACATTATTTATAAGTATCAAACCAACTTCTATTCGAACAAATATGAAAAGAGCATATGCAGAGACTAAAACCCAATAATAATTTAAAGAATTATTACCTTCTCTAATAATAAGAATATTACCATCAATTGAATCCTTTTCCTCACTAAATGAGATAGCGCCCTCAAACTTCTCATGTTTTTTCTTAAATTCTTCCATATTATTCTTCAACTTCTTGCAATAAAATTGGATATGTCCCATCTTATGCCAATAATAACACTCATTATCTCTGTAATCCATCATCAGTTTAGATTTTTCTCTATCATATTTCATTCCATGTGATGCACTATTGCCACGATCATAACTTGCTATATAAACTCCACCTTCAGAATTACTACAAGGTTTCTTAAAATTTTTCACTCTCCAACAAAATTGCAATAACTTCCTCCACCTTCAAAGTCTCCTTCCCTACCAACAATGTAGTCAACAAATTTTCATATGATAGTGGGAGAGATAATAACAACAACAAAGCTTTGTCTTCCTATTCAATTTTAGCTTCTACAATCAACAACTCAGTAGTCAGCTTATTGAAGATATTCAGATGATTTTGCATATCCGTACCTTCCTCCATCTTTAACTAATACAATCTTGCTTCGATTTATAAGAGATTTCGACATATAAATTTGTTCCAACATCCTCCATAATTCTATTAGAGAATTTTCATTCAAAACACTGTACTTTTCCTCTTGAGCTAGAGCCAAAAGAATTATTCTTACAGCTTTTATCTCAAATTCTTCCCAATCATCATCACACTGCGAGACCTTTATGCAATCCTTGTTGCACAAGAACATCCTTCATAGGAATGTCATTAGATTGAATCGGGTCCAATTTGACCCAATGTGCTCCTGATCCAAAGACACATTAGATCAGATCCATTCCAAACAAATATGATTCATGGACCATGATAGATAGATCCGACCAGATCTTTTTTTTTTTTTTTTTTTTTTTCACTTATAAAAAAAACTTGTTCACGCTTTTAAATTTTTACATTAGTCAAGATGAAAATTAATTGTAATCTAAAATAAACTAATTTATTTATTTTCAAAATATTATTTTAGTAAACTATTTAAAATTCAACAGGTAATGATGAGTAATTAATGTCTTATTTTTTTTTAGTCAATTTTCTTATATATACCTGTAACAACTCTTAAAGTAAATAATTAATAAAATTTCCTAGATAACTATTTAAGTAAATAATTAATAAAATTTCCTAGTAACTATTTAAGTAAATAATTAATAAAATTTCTTAGATTCATAAAATTCATTTTGAAAAGAAAAAAAAATGAAACAACTATATTTAAATTTCTCAATTTATGTGTTTTCTATTTTCTTATATAAATTTATATAAACTATTTAAATAAATTTATTAAGTAAAATTTAATAGATTATTCTTGATATTATTCTAATTTTTTTTTTTCATTTCTTCTATTTTGTCAACTCTTGATTTTATTCTCAATTACTTTGTATTTTATTATATAGAGTTGTACAATTTATAAAAAAACATCAAATAAACAAAAGTAGAAAAAAACTTAATTAAATTTACGAGTTAAAAAAAAACTAGACAGATATTGGATGATCCAACCCGATCCATCAATCATGACCATATCTGATCCAACAACTTCGATAATAATCTAATCTTAATATTGGATCCAACCAACCAGATCTATTACCATCTCTAATCATTCACAATACTTTGCCAAAGATTGAAATTGTTTTCCATTGATCAAACTTTGTACTTGCAAATTTTGTCATCTCAAACTACTGGCCAAAAATCAACCTTAGCTCTGATACTGATTATACAGGTAAAACCCCATTGCTCATTAATAAAGTTGCACGTAACGACAAAAATAACACAATATTTAATATGAAAAACTCTCCAATTGAGGAAAAAAAAAACCACGAGCAAAGGCTAAAAAAAAAAAAAAATTTATACTATCAATCATAGGAGATTATAACAAATCTCTCTTAACACTTTCTCTCACATGTCCAAATCTCAATTACAACTAATAATCATTCTCACACAAAAATCTCATAATGAATAGCACATATTCTATTTTGTAACGACACTCTTTGTTTGCCTCTTGTACTAAACTATATAAATATGTTGGCGACACCAAGTTATAAAAAATTTAACCTAATGAACTTATAGACTATCAGTCCAATAATATCAAAAACTAATATTTTATTTTTGTTTACAATTTAAGACATAAATCCAACAGGATTGTGTAAAGCGGTTAGCTATAGAGTAAGCGGATTGGAAAGCACGAAGTCTTTTGTTGGTTGAATAATGCTTCTATATCTTCATGATTGAATGAGAGAACGTTACGGGTCCTTTCAATTGAAACATAAACGCCAAGCATTATGATCTTGAATCTCTGGGTTATATAAAGCAGAGGGATGGGTTGGGGCGAAGGGTTTTGATTTTGTTTTTTGTAATTTTTTTTTTCTAAGTTTGGTAAAATACAATTTTTTTTATTTTTTTAAGAAAAAAATATTTTTTTATTTTTATTTTTTATATATACCACGTGTCAAGTTCTTATTTGGCTTTTATGCCAAGTGAGTTGTTTGCTTCATTTTCCGTCAGCCAAGCATCTGTCATTTTTTTTAAGTCAATTTAAATATAATATGATAGTAAAAACGTAATTGACCTAATTTTAAAATTAAAAAGACTCAATTTTGTTATCTTTTGTTTAGTCAATTTAGACAGTATGTGACAATAAGGACATAACTGACTTAATTTTAAAATTAAAAAAACTCAGATTTATATCGTTCTTAAATATAAGGACTAAATTGAAGTATAGAGTAAAGCATAAGAACCAAAAATATATTTAACCTAATAGTATTATTTTCCTGATTTTCAAAGCAGCCACACCCACACTTTCCTCCGCGTACTGATCCAAGTTTAATAATTAATATTCATTTGTTTTTAAATATTATTATTTTTATTAATTTGTTTTTTAATTTCATTTTTTTTAACAAGATTTGATTCTGCAAGCGGTATTGTCTGACCCAAAAATAAAATAAAAATCAAAGTCACTAGAAATCTGGAATCCGAGAAAAAAGATGGCAAAAAATATATATTTACAAGGATGTGACAAATGCCAATAGTTTAGGTGTTTCTCAGAAAGAAAATTCTAATAAATTCTTAATCAATCCCTATCAATCCTATGTATTTAACAATATTAATAATGCTCATGTTCCTGAAATTACTATTAATATTTCACATTAGTGTATGGATGCTCCTTTGTCTATATGATAGCCAACAAGAAGAAAATACAAGAAAAACTGTGCTTGAAACTTGAAAGCTCGTGACATTAATTTATATCATTTGAGCAATTGTCAATATACTATGACTATTCATGGCAGGCCCTTTTTAAATATTTGGATATGTAAACTTTATTATTATTTTATTTTACGGTTAAATATATTCAGACCAATTTACGTATATTTTAACTAATCAAGTCTTTGGTGTAAATCATTCACACTATAATTAAAATTTTTAAATTCTATGATTTTTTTATTTATTTTTTGGATTTTTCGTTTTTAGAGTTTATGAAGATTGTAGCTAATGAAAAAAAATAATCAATTTCAATATATTGCTTGGGTATGACAAGAATAGGTAATTTTTGATGTGTTATAAAGTTGGTTTTTTTATCCAACAATGTTTTAATGGCAAGAAGACAAAATTTGATCTTACTTGACCTTAATCATTTTATCATTATGTTATTTGAGTACAATATAACTAGAGAGTGTGTAGGCACATAAAAAGAATATTTTCTGATTAACTTCAATATCAACTGCAGAAATTATTATCTCACTGCTCACTCCATCTATTTATATTATTCTAAAAAGCAAGAAATCCTTATGTTCTCTTATTATAGAATTATATAAATTAATTAATTTTGAACTAAATTATATTAATTAAAAATAATAATTTTTCTTTTCTAATAACTACCCATCACTCCATCTACTCATATAATAATTACAACTCCATCTTCTTTGATCTCTTAATAATCACCTACTTTCACTTACACACAAATTCTTATTTTTATTTTTTATTTTAAATAAAGCTAAAAAACTTAAAATGAGAACTTTATACTTACAAAAAAAATCATTTAGTATGTGCTAGTATATATATATATACTATTATAAAAGGGAGAAGGGAGATATCCCTTATGATCTCTTACATTATTATATATATTCAATTACAATTTTTTATCAACTTCAACTAAAAAAAACTATAATCTTAAAAACTACCCCCACTGACGTATCAATTTATTTCTCTCCTCATAAAAGAATTAAATAAAGTAAAATATATGATAATTTTTTTCTCTATGCAACAATAAAAAATTACAATGTTAATGACTACCCATGTTCTCTCTCACTTACCTGTTAATTCATTTCTCTTAGTACCAAATAAATTAAAATAGATGACAATTTTTTATTTAATCAATTATAAACAAATTCTATTTTATTTTATTTGAAATACAGTTTGCTCCCCTTTCAAATGATAAGTCAAAATAAGTCTACTATTAACATTGCAAGTGATGCATTGTGGTCCATATGGATGAGATTACTTTTGCCAACAGATATTTTCAAAAGCCAACTTTCCTAATTTATTAGATGAATTTTTGGTCAAATATTTGCCAGCTCTTCTGGTAAAACGCCAATATAGATGTAACAAAAAAAAAATTGCCAATATAGAAACAAAATTAATTTTTTTTTTCTCCAAGATTAAAACAACAATAATACAAAATGAAATACTATTAAAGACAATAAAATAAATAATTACCAACAAAGCAAACAATTAGCTTCCCTACTAAATAAAAAGAAAATGTCTGAAAATCTAAAATTTAACACAAAGGGAAGCAGAATGACCAAAAAAAATAAAAAATATCATTACTAGTGTGGAAAGAAAAACAAAACTACAGACTGGAAGACAGATTGCAAATTACTGCACAAAAGTGGAATTTGGGACGCGCAGACATAGATAAGTGGCTACAAACTCTGTCTGCTTCTTTAATGGCGATCTTGTCTGAAGCCAATCACCAGCAATAATATCACCGCCATAATCAGGACATGGGTCACCAACACAACACTAGCGATGGAGTTGCTCAGCGAGTCAATAGCCCACGGTTCTCGGGTCCAATGACTCGCCGTGCTCACTCATTCAAGCGCAATACGAATACCCACAATAATGGCAACTCTAACAGCAGCAATAACAGCAAGAACACTAACAGCAATACTAGTTTTAGTACCCACCATGAGATTGAACTCCAAATTAATTCGCCCAGATCTGAAATTGGAACTAACTTGGTTCCTGTTGATGAGTTGGAGTTATTTTTGGAAAGGAAGCATACCCACCATGTGAGCCAGAGAGTTCATGTTGGTGTTGTAAAGGGTTTGCTGGATAGGCGGATTGGATCGATCGTTGCGGATTTGGGTTTCAGGGAAAGGAAGAAGCTTGGGCATTGGATGTTCCTAGTATTCTGCGGGGTGTGTCTGTTTCTGGGAGTTTTGAAGATATGTGCTACTGGGTGGTTTGGATCTGCTATTGAAAGAGCTGGGTTCAATGAGGTTAGTTGACATATACACGCATCAACTTTTGTATTCCTTTTAGATCTTCATCCCCTTACTCTTAATTTAGCTTATCTTACGGATACAGTCAAGATTATAATGTTGCTGAGTGATGCTAACTTTGCACAATATATTTGTGGTTATATTAATATTTTATGGAAAAAAATTCTTTATGGATGGTGCTCGGTGTAATGGATAAATCTAATATTAGAGGTGCGTTTTTTTTCTCTTTCTGGTCAGAAAGGTGTTAGATTTGTTCAATATGAATTGATATATAAATGCTTAGATCAGAAATAGTAGTAATAAACTTGCTGTAGATGTCTATTATTTCAACAGAAAAGAACGTGATCTTATAAAGTTCTTTTAGTTCAGCTGTTTTTCTTCTCCATAGGTATTGTATGTATCACGCCAGGAGGGAAATCTTGATTTTTAGGAGTGGTTTCTGTTGAGGATATTGGATGACTCTCGGGCAGATCCTATTGAAGCTAGAAAAACTGAATAAAGTGGAACATAAAAGAACATATCCTTGTAAATTGCATTCCCCAAACCAGCTACTGGCACAGAACATTGAGATGAGCATATGGCACAATTTTTTATTTTATCATCAGTGGCTTTTAAGTAAAATGTGAGTTTGTTTTTTCTTTTTAAGTGAAAACGAAGTAGTTCATATGGTATTTTTTGAATTATGAATAATAAATAATAAAATAATGGATTAAAATTGTGTGCTAACTTGTAGTTGTGCCTCTAATCCTAAATCTACTGGTATATTCACAAGTTCTATTTGATTAATTTTGTAATATTTACTGCTTTCAGATGTGCCTGACCTTCACAGAAATGACTTTATTTTTTGAACTTTTGTAAGTCATTATGTCAGTCTCAGTCACTTGTCTATATATATTTACCATAATAAATCTCTGACATATAGTTCAAGGGGCTTGGGCTGGTGCCATATCATTGTACGATTCAAGGTTATTTTGCTCAATGCAGATATACTACTTTTCGGGTGGCGGTTGTCTTCCATCCATTTGTGACTCCTTATCTGTTTTGTGATTCTTTTGGTATATTTTTGTGTGTGCGCATGTGGGGAGAAGCCATCACATGGTTGTTCTTCTCCATTTATGCTTTTTTGTTCTTTTGACAAGCATTTTTTTTATCTTACATGAATCATTTTACCCTCCAAATTAGGATTCATCTGACTCCATCACTCATTTAATGGATCAAAGATCACGTGATGAGGCATATAGCAAAGGAGGAACTGATGTGGAACGAACACTAAAGATGGTAGCATCAGGTGTAGTTGACAGACAGAATGACATTGCTGAAGTAGGTTCCACATCTATATCTAAAGCTGACAAGTACATTGCTCACTTATTTATCTAGGAAAAACAAGAAATGATTAATCTTGAGAACAGATGGTGCTCAAAGGCCTCAGAAAAAATATTTTCAATTCTTCATTTGTGAAATTTACTTCTTTTTCAGTACTCAGTTGTCTGGGCCAAAGCCAACAGTGAGAATTTTACCCAGTGCATCGACCATCCAAGAACTCACAAAAGTATGAAATTATTTAATCAGATAAATTAACTCCCTCTCTGCATCTCTCCAACCTCCATTGTTTTATATGGAGGTTTTTGGTCTCTTACTACCTACTTACCTTTCTTATTTCCTTTTTCTCTTTGGCAGAATTAGATGCGAAGACAAATGGTTACATTCTTATAAATGCTAATGGTGGCTTGAATCAGATGAGATTTGGGGTCTGGTTATTGTGTTCTGGTAACTTTTACCTCCTACTATTATATAGCAACTGTAGTTGAATGTTTCAATAATTCTTGATGCAGATCTGTGATATGGTTGCTGTTGCTAAGGTTATGAAGGCGACACTTGTCCTTCCTTCACTTGATCACACGTCCTATTGGGCTGATGAGAGGTCAATGATTACTTATTTCTAGCTTGTACTTTTGGTTTTTTTTTTTTTTTTTTTTTTTTTTCACTTGGACTCATTCAAAAGTAAATGCTCTTGTCTGTTAGAAGTCTAAACTTGACTCAACTTTCAATAAATGCTGATTAGCAATAGTTAAGAACTGAAGGTATGTGACTCTGTACTATTAGACTTCAATATTCAAGTCTATATACAGAAAGAGAGATGATTGAATGCTGAAGGAAAAATAGGAAGAACTTATATCAAAAAACTAAATAGAAAGAGCAGCTTTAGAAGTTTATGCTAATGATACTAGACAGTCACTTCAAAAGCAAGGGTTTATGCGGAAACAACAATGATCAAATTGGTGAGGGAGTTAAATACGAAGAACAGGTTAAGAAGGTTTTTCTTATAGTTTTAGATAATTAGTTCAACAACCGAGCAGAACCAAAGATGATTTTGTTGGTGAAGGAAATTTAACATAAGGAACAGCGTCAATAAGCTATGCTGAGTTTTGGTGATGTATGATCATATTAATGATCATTTACGATCATTATCTTTCTTTCTTAAGATAATTTTTGCATCCTTCTCTAAATCGAGAAAAAGACAAATATGAGAGCAACTTTCTTGGGTATGCTTGATCATCATTTACTATGAATTTGTTTCTTCCTGTACTGATAAGCTAATTCCAAACGTCATTTAACTTGTATAGTATGCTGGCCTTTCCAAGTTGGTGTGCTTTACAATGTCAAAAATACAAAATCCATCACATATTTTAGTCTTCACCCTTTCTGTGTCTTTCAATGCTAATTCATGTCATCTATATATATACTTGCAGTGGCTTCAAAGATTTGTTTGACTGGCAATACTTTATGGAGGCACTAAAAGATGATATCAACATAGTTGAGACATTACCTGCTGACTATGCTGGAATTGAGCCTTTCGCAAAGACACCAATATCTTGGTCTAAGGTCAATACAAACTTGTCCTCTCAGCTTAATTTGCATCTTTTCCTTATTCCCACTGGATGAGTATGATGCAAGTGGTGATCTGTCACATTTCATGTTTAGCTAGCTACTTGTCCTGTTCTTTTGGCAGCCAGTAGATCATTTCCTTTTCTCCTTTAATGAAGACTTTCCAATAATGTGATGGACAAGCCATGCACCATTTTTATTTTGTGTGGCTGTGCATCATGCTTTGGGCATCACTAAAAGTGATGCTTGGATCGATACAAATAGAGAAAAATGATTCATGTAACCGACCCAACTTGTTTGGAATATAAGGCTTAGTTGAGTTAAGTATACCATATGATTGTTGCTTTTTCCACAACTGGGAATAGTCAATTAACTAGCATGTTTCCTACAGGTTAGCTATTATAAAACAGAGGTTCTCCCACTGCTGAAGCAACACAGAGTGATCTATTTTACTCATACCGATTCGCGGCTTGCCAACAATAATGTCCAAACTTCCATCCAAAAGTTGAGGTGCCGAGTAAATTACCAAGCATTGAAATATTCAGCTCCAATTGAAGAACTTGGAGAGACTTTGGCATCTAGAATGCGCCAGAATTGCAGTCCCTATCTCGCACTCCATTTAAGGCAAGTTATGACTCTAATACTCCATACAGAATGTTAACCAGACACCTTTCTCTCTTTTTCCCCTCCTTTTCTTTTTGTTAGTATGAACACCCTCGTGCCTGGCATTATCAGATTAGTGATAGGATCCATTCAATCTTTACTTGGAAAATTATTTTTAGCATGAAGGTGTATAGTTTTATGATAAAAGTCATTGTGTTAATGCAATACCTACACTTGAACAAAAATGTCATAATTAACTTTATCTGCTTGCTGGTATGATAATGACATCCATTTGAAACTTTTTATCAGCGTCATTTTGACATTATTTGGACATTGCATCGAGAGTTTGCATTAGATTTCTGGTATCCAAATGTAGTTGTGAATTGTGATATTCTTCTTCTTATTCACATTTGGATACTGCTGGATTTCGGTTTCTGGTTTCTGATGTATTTGCATCTTAGGGCTTTAAGATTACTTGTCTATTGAATAATTTCTCATTGAAAAATGAAGAATGTGACCCCTTAATTTGAGATATTTAACTCCTTTGCTTTCTAGGTATGAGAAGGATATGCTTGCATTTACAGGCTGCAGTCATAGTTTGACTACAGAAGAAGATGAAGAACTACGACAGATGCGGTATGAAGTAAGCCACTGGAAGGAGAAAGAGATAAATGGAACAGAGAGAAGGCTACTCGGAGGTTGTCCTTTAACTCCAAGGGAGACTTCCCTTTTGCTTAGAGCACTGGATTTTCCATCCAGCACTAGAATTTACTTGGTAGCTGGTGAAGCATATGGGAATAGAAGTATGAAATATCTTGAGGATAATTTCCCTAACATCTTTTCTCACTCTTCTCTGTCTACCGAAGAAGAGCTGAGTCCTTTCAAGAATCACCAGAACATGTTGGCTGGTATAGACTATGTTGTTGCCCTTCAGAGCGATGTATTTGTTTATACTTATGACGGAAATATGGCAAAGGCAGTTCAAGGACATAGGCGCTTTGAAAACTTCAGGAAAACCGTCAATCCTGACAAGTAATAATATTATCCTTTAGCTTGGTCATTTGTAATACTTTTAATATGTTGAAGTGGCTTCTTTCCCATTATGCATGCATCATAGATGATTTCTATATTGTTGATGCAGGATGAATTTTGTAAAACTTGTTGATGAGTTGGATGAAGGCAAAATTTATTGGAAGAAGTTCAGCTCCAAAGTTAAAAAGCTTCACAAAAATCGAATTGGAGCTCCATACCCAAGGGAACCTGGAGAATTTCCAAAGCTGGAGGAAAGTTTTTATGCAAATCCTCTTCCGGGATGTATTTGTGAAACAAGGCAGAAGTAGAGACTTACTTTATCATGACACGATTTTGATGCGAAGAACAATGATTCAAATGATTGCACTTCAGACTTACTGTCCGTTGGGAAGTGGCAAGCTGATAGTTCCAATGGCAAGCTGATAGTTCCAAGAGCAAGGGAGAATGTAGTGCTTTAAATTTGCCTGTCTCTAAGGGGTGATATATTTACCAATGGCCAATTGAACGGGAAATGTAGCAAAGAACCACCGCAGGCAGTTCAAGTATACCATTCTCAACAGCTATGATTGAGAACTAAAGTAATCACACTTTGTTTTTGGTAAGAAAATTAGTCCCACTTAACACCTTTTCTTCTCTTTTTTTTATTATAGGAGATTACATGTAATTAATTCTTGTGCCTCATTTTTTGTTAAATTAAACGATGGGAATTTAAGGGGGATGACACTGAAGATTGTATTATACTATCTTTCTCAATATCAATAATTAAAAAAATGTGATTCGGAGAATCTGAGACTCCTTTAAGTTAGTTTCCTACAAGGCGGGTTATCTCTGCAGTTCATTAAGCATTTTATCTTCAGAAATCTGTTGGATAATGATAATAAATAATATTTTTAATTTGGAGAAAGAGAAACATTATAAAATTGAGCATTCATTTTATAATTGGCTAATTGCATTTACAGAAACTTAAGATTCTCAGGCCCTCTTCTAGTAGTGAAAATAAAAAAAATGTTTCCATTTTTCATGTGATCAGTATTTTCTAATCAACACTGAAAATTATTGTTGATTATACAGTAGAACTTGAGAAACTATGTCACACGACTAAATCTATCCTCGAATTCTTGGTGGCCAAGCTACTGGAATTCACTTGGTGATCTGTACTGGAAATGGATGAAAAGAAAAAGGATTTAATTGGGGTTTTTGTTTATTCAGAAAGATCCTTTTTGAAGGTATTTTGCTAGTGCAGTATGGTGAGGCAGGCCTTTCCAAGAACGTTTTGAAGTTCTTTTCAGAATATAGTCCTCTTTGCTTCATTGTCGCATCTACAACATAGAAAACAGATTCTACAGGTGTTACATAAGCACTTTGTCAAAATTAGGCATGGTGAGATCAGGTCAAAATCTAATCCGATCCGATCTTATCCAATTGAAGCTTATGTTGTTTTTGTTTTCTTTTAAATTCACCAATTGATCTAACTCAAACTTGGACCAAATTGTGTAGAAATAAAAAATATCACTTGATTGTATCTATCTGGTTTTGGTTGTATTGCTTGCTGAAGAGTGCCACCCAGACATGGGGTTTAACGAATTAAGAAAGTCAAAATAATCAACAAAAGGCCACAAACAGGTGCTAAAAACAATTCATTCAACAAAACTACACGGGCAACATAAAGCTCACAAAAATTTGTACCCAAACATTTAATTTTTCTTAAAAAATAAAGAAATAAAAAAAAAATCAACCACTATTATAACTGCAAGATAGATTCGACAAGGTCATGGAGAGGTGCGAGCTCTGCTTTGTCAATTAGACGGAACTCCTGCATTACAAAGATGGCAACTTGGCTGCATTAGCACATACATGCAGACAACTTGAATTGCAAATCAGCAACACATGGCAAAGCCTCAACAATGTGAAAGAAAGAGGAAAGTACTGGATGGTGCATGTGGCAGAGGATCTTGTATTGGAGGGTTGACACCTTTTCTCTTGGGTTGGGAAGGAGGGAGTTGGGCATTGGGGGGTTCAAACATCTCAAGGCCACTCCATAACCCAACTACAGCAGAAGCTAACACAGAATGGAAGTACAGATAAAAGAGTCTAGGGCATTTGATAGAACGATTCTAGCAGCTTAGCTTCCATGCTGTGTCACAAACCCTCGAGGAAAGAAGAATCTAAAATATCATATTTATTGACAAAATACTCAATACTTAACACTTACCCACGTAAACAGAACGAAATGTTTGAAGCAAGTATTGAGATGAGCTTCTTCCTTCAAACTCACAATCTTTTGAAAATGTGAGTGATAAATATGAGCATATACACGGAACAATCTTTTGAAAATTGTGTTGACAACATCCTTGAAATTGGATGGAAAGGGAGCACCTGCAGCAATGTAACAGTCAAATGAAATGGGGTTCAGAAATACAAAAATCAAAAGCACAATCAAGTGCTAATTTTTAAGTGCATCTTCAGCTTCATCATGATTTAGTTACCTAATTTTTGGGGGAAGATGGTTTCATCATCTAGTTGTGCCTCAATCCAATCCATCAAATACTCGACATATTTTGGAGCAGAAACCTCTATCGGTTTCTTGATATTAACCCCATCAGCCCATCTATACTCGTATCTGTAAGGGAAATTTTGTTAGATTAAGAACTTCCCTTATAGATCATTGAAATGTCATTCATAAAAGATTGAACAAGTCTCTTGAAGTGGAGAAAATTAGTATCACGTGATTATCAAAGTCATAAAAAAACAAACAAGAGATGAAAAATATAAATAGAATTTGTATGGACTCGGGGAAATTGGAACAGTCTCATCCACAACAGCTAAGCTTAAAAAAGTATTCTCATTTTTACATTCAAAGCTTTTACTTCCTTCTTCCAGACCTAGTGATTACTTTTATGAATAGAACAGACTTCATTTTGCAAATTTCTATATGACACACTGAAAATACCAGCATCTCTACAAGTTCATAATCTGCAATCTGCACCCTCTCAATAAGTTTTCCGGAGTTTGATTCAAACATCACCTCCTCTCCAGCAAGAAAAAGAAAAAATTCTTCTCTTAATCTAGAAACTTCAAATTACTTAAAGCTGCCTAATTAGAAAAGTTGATAGTGTCAGACAGAGTATGCTGTCTGGCACAGGTTGACAGAGCGCACACTACTATTTTGCACCCTAACATATATAACTTCCTGTAAATACCTTGATAATATGTGAAAAGTAGAAGAGAATTGGAAAAGAAAAATGAGATTTAACATTATACAGCTAAGTTGAGAAAGATTTTGGTTAAAGGATCAAACAATACTTTGGTCCGGCTGTCATTGTCGGACAGTTGTTTGGTGTGCAGAATTCAGTAAGAGTACCATATAGGATGTTCACTTGATTAAAGAAGTCTACAGCTGCACAAAAAGGAACCCAAATTGGTATGGTTAGCTATAAACTTCAAACACTAGTTTCTAGTACATATAATATGTAACTAACACAGATATATACACATGGAGAAGTATGAATACGTTACAATACAGCATGTATGGAAATGTAATTAACATTTAACTAGTACAGAAAAAATATCACCCAAAGCATTCCTCACAGAATATTAAAGAATATCAAGGAACATATAATTATCAAATATCTCTTGATTACAGTGACAGTGACCTTCTTGTGAAAAGCTTAAATAAATTCAAAGTTCTTACTGTTTACAGCTAGCCACTCGTTGATATCTTCCCCAGGAGGTAGTCTTACGGCTTCCCTCAAATTCCCACTACCCAATGTTGCATCAATATGTTTCTGGAGTTGAGCACCCTGCAATTCCATAAACTTACTGCGTAAGATAAAGGTAACCAAGTGAAATATAAGAAAAGAAGTGAATCACATAACCAGAAGGAGCAACACCAACCTTGCTTCCAGAGGGTGTACTCTTTTTTGGACGAAATGTTTTCTGGTTCCTGCATAATTGAAAGTTTATCATAATTGAACATGCAGAAACAGAAAAGGATAAATCTTCAAGAGGTAAATGATAAAGAATTTTACAAATAAAGTATAGCATGAGAATAATCAATATTTAATCATGTACTAATATAGAAGAAAATAAATAGCAGCAATAAGTTTCACTCCTGAACGGTTAAGACCAGACTTGAGCGGGAGTTTAAGGACATATTGATTAACTTTCTATCCTCTTTAATGGCTTCTTAATAGGTTCATGACCTTTTGGAGTACAGGTGACTTATTTTCCATTTGAAGCATAAGTTCCAGAGTTTAACTGTTCTTGCAAATGGAAACTATATACATGTTTGAGAACTATTATGAAGTAGGTCTTGATTACTTTCAATTTTCATTTTAATAGGCTCTCTATAGTCACAACTTGATTACGTCATGCATGTCACAAATTTGATTAAGTAGTCATGTTAGAGACACAACCACATTTTAAACAGAAGGTAGTCCACGCCAAACAGAACCTGTCACTCCTGAGTTTAAACTTGTTAATCAAACTCTCAATATATTCTCGGTTTTCCATGATTAACAGTCTGTCCCTAAGGACAAAATTAACATTGCCCCCTCTCCTAAAAAAAAAATTTCAGACTGAAAGCAAGAAACTTGATAGTCATCGTCAATATGTCTCATCAGTAAAATTACCAATAACACAAACACAAGTCACCAAAATCAATGATAGTTTCACAATCAAAAACCCAAAAAACCCCATACAGTTTTCGTACCCAAAATGACAGAATCATAATCAAAACATCAAACATGTTACCCAAACAGAAAAAAAGAAAGGAACCTGCTACCAAGGCCGAAGAGACTCATAGCGCTCAAAACCCAGAAAGCCAAACCAACTCAAAGGCGTCTCTTTGTTGCCTTTGGAAAATGGAAAACAATTTGAGTAAGAACCAAATAATAGAATGCATATATAGAGAATTATCTATTTGGGAAAGAACGGTCTTTCCTCTCCCTGCTTACCTCATTGACAGTCTGTCATCTCCCTTCTCTCTCTGTCTCTCTTTGGGAGAGAAAGATTGAGAAAGCCAAAGCCTCCGTTTTGCCAACCTGCTCATTTTTTATTTTTTATTTTTGGAAAGAACCTGCTCATTGCTTATTTGTCACACAAGTATTTCCATTTTCTGTGTCGCTTTCTATTTCAAAAAATTGAAAATAACAATTATATATATAATTGAGTTAAAATTATTAATATAAAATTAATTCAATCTCATCATCATTAATCAATATAAACCTGTTATAAAGTTCTCAATTATAATAATTTTATTCTTAATTACTAAATAAATTATTTAATTATCTTTGATTGATATTGAGTTTGATTGGTTTGATTTATATAATAAAATTTTTAAAATTCAACAATTAAAATTTGTAAGGTTTGAGAGAGTTGTTTTTCATTAAAAAAAAAATATTAAATAATATAATTAATTGAATTAAATTTACATCAATTTCAATGAATCACTATATTGTGATTTTTTTTATATATATTATATAATTCATGAATATGGTGTATTGAGTTTGGATATGAATTTCTAACTTCTAGTATAATGTTAGTTGATGGTAATTACTAAGAATGTAGGGTTGAAATTGAAATAAATTAAGTCTTTTTCTTTCTCATTAAGCAATCAGCATATTAGCTGTTTGGATATGAGCATATTTATAAATGTTGAATGTGGACCAGAAATATGTTATAAGCATATTAGCTGTATACCTATATAAGATTTTTTTGAGAATAATTCCTTTTTGAATATTGCCTGATTTGATTTGGTCCAAACAAGTTGCTTTTGTCTACAGTCCATAGTTGTAATGTAATACTCTGTCCTTGCCTTCTCAAATTGTGGTAGATCATTGTCAAACACTATTTATTGCTTTGCTCATGAAAACATTACATAGACAATTGTCACTATCTAAATAGAAATTATTGGATAGAAATTAAAAAAGACTCAAATTGAATTCATATTTGTTCAAATTAGCGACTATAAGAATTAGTTTAGTATTGAAGAATGTGTTTTTTTTTATTTTATTGAATATATGGATTTGAATATTTTTTAAAAGTCATAAGAATAAGTTGCGGCTCAGATATTATTGACTATTAAGCAAAATATATAGATATATATGAGATACTATAAAAAAAATATATATTTTATTTTTGCATGAATTCGAATCTTTTTAATGACACAGTAAAAGTGAAATTCTTATAATTTTGTAGTTGTTGGTCTGAACACAGTTAAATAAATAAAAATGTAAGATACCAAATGATATATATATATATATATATAAATATAAAAGTATGTCATTTTTAGATATTTTTGAAAGTATTTTTCTCTTGCATAGAAAAAAGACAGAAATTACCAAAATTAGTCAAACATTTTTTAGCTCAAAACAAACTTACTATGGTGTTTAAGCCTGTTTGGTTCTGTCAGAGGACCAGTTCCAGCCCAAATTAAGATCATTAGTTCTAGAAAAACTGTAAATTAAACTAAATTAGCAAACAGTGAAATTGAGATTGAACAAAGTTAATCCATTGCTTCAATTTGGTTTGATCAAATTTTTATTGACTCTATTTGTTTCAAGACTTAATTAATGTAAAATAATAATTTAAATTCGTCAATATTTTAACATAGCTAGCAAAACATAAATATTTGGCTCATAGTATTGATAGAAACTAAATATGTATTAAAAAATTATGAAACTTGTTTTTGAATTATAAAAAATCAACGGCTGATCAATATTATACATAAAAAAAATGAAAAATATTGATATTTGGAGGTGTCAAACTCTCACTCTAAGATTGGTTTCACGTTTGAAAATCAATGTTTTGGATAATTGATTTTGCTAGTAGAGATTATGGAAATTTTGATTTTAACATAATCTGTTTTGTGTTTAGTTAGCTATAAAAAAAAAGATTTTGTATATTAAGAATATTGAAAAAATAAATAAAAATTTAGGGTATTTTTGTCAAAAATCAATATAAAAATGTCTTATATTTTACTATAAGTGTGTTTTGAAAAAACTATACATAAGTAGTTATTGAAAAATATAATAAAATTGTGTTGTGTTTGTTGACCAAAATTGATTTTCAATTTCAACTAAACATATTATTATACAAACTGAATTGTGATTTTCAATTTCAAATGTCATACATGTTCCAAATACAAAACCAAACTAGTCATGAATCTCATGTCACTAACAAAGTGAAACTTCATAATACTGATATGCTTAAAGTTCACTCCTTCAAATATTAGTTGATTAATTGTAAGAGTGAAAATCCAACAAAAACAAAATCAATTATAAAAATTTAACAAACTTTTATTTTCTGGCCCTTGTAGTTTCGAACTTGTCCCTTGAAGATAAAAAATCTTATAATAACATATTATTCTTCTTTAAATTGTATATTTTTTTTTTCTCAAAAAATATAAAAACTAGCATAATATTTATTCATAATAGGTTTTGTTCAATTTAAATTGATCTATTAAAAATTTTAAAATCAAATCAAAACAATTATTTAAATTTTATGAAATAAACCAAACCAAATCAAACAATTGGGCTAGTTCAGTTTAATCGGTTTAATGAGTTTGGTTTGGTTCCATGAAAACACCCATTCTTCCCGCCATCACAAACCTAACTTAACTGTCATGAGCAAATTCTGGATGCGTATACCTTTTTTAATCTTGAGTTCTTGACACAACTCATGACACCATCTATCTCCATTAACGTTTCTCAATAACCTTTCTTTTACGTCAATCTTCCACAATTGTAAAACTATGAAACAATTCAAACAAGCCCCCACTCAGCTCATCGTTAAACGCATAACCCACCCACCACAATCTCTCAGACCCATCATCTCCTTCTCGGCTTTGAACCCTTCTGGGGACATGGATGCTCTTTTCTCCAGCATTCGATCCCTTCTACAGTTTTCTCTTCAATTCTGTTATTCATGCGACTTGGCTGGTTCCCGCCGTCCAGATTCACTATCTAGGTCATTGCTCGTCTTTGATAGGATGGCTGAGCTAAATCTTGCTCCCAAAAAGTTCATGTTTACTTTCTTGTTCCAGGTTTGTTCGAATTGTGTTGCTTTTGATTTGGAATACAGTTTCAAGAAATGGTAATTAAGAACTCATTTGACATGGATGTGCTCATTCGCAATTCTGTTATTCAATTTTAATCTGTGGAAAGTTTGATGATGCAAGTTGGGTATTTGATGAAAGCGTTGAACTTTTTTTTTTTTTGCTGGATTTCTATGATTAATGGTTATATAAAAAATGGTGATATATCGGAGGCCGTTGAATTGTTTAACAAAATGCCTCAGAGAAGTGTTGTGTCATAGAATAACATCTTAAGTGGGTTGGCCAACTCAAATGTAGTTGTTTGGATGATGCTTACAAGGTTTTCAGTGGAGATGCCGCAGAGGAATATTGTTTCATAGGTGGTAAATGTAAAAATTTCTGGCTATGCTCAAATCAGACGGCCAAGGGATGCTTTAACTTTATGTAAACAAAAAATGTTAATGTCTAATCAGGAACCAAACTCTGCAGTTCTAGTAAGTGTTCTATCTGCATGCTCTCTCAGTTTGGGGATTTAGATCATGGGAATTGGGTTTATTCTTATATCCAAGAGAGTGGTATAATAATTGATTCAATACAGTGTGCTGCTTTGACTGACATGTATTCAAGACGTGGTAGCGTTGATCTAGCAGTGCAAATATTTTGTTCATTAAAAAAGTGGAGTGTTTCTTTCTTTTACAGCCGCAATTGCAGGTCTGGCAATGAATGGGCATGGTGAGGAAGCACTTCAACTTTTTGAGCAAATGAAAAGTGATGGCATCTCACCAATTAATATTTTTTTTTATTGCAGTTTTATGTGCTTGTAGTCACATGGGGTTTTGTTGAGAAGGGTTTTGACAATTATAATTCTATCATTCTATGTTTGAATATTATGATCAGGCCAGAATTGGATCATTGTGCCTGTATGGTTGATCTTCTTGGCCGTGGTTTGTTGGATGAGGCGAGAAAATTCATTGCTTCCATGTCAATTGCACCAGATAGTGCTATATGGGGGGCCCTTCTTGGTGCTTGCAGGGTTCATGGTAATGCTGAAATGGGTCACAGAGTTGGTAATATGCTGATGGGATCTGATCCAAATCATGATGATCGTTATATTGTTACTGGCAAATATATATTCCGAGTCCATGAAAGGAGTCAATGCTGAGAACATCAGGGAAACTATGTGAGGAAGAAAAGTAAAGCGGGTCCCTGGTTGTAGTCTGATTGAATTAGATGGTGTTGTTCATGAGTTTCTGGCAGGAGATAGATCCCATGAGAAAACAGAGGAAATCTACCTGGTTTGGGGAGAAATTGTTGAGAAGATAAAGAAGTTTGGTTACAATGCAGAGACAAAAGTTGTTGGGTTTGATGTAGAGGAGGAGGAGAAGGAAGCGTTAATTGGATATCAATACCATAGTTAGAAACTAGCCCTGGCTTCTAGATCTATTTGCACAAAGCCTGGTTCAACATTAAGAACTGTGAAACAATTCAGAATCTGCAATGATTGTCATTCTGAAATAAAGTTTGTTTCAATAGTTTTTAATAGGAAAGTTTCTGTTGGGATTGGAAACGTTATCATTTTGAAAAAGGAGGCTGTTTCTGCATGGCTTACTGGTGAGCACTAACTAGGCCATCAATAGATTGCTCATGAGGAGCCCCTGCTTGGAGGATAAGTGACCAACCAGAATGTCCATAAACATGCCTTGTGTATAGTTTAACAAAATTTGCTTGAATTTTCAATAGTCACTTACATTACATGAGTGTCGAATTCAATTTCATTATTCTTCCTCATGCCTAATGGCATCATCTTCTAGCAGCCATTTGTTCTATGGGTTATTTTCCATAGTGATACACTACAGTGGTCTGTAAAAAAAATATATATGTTGTGATGCTCATTATATTATTCTTGCTCTCAAATCTCTGGAATGTCTAATGATCATGCACGCTGGTTCCAGGACAAACAAAAATAAAAAGGGATCTGGAAATAGAAGAGGTACATAAGCCAGAGAGAGATGAAACATAACTTCTGATATACTTCCATGCCTGGAATGGAGGTCCCGACAATATAACTTTTCCAGGTACTAACTCATCAAGTAGTTTACTTATGATTTGTGGTTTAGATTTGAATCTCATAATCAAGTAGTTTGCTTGAGCTTGTTGTGTTAGGGTCCCACCTCCATAATTGATTTATACATATTTTAAAATTAAACTTATCATCGCCAGATACCATGCCTCATCCATGCCTTGTCATTCCATAATTGCCATAACTGTTTGCAATTTGAAAAAGACACACAAGAAAGAAAGTCATGAACTGTTTACTGGGAATGCTTGAGAGAGGTTGTAAGTAATGATGATGTTGAGTGCTTTTAGATGAAAATAGTAATGGTAATATGGTAATGGTATTAAGCATGGTCTACAAGTTGACTCTGCTTACTCCCACTTATTCTTCTAGTCCACTACATCAATGGGAGAATGCCAAGGTGTCTGTTATTGATAAAAAAGGACCATGATTGACTAAGAGAATGTACAATGCAGATGAGTGATATGATCAGGTTGCTTGCATATGACGTCTTAGAGGATATATCAAGGTTTAGGATGGGTTATGTGGGAAACTTGGCACAAGATGAGGAACATACATATATTAAACACTCTAATAAATCAATATAAAGAAAGCATTTACCTTTTACAGAAATGTTTCTTTAGCAGTCAAAATCAACTCATTAAGCAATAAGCATACTGATCTGTAAAGAAGAGTATGGTGCAGATGACTACCTTAATCATGTTGCTCGTATATGATACATCAAGGTGTAGGATGGGTTATGTGGGAAAATTGGAACAAGATAAAGAACATACATATATTCATCTTCAGCATTTTAAATCCAATTTTATTAAAATAAAGAAGACATTTTCCTTATACAGAAATGCTACTTTACCAGTCAGAATGTACTCATTCAGCATACTGACTGCTGAAGCGTTACAAGTAAAGTTAAAGAAGACTCTTTTATTAGTTAACCTAGAAACTGTGGCCTGACTAGAAGAATACTAATGCTTTACTGGACTTATCAATCTTAGAAGGAAAACCAAGGGACACAATTAATAATTCAACAAAAAAGACTATCTTGAGACCAGTTGTTTCCATAGATAATCTCCCTATAGGTTAACCTATGCCACCGAGAACACCCTTAACCTTCTTCACCTGAACACTTTCAAGGAATGCAGTTTTCACTATCAATTCAGCGGGTAGATCATTTTTAAACAAACGAGGAGCTTCAGAATTTGCAGACCAGGGGCTTGGACTACTGAAGCTTACAAAGGCAAGGGCTGGAAAACCACCCCATTTACTTGGAAGTGAAATAAGTCTTGAGGGAATGCCATAATGTCACCCTTCTTGAGAGTTTTCAAGTAAACGGTATTGTCAGATGAAATGAACACAGTCCAGATCATCCCCCTGCACCACATTAAGGGGTTCTAAAGCTCTAGGATGTGTATGGATTGGTATAACTCCTCACAACCAAGTCAGCCATAGAGATTACAATGCCATTGACACCAGGAAATTGAGCAGAAAATGCAGGGTTTACAGCAGCTTTGATAATATTCGAAGTGTTACCAGCAATGCCTAGGCCTGAGAAAACAAAATCATCTATTGTGACATTCGTAGGCTTCTTGCAAGAATATTCTGCAGGCCCATCAGGGACTGTATAATCTGCAACACAGAAACCTTGCAAGACACCAGGGAGGAGGAGGAAGAGGAGAAAAAGATACAGATAATGGGGAAAAACATCTTCGCTTTGCGGGAAAGGCTGAAAGGTTTGTGCTCAATTAAACCTATATGTACCTTTTAAGGAGGTTGCTGATCTATTATATAGGATGGTATAACGTGGATATTTTTCCATTGCATTATAGCTGTTTTTATATGCTTATCCATGGTTTCACTTTCACATGCATGGTGGTTTTTAACATATACGACAGATTCTGAGCTTTGATGCGTGAGTATGAACTTTTTTCCAGAAAACAACAATATACCTCTTCTTGTTTGAAAATGCAAGAACAAGAATTTTCACATATCTCTACTGCTGAAGATATTTTTGTTTTCCTTTTTTTAAGACTCTGTACTCTAGTTTGCAAGTGAATGTCATTGTAATTGGCCCCAGGCTAATTAAATTTATCCTTTTGATAATATACTGCTAAAATGAAGTTCTGGTATATCTTTTGGTACTTGATCTTTGTCTTAATAAACAACCACCTTGACATGGTTTGAAACTGTGTTAAAGCTGGATAAGAGAGTAATAAAATTAACATGTAAAGATAACTTCTGACTTTGCAACTAAATTTCATTATGGTTATGTAAAAACATGATGAAGCAGGAAGTTGCATTGCTTGGTTATATCATTTGTATTCCATGATCAGCAGCTGATTGAAAGACAAGTTTATTGAATACAATATTGTTGTTCTCCATTGCCAACGCATATTATAAAGAGCAACCAATAGATGAAGCTTAAAACATGATTGAATATGAAGATAATGCCCACTTAATGTTGTAGTTGTGCAAGTATGAATATGTTACAAAACTAAATCTGCATTACTTGTTTCCATGGTACAAACATTTGTTTACTTGCAATTACTGGTTAAAGAAACTTGATAGTGATTACCATCTGGAAGGAAAGTTTCATTGAGGCTTCTAAACATTTGAATGAAAAATAAGATTTTGTTCCTAACAATAAGTTTATCATTATTTATCTGGATTTTTAATTATAAATATCAATCACTTGGTTTGTGGGCAGCAAGTCTAGTTTTAATATGACTAGTTACATTTTCTAATTAGAGAAATCAAGGTTGTGTTGTATTTACAAATTCCATGAGGTAGCAGATGGCAGGAGAAACCAACGAGCACATGACAAGACATAATTGTGACAGCTGAAAGGAGCCTCTGCAAGTACTACCTTTCACTTTGGATAATTTCCATTTACAAATGTGGATGTCAGAAATTTTTCGGCTTTTATGATTATTGAACAAGGTAAAAATAATTCTCAATTTGTATCCTTGTTTCATCCAAACTACTTCTGTCTTGCCTGTGAAATTTCTCCTACAACTGACCTTATTTACCAAGACCGACATGTTACTTGGAGTATTTATCTTTCTAGTAAATGATTTACAATGATGGACAAATCTATTTATGATAGATTGAAAGTTTGATTATTTTCTGTGCACTATTAAGAGCATGAATGATTCAGTGCTCACATCAAATAAAGCAGGATTCACTAAGTTTGACCCCCAGATTGAATGGCCATGTTCTGTGCGTTAACTTGAACTATACCCACATTCGGTTGGATTGTCGACGCATTCCCTGATGAAAATTACATACTGTACTTTGCTTAGGTAATAACACACAAGGGTTTGCAAGTGATTAAAAACTGCAGAAAGTACTGAAAACGGTATTGGTAATGACAATGCAAATTGTGATTGAGATCACCTGCATGTAGGTACAATATATGAGAATGCTTTACATGTAAGTTGATGCAGGTGCGTACCAAGGAAAACTCGAGAATGTTAGAAAGAGAGAAACTAATGATATGTGACCGAGTATCAAAAGATTCTTTATTTTTTATATCCGTTATATTTGTTACGATCTTACACCTATTTATGCAATATTGAAGGTCTAAGTCAATTATACAAAAATAGAAACAAATATGTCTATACACAGAATTATATGAAGATTGATGCTTGTGACAATCTACAAACATTAATTTACAACCAAATAGTTATGACAAGCACGAGTTTGCACACAAACTTTGGATTGGAAGGTGGAAAACCATGAACGGCTCCATGTAAACAATTTCTTTCAGATATCTATGAAGAAAGCATTTTTCATGTCCATTTGATGCACCATTGAGATGCTGAAGCTACTGCAAGTAGGGTCGAATAGTGGTCATTTTAGCAACCAGTGAGAATGTTTCTTCATAATCAATACCGTATTCTTATCTGTAACCTTGAGTAACAATTCGAGCTTTATACCTGTCAATTATATTGAACCATCAGATTTGACTTTAACAGTGTATACCCATTTACTTCTAATCACAGAAACATCATTTGGCTTAGGTACCAATTCCCAAGTTTAATTAGTTTCAAGTGCAATGAGCTCTTCATCCATTGCTTGTCTTCAACAATTAACATGACGATTTTTTCTTTAAAATACAACATTTTGTTGGAATTTGGGCACAAAATTGTTGTGGTAAAATTCCATTTTCATGAGAAAATGAATGTAATGGTGAAACACAAAACTTCCCCTCAGGATCTGAATAAAATATTTTGATTGTTTTCTCATTGTGTTTCAATCATGGTGATAAAGGATTTGACTATTTTTGTGAGGTCTGATTTGGCACGTAAAAAATAAATCCAAGTAAATCTCGTATAATGGTTGATGAACAAAACAAAATATTTATATCCTAAATAAGAAGGACCCAATAAATCAGAGTGTATTAAATCAAAAGGTGCATCAATTTGGGAATTAGGAGAAGTAAATGGTAATTAGAAGCTTTTTCAAGAGATCAACTTTCACAATTCCTATCAAAAGACATGGACTTAACAATCAATTTCTCAGGAAGACGATTAAACTTAAACATAGGATGAAATCTGTTACCATGGGGTGTCCTATGTGTCGAACCTAATGACACCAAATTTCATTGACCAGCGAAATATGAAAGGTACGTGGGAGAAACTAAATGAATCGGTATTGAGGAATTCTTTGAATCAAAATTTAAGTGGAACAAACGGCCATGCTTATGCCGCTTTCCAATCACATTCCCATTTGAAGGTCTTGTATATCACAACCAATAAGAGAAAATTTAAATGAGTAATTCTGATCAGTTAGTTGTCCAACAAAAATTAGATTTGCTACTAAATGTGGGACATAAAAGATGTTAGAAACAGAAAGTGTTGTTTGGGATTTGTCTTTTAAAGAAATTGTCCCTACACCTTTAATAGATAATTGTTCACCATTGGTAGTCATTATAGATTGGCTAACCATATATGATTGAAAATTTTCTATATCCTTTGTTATAATCTTACACCTATCTATACAATAATGAAGGTTTAAGTCAATATAAAAATAGAAACAAATATTATACACATAATTATAGAAAGATTGTAAATTGACATGTGATTAATATTTACCATAATCATAGGAAATCAGTCAAACTATTCCATCTTAGCTGATTATTGATTTCATAATTTTAGCTGATGATTCCATTTACAAAGAAGACAACAGTGAAAGAGCAAGATTTTAACAAAACCATATTAATATGGTGCCAATCCAAATTAATTCTCCGACATCTTTTGAATTTTTGAACAAGCCACGTATCACTATGAAGCTTAAAATTCGGATATAATGCTCTACGTATCTAGTTTCCAATGTGACAAATAAAGCTTCATTGGGAATTTCTTCTGCAGAAAGAGTTATGTTCATTTCTCTGAAAGTTCTGCTGAATAACTTCCGAAATTATGATATTTTGGATTTCTTATGCATGTTTCTTCCTTAAATTGTGTATTATGTTTTGACTCAATGTTTCCTTCATGAACTTATGTTTTTTTTGCTTTGTAATTAGCTCTTAATTTATGTATTTAGATTATTTTAGAGTATCCTAATCTTAGTGGATGATCTTAAAAAAAATGCATTTTCAGAGACCACAAATATACTGTCTCTAATAATAACTATCTGCCATAGCAAATTAATTTATGAGAGACCATTTGGGGATGTTTCTGAAATTTGTAAAATAGATCACTAAGTCTCTTGCTGATATAATTGACTCGGTCATTGATAATTGAGAATTCTAATGCCAAATAGCGTTATAATTACATCCGTGACCGTTTTACGTATTTTTTTACAGTTTACAACTGTTCTATGAGGTCGTTGATGCTTAAATCCCAAATCAAAATACATAACTTACCCTCGTCCCTTCTCACTCAACATCAGATTATAAGTAATTGACTACTTGTTTTTTGTTTTAGTTTTGTATAGATACGTTACAGATTTTGGAATAACATTAAGCAACAATAAGTACAGAAGGTTTTTGACAAGCTTCCCTCAAGCACAATTCAGACGAATTTCACAAAGTGCACACACACATATATATATATACATACAAGAGAGTTATACAAGAATGACACTCACAATGGAATCATAGGCCTCAGCCAGAATGGATTGAACAAAATTTCTGGGAGACTTATTGTGATATGTGGGTAGGAAAGAAGTTTCATAAGTGGTCCAAAGTCGCTTTGGAGAACAGAGAAGCAAGTGGGTTGATTCAACATGTTGGGGGTTCGGTGAATTCGGTTGTGCATAGGGCTGCAAACAGTTCAAGCAACCTAAAGCTTAGCTCAGGCTTGTTGAAGGCTCGCGAGCCGAAACTCACATGAGGCCTGTTAGAGATTCTGGGAGCTCTCACTCTCACGAGCTCGTTTATGAGCCCATTTTGTTATCTTATACATGTAAAATATTAAATATATATTTAATTATTTTAAATGAGTTGAGTTCACAAGCCTAGCTTTGCAAAGTTCGAACTCAACTCGTTTACAAAATGAGCCCTAAAATAGAGGTCGATATCGACTTTTTAGAAAATAAACCGAACTCTTGCGAGCCCCTAACGAGTTTGTTCACAAACAGTTCGAACTAATTGTAGCCCTAGTTGTGCATGAGGAACGTTTGGTATATATGAAAATTTCAATTCGCTTTACTTATTTTTTTAAATTATGAATTTTTAAATTTTGATTTTATGTTTTTTTTCTTTTTTGTAGACGAAGAAACTCCGTAGAAATTTAACTTTATTAGAGCTTTTTCAATTTACTGACAATAAAAAGGTTAATTCATCAATGAGAAATAAATAAATAAAAAGAAAAAAGAAAGAAAGTGAAAGTAAGTTTTAATATTATTTTCAATAACACTGAGATTATAAAGTGTATTCAAATTACTAGATGTTGTATTGAATGTTATTGGAGGCATACTTGGTGGCTATGGAAGAATCTTAGGCTTTTGGTTCAACCTCACAACCTACAAATTAGGATTCTCTGTGGGTTAAAACCTCTGGCGGGAAGAGTCATGACTACTGTTATGGCTTTGGCATATGCATGACTCACATGAGAAGAGCATCGCAAATACTGTCGAAAGAACTAGAGCGACATTACATCCACCATAACTAACAGTTCTTCTTGACGAGATTCAGACCTTGGTTTCATGACTAATGAGGGAGTAAGTCTACGCATTGTTCGAACAATTTCCTGGATTGGTCCAACCTCCATCAGCACTATCTCACATAAGTTATTGTGTAGTTTTTAGTTATTAGACTTTAATTTAAATAGTTGAATAAGACTCGCATGTAAAAATGAAATGTGACATGGATGAATGATGTTTGTTTCCTTAAAAAATAAAAAGTGTTTACTTGTTCAAAGTGTTAAAATTGTAGTTTAGGGGTTAAAAATATCAAATAGTTCTCTGATGAATAAGCTAGGAGTACCGCCGTCCATGACATGGAATAAAACTATGTGTGTAAAAACAAAATGTGACTTGGATGAACAATATGTTTTATGAAAAACATATGTCTTTACTTGTTCAAAGTGTCAAAATTGATGTTTGGGGGGTAAAAATATCAAATAGTTATTCGATGAATGAGTCGGGAGTACCAACATCAAATAAGACTTGTGTGTGAAAACGAAATGTGATTTAGGTGAATGGTGTGCATTTTATGAAAAGATATGTGTTTAGTGTCAAAATTGGAGTTCGGGGGTAAAAATATAAAACAATTGTCCGATGAACGAGCCGAGGGTACCGACATGTCCGTGGCATCGAATAAAACTTTTGTGTGAAGATGAATGGTGTGTGTTTTATGAATATATATATTAGTTTACTTTTTAAAAGTGTCCAAATTAAGGTTCGGGAAGCAAAAATGTCAAATAGTTGTCCAATGAATGAGCCGAGAGTACTAACATGCCATTGGCATCAAATAAGACTAGCATGTGGAAATGAAATGTGATTTCAATGAACGGTGTTTGTTATGAAAATGTACGAGTTTACATGTTCAAAGTGTCAAAATTAGGATTCTGGGGGCAAAAGATCAAGTAGTTGTCTGTTGAACGAGTCGAGAGTACCAACACGGCCGTGATATCGAATAAGACTTGTGTGTAAAAAAAAAATGTGATTTGGATGAATGATGTGCATTTGGTGTAAAAATGTATGTTTACTGGCTAGTTTAAAGAAGTACTTAGTTTTTAACATTCATATTTTTTAACATGTTTTACATAATATTGTTTTACTGTTTAACATTTATTCATCTTTTAGTGCTGCACAATCTCAAAATGAAGAATCACATGATCACGACAACAATATTGATTTGGGACAACATTAGTTTTAGTTTGTAATTGTTTGAACTTTTTAAATATGTAAACAAATTTGATACTTAAGTCTTAGATTAGTTTATCACGTTATGTTTTACTAATATAATGTATTTTGAAAGATGATGCTGCAATTTTTATTTTTATTTTTCTAAAAAAGGCTATTAGAGATCATCCTTAATTTATCAAGTAACGCAAAATGCGGCATTCAATAATTGAAAGTAAATTCTGAATTATCTATCTCCAATTATGAGAGACCGCTTATCAATGACCGTGAGTAGTCTCTAATAACTTTCTTAACAGAGCAATGGAGATTGACGTATCAATGACAATATACTATGATCTCTGATAACACTAACACGATCACTAATAGTTTTTAGAGAACATGTGGTATTTTATAGTTGTATTAGAGACCAAAGTAACTACAGCCACTTTTCAGTGATGAACAATCTCCGATACTCATCAGAGATGGTATTTTCACCTTTAGAGACCGCTATCTGCAGTCTTTGATCGTGTACTTTTTTACAGTGCTAAAGTATGCTATTAAAGCCATAGAATGTAGTTGAAGAAACCAAACCAATTAGTTGTAAGAAAATTGTAATTGGATGAAATTAAATTTTATGAATCAGTTCTTCATTTTATCCTACATCCCTTGGGTGAATTTCCTATGACTATTTTTCCTTCTATCCCTTTTCTGAATGGTGTTTTAATCTTAACCCACTTATTTCAACTATTTCTTAGTCAATCATCTTTTCTTTTTTTCTTTTTTTTTTTATAATCACAGATATCAATATATATATATATATATATATAAGTAAGTCCAAGTCTTATTCCACCTTATCCTACAAAGTGAAGATTCATAGAAACTGAGAGTTTTACATTCATGCACTAGCTTGATTTGTATTTATCTTTTGTTCTCTTCTAACGGAAATGGTAACTTCACAACACCATCACTGGCAGTAACAAATAATCAGAATTTTGCTAGACGAATTTTGGCAAGAACTGGAACACCAAAAAGACCTGCAAGTTACATAGAAGGGTTTGTATTTGCCATGTTCAATGAGAATCTCAAACCAGCTCGTGTGTAGCAACATTTTGGACTTTACTATCCTAATATGGAACCTGTTTATCCAGTATTTAAATAAATAAAAAATTATTTGTAATCTTTTCAAATGCTAAAAATATATTTGGTCCTCTCCAAATTGATGCATGAGGAATGATGGGAAAGGAAATTCTTTAATAAGTTTTCTATTATAGTTGGTTTTTTTAAATTGCCCTTCCATTTTTTTTTTTCAGGAAAAAATAATAACTCTCTTTAATAAACAAACTAAACTATACTTACATAGAAATAGAAGATCGATAAACCATGAACAAATCTAGTGTTATAATATTAATTTTGACTTCATTCCTTCCCAGTCATCAAGAGAATCAACCAAAGCTGTCAGCTAGATTTTGTGAAGTTACCATTTCCACTTAAAATCCTAATAAGGGAACTTAAAACCTAAATGAGTATTGCATTCAAAATTTCTACTTCTCAATGACATCCTCTCAAGAAATCATTTCACAAGACTGAAGAGGCAAGAGATAATAGTGTTAAAAGATGACCACTGAAAGAATCAAACGTACAACTTTAAGAACATCTGAGTTAGTGGACTCATCAAATAAAGACTTAAGCTGAAACACACAATCAAAGAAGTCTTAATTTTTGACTCACTGGATACAAGGTCAACAGAATGAAATGCTCCTTTTTATTAATCATAATCATCAACTAAAAGTCAAGTGCTGAAAAACTAGTATTAATAGATCAATAGATCTATTTAAGTGCTGAAACGTAAAAGGCAATCATTCAGTATAACCATCTTGTGCTAATCAAACCGTGAAACATTTTCAAATGTGAATTCATCATCAGACAAGATATCTCGAGAGTTGAATCAACTAAGTAAAGAAACAGCTGATAATCAAATACTTAAAGAGCAACTCAAAACCAGAGGAATTAAGTGCATGGCTTTGGTAAATGATTATCTGCTAAAGCGTAATCCAAACTGCTGAAATAATTATCTGTTGAAGCACGATCTAGACAGCTGAAAGTGAGTCAATGCATTAACTGCTAAGATCATCCAATGCTGATTCATCACTTAAGAAGAAGTACTCAAAATTCTCTCATTGCCTTGTTCAAACTAATAAGCTTGAAGATTGAGAAAATATAAAACGTATCATATTGATTGAAATCTATCAGAAACGTTTTACTGAAGACTTGAAGAACATATATCAAACACATCGTTTTAGTCTAAAAAGACCATATGCTGAAAAGAGTGAAAACTAGAAGTCTTGGAAACTCACCGTCTAATTGCTCAAAAGAGAAATGATTGATCCTAATATCTTCTTAACAGATACTACTTCTTGCTACTTTTAATTCATTTCAAATCAAATTATTGTAGCTTATCTATGTGTAAGCTCTTACATCAAAAGAAAAGGTCAAGTTTGACATCATGTTTATTTAAAACAAAAGATTGAGCCTGAAATTGCACAATAGTCCAAGCTTGCACTCAAATGAAAGAAAACCTTCTTTGAAGCAATTGCGTGAACTCCATCCAACGAATCTATTCTTAAAACTTACTAACGAGCAAATTCTCAAAGTAACGCATATATACTTTCATGAAAAATTATATAAAGTAAAGTACTTTGATTAATTTCAAAAGTGTGGATGAATGGGTGAAAAGTGAGTGATTATCACAAGAGGAAGGAATCTAAACCAAAGAATTATCAAGATCCCTCTTTGAGCTTCAACTTTGAGACCATCATCATCATTCACAAAAAACTAAACTTCCATATGTTTGCTCTATTATAAAACTCATCCAAACCTGTCCAACTTTGTGATTGAGTAAATTGATTGTAATAATTCACTGCAGGAAAATAACAAGTCGTTAAACTTGTGTGTAAAGGGTATTGATCACCCCATAATTGATCAGAGAGCTACGTTCTCCTTGAAATTGAATAGATGGTTGTGGTCTCCTTGTAATTAATTAGAAGGCTGATATGGCTTTCCTATAATTGGTAGAAGGCTCCAGTCTCCCTAGAATTGATCAAAAGACAGTGGTCTCTCTGTAAATTACTAAAAGGCATTGGTCTCCTTGAAATTGACCATCGAATTATTGATTCCTTAAATTAAAAATATCAGTAGTTGATGGAACTGTCAAGCATGGCCTTGAGGAATGGACTAGCCAGGTGGTGAACCACTGTAAAAACCTTGTGTCTCTGTTTACTTTCTTTACCAATTTATCCGCTTGAAATTATTAGTTTATGCTTTCTGCTATACTTTAACTTTAATCAAATTCTCTCAAAGAAAAAGATTTAAAAAAATATTTTTAATGGTCAAACTATTCAACTCTCCTTCTAGTTTGCCTAACTAGACCAACAGTGTTTATTAATTCTAAGTTACCTAATTAGTTATAGGGTGAAACTTCATTAACAGCATGTCCACATTCATAATAGGGTACCTTATAAACGAAATAAGTCGAGTCCGTTATGAATTGTGAAAAGGTAGAAAACCAAATTTATCATATCTTAAAGTGCGGCGATGTCTTGCTTATTATAGGGTCATGGGTACTAACAAGACTAAATTTGGACCTAGAGCAATGAAAAGTGTTTTTGTTAGTTACTGCAGAAAATAATAAAGCTTTATAGACTTCTTGATTTACAAGCAAAATGTTATCGTAGAGTCTAGAGATGCTGAGTTTTTTGCAGTAAATATTTTACCAGATTTTGAGATTGTGAAAAACAATGCAGATTTACCTAGTTCTAGTGATTCTAAGATTCAGGAATTAAAATCTAATGATACTAATAAATCTATAGAAATTTCTGAACCTATAAGAACTACTAAAGTATAGAATAAGGTTTACATTATGATTTTATTTCTTCTCACTCAATAGTTTTTCTTATTGAAGGGAATGGAAAATAATAATGTTGTAAATAAGTTTCATCTTGTAATGAACATAGAAGATGATCCTAAAGTATTTAAAGAAGTTATGTTATCTAAAGATTTTGCATTTTAAATAGAATCCATTAATAATGAAATGGATTCAATATTCTCAATTCACTAAAAACTATGGTGTTCTTTTTTGTATATATATATTTGTCTCATTGAAACATTAGCTATAAAAATTTCGATTACTTTTGTTTGACAATTAATTTTGTTTAAAATAAGTGGAGAATTATTGATATAAGTGTTTTTTAAAACAACAAATGTGGGAAGTCCCACATTAGTTAGAGAAAAAGCAAGTGAATGTATGTCTTATACATGATTACGGGCATTTCCTTAGTTGAAAGATGCAAAGGTGGGAAATCTCTGACATTATTATAGTCTACACTCCTTCAGAGAAAGATAAGATAACAATGCTGCCGTTTAGTATCACGGCTAAGGGTGCGGCGTGGCCAAGGTGCCATGTGCCGCCGGGACGCGTCAGAGCCCGTTTGGGCTGTAGCGTGCTGCGGCACTAGCGGCCTTTGCCGCGGCGGCCAAGAAACTGCCCCAGGCCAGTTTCTTTGTGATGATGAAAGAAGAAAATTTTCTCCCTGTTTTGCCCTCCTGATTTTCCCTTAGTTTCCACAATATCCTGGCCCTAAATTACAAAAATAACTCCTCTTATTTTCCTTTATACCAACTTTACCCCTCCCCATTTTCAAATAATTTGACTGTTGTTTGCCCAACAGCAACGGTCAATTGTTATTTTATTTTTTAAATCTGCCCCCTATTTTTCTTTAGCATTTTTTTTTTTGTATTTTAATATAGTATTTGTTTTTGCTTTTATTATAATTCAATTTTTAGTTTTATAACTAATTTTAATTGTTAATTTAATTAGAGGTATAATTTTTAATTAAATTTGTTATTTACAATTAAAATTATATATTTAATTTTAGTTACATTTAATTTCATTTAAAAATAATAATTGAATAAAAAATAAATTTACTTTCAATTAAATATAAAAATAACTAAAAATAAAACAGTTTAATAAAAAAAGAAACAAAACATTTCAAATGTAATTTTGATAATTTTTATACTAAATAATTTCACTGGTCACATTTTATAATTTTTGAGTGATCAAAACAAACAGTACTTTTGAGATACCTTACCTTTCTGATCATGACTCTAGAGTACCAAAAACACCCAATGGCCCCTTAGGCCCGACCCTTTTTGCTTCCTAGAAGCCCTTAAAAATCAAAATTGAATAAAATCAGAACTACAAGTTCCTATTGACAATCCATGGTAACTAGTTGAGGGAGTCAAGTGACTAATGACAATGCCATTATTGTTATTAAATCAGTAATTTGCAGGTGCAGATCTTCCAGCAATCTAGGGTAGAAAATTACAAACTTATGTGGTACACGAGAAACCATTTGTGAACTTCTAATAGAAATATTCAACTGCATCCTAGGTTCAAGAAAACTTAGGGCGTTCAGATACAGAAAATCCAATGTCAAAAGAAATTGCAATCAAAGGCGTGAAAGTGGATTGCTCAGGAATGGGTAATCTGTGTAGCCAATAACAGGATGCTGGGTGTAGAATGTTTTTCTGTTATACTTATTTAGAGATGCATTAGTCTTAAATCTTATGACCAAGTCCGGATTTGAGATAAAAAGACGGCCATAGGATACCAAATCAGCATCACCTTGAGCTACAGCTTCCATTCCAAGCTCCCGAGTGAACCCACCACTACACATGAATGTTCCCTGATATGCTTTTCTAAGGGTCTTCATCAAGTGAGCTTCCTCCTCTTCACTGCCAGGCCTGCCTGACTCAGTTTGGCCATAAGCTGTATATCGAGGTTGAGTAACATGGAGATAAGTTAGTTTTGAGCCCAGGTCTTTCTGGAGCTTGTTAAGTCTATCAACCACTCCCAAGCCTAGGCTTAGTGGATCAGAGTCCATGGCATCAAGGTGGTCAATTGCTGGTGAAATTCTCACAGCAACATGTTCTGCACCAATTGCTTTAGCAACTGCTTGAACCACTTGAATCAAGAACTTGCATCGATTTGCAACTGAACCACCATATTCATCTGTTCGGTCATTTATTCCATCTTTCAAGAACTGATCTATTAGATATCCATGTGCCCCATGAATCTCAATCCCATCAAAACCTGTATGTCATGAAATCATTATATGCTTTAATCAATGATATTGGAAAAAGGTGGAAAACACAGATTTGGGTCCAATATAAAGACCAAAAAGCAGAAGCTAGTTGTCACGGTACATTATAATAGGCTCTAGCCTATAGACAAGCTAATCAGTCATCTTCCAGCTTCATTCAATGTCAATGCTTCAATTTACTATTTCTAACTTACTACAGTTTTCAGAGTGACAAAGAAAGCTGAGAGGTTACAATTATAGTTAGCAAAATTACTTTTGATCTTCTGAGAATATTTATAGGAGCAAACTCTGTTTTGGACCTTGAATAGGACCACCAAAATTACTGCAGTGCTCAAGTTTTCAAAAGTACTGTCTATGGTATATGCAATCTATAAAGTTTTTTGATATCTTATCCTGCAGCCATGTGACATCTCATTATTTTGATGCTCTAAGAAGCAACTAGTAATAAAGGTGAATGATTAGGTTAGAGAGGTCTAACTTTCTCTAAAGGTCAATTTAAGAGATGAAAAGACTGCATACGATGATTGTTAGTTATAGCTCTGTTTCTTTTCTTTAGTTTCATCATACTATGGGTTTAGAGAACTAAGTAAAGCAAACAAAAAGTAAATTACTTCTCTCCCCCCTCTCTCTCTCTCTCCTTTCTTTGACATGCAAATCAGTTCTTACAACAAAAGCATTACACCTTTTATCTCCCTCTTTTTTTTTTTTCTTTTTTTTTTTTTAAATAAATGAAAAAGCATAACAACGATATACCATCAAACAAGTAATATAGATCAATTTAAACTAACCGGCTCGAATTGCATTTATGGCTGCCTGACAGTAATGCTCCACCACCTCCGGTATCTCATAGGCGTTCAATGCTCTAGGCTCCGGATATGCACCATAGGATCCATCTGGCAAGAGAATTCTCCATCTCCCCGATATAGGTTTGCTTGTAGATGATATGGGTGAAGCTCCTCCAGGTTGATAAACTATTTTAAAAGTCAAATCACAAGATAAGCAAATGAAATTGAAGCATAATCAGGCAAAGTTATAGTAATTAAGAGGAAATGTCCATGTATATCCTACTCGTTCCATTTTAGAGTTGTAGCATTAAAGAAGAGATTATATGACAAAGATTTCTAAATGGTAGGAAGTAAAAGTATTGGTGAATTACTTTGATGAGATGCACGACCAACATGCCAAAGTTGACAGAAAATTATAGAGCCTTTGGCATGTACGGCATCAACAACTTGTTTCCATGCCTCTACCTGTTCTTCTGTATATATTCCAGGAACATGGGGAAACCTGCTTCAATTAAACCAATCATCAGAAATAAAGAAGGCAGGACATTTTCACCAAATTCTTTTTCTTTCTTGTTTCTTTTTTTAACCTAAATTCATCAACAAAATAAGTAAAAAGATTCATAAAGTGACTGTCATTTCCACGTGGCACAAAAAACTACTTGACCAATAGGTAAAACTATATCCGAGTCATATTCCGGACATTGAACGTGGTCCTAGGATGCACACATAATTGGGTCCCACTTTGAACAATCAGTAGACTCAGAGTAATGATAAAAGACACGTGGCTGGTCAACAGGAAAACTAAATTTGAGCAGTCAATAATAGAGCAATTTCCAATTGAGAAAGGCCCTTATAAACAAACATAATTACAGAATTACCCTTGAGCCGTGGGTGAGACCATAGTGCCTTCGCTGATGAGAAAGCCGCCAGGAGTTGACCTCTGTGCGTAGTATTCAGCCAGAGCTGGCTGTGGGATCCTATTCAAAGCTCTACACCTGGTCATCGGTGCAAGCACCACCCTGCCGCCATATATCCCAAATTTCAGTAAATTCACTCACAAATTAAGGGTAAATTCTTCAGAAGAAATGAAAAAAACAATCCATCAGCAACTTTCTCTCCGATATTCATTCATTACAGAAACGACCTCCCTGATTTTTCTCAGATAGTCGAATCCCAAGAAAATCGTAATACTAAAGAAATTTAGGAAGTGAGAGAGAACGGACCTGTGAGATAAGTTGAATTTGCCCATCTTGTAAGGAGAAAATAGCGTGGCCCCTTGGCCTTGTGATGCAGTTTCCGCCATTAAAGCTGGTGCTTGAGATCTGATATATCAGCTGCGACGATCGAGGATGAGGATGATCTGCTTGATAAAATGTTCAAGAGAGGGATTATATATGAATTGTAGTAATACAGCTACTAACAATTGGGGTTATGGGGTAGCTTCGTTTGTGATTGGGTATTGGTGCGCATACGGGAGGAGATCTGATCTATTTGTTTGGTGATTGGACGGTGAAGGGCTTATGCAGAAATGGAGGGTATTTTGGACTTTTTGTCCTTGGGGGACCACGTGGACATTATATAATTTAGTGCGTGAGCCACAATGTTCACGTGTACGATATTTTTTGGGTTGCCAAATCGTTTTTTATGTTCGAGACTAAACTAAAACGTGTTTGGCTGCTGCCTGAATTACTGAGCACCGGCCACCTTCTGACTCTCCCACGTAAATTATGCGCGCGTATAAATCTCCAGTTTTTTTTAAGGACAATAATTTTATATTATTAAATAGTAATAAATTTAAATCTTATAAAAATAACAGATTATATATTTAATATCAATAAAATCACAATAAATATCATAATAAATATTATAAAATTTTGACAAGTAGTTTTAGAGCACCTATCAAAAAAAATCTTAAATCTATATCTCTCAGAGATTTTTACCACTTTAGATATGTGTTACAATTTATACATTTTTCTTTACCAAATATTTTATCTTCTTTTGTCTTTTGTTTTACGAAAACTCTTGCAAAAATTTTTGCACGTTGATTATTTGGCTTAGGATGTGTTTGGAAGCCATGCCCCAGATCTTTTTTATAAAATAATTATGGTGATCACAAAATGTGAAATATTTATACACTAAAAATAAGGAGAGACCCTATTCACATTAGTAAATAAAACTTATTTAATTTTATACTTTGACAAAAATTTGACTGTTTGATTTTAATTTTTTAATTGGGTCGTATATTTAATAAACAATTATAAAATTATATCTTTATCTCTTATTAGTGGGCCCTAAAAGTTACAAATTCAAATTATTTTTATCCTAAATCATTTGTAAAATGATATTAGTGATAATAACTTACTTATAACGATATATTATGTTATATCACCGGCTACAACTAACTAACAACTTCTTTTACTTTTCTTTAGCCACCAATCTATCACAATCTACTTATCGAGTTTAACGATGATCACCACTGTCAAGATTCACTAAAGGCAACAATCACCACCAGAGACAACAAAATTTTTACGACCACAATTGATCCACGAAGGAATGAATGGAAAAAGTATCATGTCCTATCAATGGAGAATTCAAAAAATATTTCATCTTATTGGGTCGGTTCAAATCTTTGTTTCAATTATGGGCACAACCACTTGCCAAACACGTTAGAAAAGACAATAACCACCACCATCGCTAGTTGCAGGGAGACAACAACAACCTCCAACAAAGCTTTTTCAGAGGACAAAAATACAAAAATCACCATCACGAGTCCTTAGAGACGACGACAATTGTCATCATGATTAGCTAGACAACCACAATCAAGACCCCTAAAAGAAATGACAACCAATATCAAAATCTATAGAAGGCAATAACAATAACCATCAAAATCTACTGAATACTACAACAATCACTGTCAACACCTTTAAAGATGATGACCAAGTAATTGAAATATAATTCCTATTATAATTTTTTTATGTTGTCCAATATATAATTGAAATTAGTTTTACCATTTCAAATTTAATTTCATATATGCAAATGCAGTTTTAGATTATTTTATACATTGCAAAAAATATGGAATCATGTGTACATTACTCATTTTAATTAAATATATAAATATATGAAAGAAAATTCTAACATACACCAGCGTGGGTGTAAATTATCAACGTCCCAAAAAATATATATATCTATATTAAATAAAACTAGTTAACCATTAAATGATATTTCAGTAATTCAAGAATAAAAATACATTTAATACTAAATAATGTCTCTCTCTTCATCATTTCTTTTTCTCTCTCCTAAAACTTGATAATTTTAAGAAATTTTCTTCCTGCCATTGCAAATATAATAGCTCCCTCAAATAACAGTTTCATTCTTCATTCTAACTAGACTCAAAAACTTACATAAATCTCGGTTTTTTTGGAAGGGAAGCCAGATTCGAACCTGGACTTTGGAGAGGGAAAGGTGCTGCTAGACGTCTTGGCATATAAATCTCTGCAATTACAGAAGCCGTATTAACACCCAAAAACTAATCAAAAAGTGAAAAAAGCTCGTTGGGTTTTCAACTTGAAGTTGTGATGGATGCGTTTGCTTCTTGTCAGGATGATGTTTTGATGATCAAACGGCAAGATATGGAGATTTTTCGGATCAGTAGACTGGTACGTTCCGGCACGTTACCTTACTTAGCAGTGGAATTGGAATTGATGGTCTTTCGAATATCCATGCAGTGATCGGACGAACAAAGAATGGATGTGATTTTTTGATGGTTACTGGAAATTGTTCATGTGGTTGCAGAGAATGGAAAAAAACCAGAGGAGTAGATGTCATTTGATGGGTCTTTGAATAAAGAGAAATGATAATAATAAGGAGAGATATTTCTATTCAACATTAAATGTGTTGTTAATTACATGATTTTCTTTTTCTTTTGGCTCTTTAAAAGAGTTAAACATGAATAGTATACACTACATGTTTATGTTTAGATTCTCAATATACCACATCACTTTATAATAGTTATAATTTATAAAGTTCTCTATATACGAGTAGGATTAATCTTATAATTGTTTTTTGGCCCAAAGAATCTTTATTATATTATTACGTCAATTTCAATTATAATATACTAGCACGTGCTTAGAGTTTTTTTTTTTTTTTTTTTGAGAAGGGTATACATATTTTTTGAATAATTATGGTGCAAAAGTAGAAAGAAACTATATAAAATTAAATTATTTTATTAAAAATTATTTAATATAATTGATAAGTAAAATAATGAGTTAGTGGGAGAAAAAAAAAAAGGGGAATAGAAGAGAAAATTAGTAGTTATTAGAAGATTAAAATTTAAAATAATTTTTTTTTAAATTGATAAAAATTCTTTTAATTTAATATTATAATATATAATAGGAGACCACATTTATAATAACATGCAAGCCTTGATCAAGCAGTTACGTGATTCCACTCCCCCAGGTATGGATTGGCCACGGGCCTTAATTCTAATTTTCTTTTAAGGTTTAACTATTATTAGTAGCCTCTTAGAATCGATTCTAGTTTTTAATTTAATTATCTAAAAATATTTTTAGTCAATATCATTTTTTAAAATTTCAGAATTTTTTTAATCAAGTACTATTATCTATTCTCATATTATATAAGAATTTAACGATAAAAAATAAATAAATTATATGACATAAAATCAATTTAAGCACATCATAATATTTATGTCATATATGATTATTTAGTTAATATATAATTATGTAAATAAAAGTATAAAATTTATTGAGAGATTCTGAATTTGAAAGTTAAATTAATTGAAAAAATTATTGAAAAATCGAAATGAAAACTAATACAAAATATACCAAAATACTAAATAAGCTTCTTTTTTTTTTTTTTTTTTTTTGTAAATTAGATAATTGTAACTAAAAACTAATCTATTTGAAATTGTCAAGTAATTTAATTTGTAAAACTTGTTGGCGTAAGATTTATGAGGAAAGAAAGATATTTCCCATTAAAAAGTATTATATTTTCAACTGAATCCTTGAATTATATCTCACATTAATAATTTTGTTCTTCGCAAGAATTACTACATTTCAGTATCGAGTTAAAAGTCAACAAAGAGTGGCCGACACCTATCGAATACCACAAATGGGAAGACTATTATACCAAATTTTTATTTACTTTTATTCCTTTTGAGATTAATCACTATCTAAATATCAAACTGTTCATTTAATAAAAGAATTTTTATATTTAATTAGTTCATCATCGTTTAGTACACGAACTGAGTTAAAAATAAACTAATAAACTCAATTTGTTTAATATAACTTACTATTTGTATATTAATTTAATAATAAATATATTTATATAAATAAAATCATATTAAATAATTTGATCAGATGGTATTCTACACTTAGGCTTGATTTATTGTCACTCCTATTGACAAGGCAAATTAAAGTTTAAAAGACTCTCCAATGCAAGGTGGGTTCAAACGTCTTCTTTGAGAGATAATAACAAATAAGAAAAATATTAAAAATTTTAATTTTATCTTTAAAGTATTAAATTATTTTGAAATATTTTTAGATAATAATTTCAATTTTAATATTTTAAAGGAGTTTTAAGCTCTTACTTTTTTTTTTTATATTGCCTTTTTACATATATTTTTTTTTTTGGTAATATCAGTACATTATGTTAATAATTTTAAAAAATAAAATTAATATACTCTTTAAAATGAAAATAAAATGTTTCATTTATGTAAGCTAAAATTTGACGATAAAATAAAACAAATTTGAACTTTTTTCTTTAATTTTTCATGATATTAAAAAGCCTATAAATGTAAATCTATTTGAATCTAGACCTATAAATTTTTAGTAGTTGTGGTAATTTATGATAGTATATTGGTGTTGGTTATCGTTTCTAATAAGTCTAAATGGTATTAATCATCATCTTTAATAATTTTTAGAGGTGTTAGTCATCTTTTTTGATAATACTAGGTATATTGATTATTACCTTCAAACACCTCGATTTAGTCGTTATCGTGTCTGATAGTTCTATGAGGCAGAGACGACGAAGTTGCTAATAAGTGGTGGCTGACAATATAATATAATATCTTACCATATATATATATATATATATATATTTTGGATAAAAATCATTTGAAATTGTAAATTATATGGTATATATATAAAAATTGAAACTAATGTCTTATAATTATTTCTCAGTTGAAAATTTCAATTTTGATTCTAAAATAGAAGTAAAACTAGAAATTTAAAATTAGAGATCTAGTTTTAAATTTATAATCTCAGTTTACTATATCCAAAAGCAAATTAACACCTAGAATATTGCTATATATACTACAAAAGTTAATATGTGAATAAAAAGTAAATTAATAAATGAAATTCAAAAAGTGAAGAGTATTTTAACAAAAGACTGAAGGTGGGTCCCATAATGTCTTTCTAAGACACTAGGATGATGTTAGGACCTAGGCACCAGCAATAGTGATACCCGGTGGGTCCACCACAAGGCCAAATTATTACCTTAGCTATCTCCCAAATATTTCATCATAAATTATAAAAATTGAGTATGTTGCCTGTCAATACTCATCGTTGAGGAAAGACCAATCTTCAAACGAGTAAAATCTCCCCACGTGTCATTACCTTCAAGTTCTATCTATACCAATTTTTTATTTTTTTTTTACCCGAAAAAATTAAAAATACAAAACGGTGCGCACTTGCACGCCAAACATACTTTTTTTTGTTTTTGTTTTTGTTTTGGAAAGCCAAAAATACCTTTTCTTCCATATCGATGAATTGAATTGAACGGCGTTCGCCAAAACAATAAAATAAAAAACAAATCTAATATTGTTATTAAATTTCTACCTAGAAAAGTTTTATTAAATTAATTAATTATGGAAAAAAAAAAAAAAAAAAACAGAAAGCCTTGGATGCCGTTGTTACCAGACAGGCATAAACAAAAGTTTGGAAGAGGAAGAGGAAGAGGAAGAGGAAGAGGAGGAGGAGGAAGAGGAAAGTGATCCTCCTTCAATTCCGTCGTCGTTTCATTTCGACGCAGCTGAGGGTTCTTCTAAGTTCTAACTTCAATATCCTGAAATTTCCCATATGAAAAAGTGTTCTTTTTGCCTTTTTGTATAAGCACTTGAATTAATCGATTAATTAATTAAAGATTAATTCATTTATTACAATCCTCTTAAATCTCCTTCTCTCTCTTCTCCTTTGTCTTTCTGGGACCTATCCTTGAAGCAAAAAGCTCTGTTATGGCCGCCTGAACATTCTGTATGTTTCAATCCATTATTTTCTATCCTTTTATTATCTTTTCCGGTTATTTAGAGGTGAGCTTATTCATTTTTATGCTCTGACACTCTGAATTTCGCTTGTGCCAATTACCTGATGTATTCTTCTATCCAATTTCTCTTTTACCAAGAACACATGCATCAAAGTTTCAATTTTTTGGTATGTACTCCCAACTTGCTCCTTTTGTGTATCTGGGTTTGGCTTTTTTTGTGTGTGTGGGTTCAAATTGGTTTATACTCTATTTGTGTTTTCTTAGATTTTTCTTCGAGTTTCTGTAATTGACAGTTCAAAATATGATATAGTTAAACTGATCAATCCTAATGAGGAAATTTTGGCATCTACTATTATGTACTGTTTGTGCCTAAAGAATCTATAAGCTTGAATTTTGCTCACTAGATTGATACAGAGCTTTCACAAACTTAGGTTTTTAGATTAGTGAAATGAAATTTGGGAAGGAAAGAAGGAAGTGAGGTGATGGGCCTGGCGAACCTTTTATTTATTTATTTCAAATTTGCATATCATTCTTATATAGTAGAGAAGGTAAATTGGTCATGAGAATAGCTCGGGAAAGCCAAATATGACATAAAGCTTATAGGGATATGTCTGAAGCACTACAATTTCTACAAGAGTAGAATTGTGAATCACAGATAATACCTGTGCTCTCGTGTCTTAAAATTTTGTAGGGAGCCCAGAGTTTCTTTAGAGTTCCGACTTTTTGAAAATTTGCGGGCTTGTTTTGCTTAAATGATCTTTGGGTGTAGTGGATTGACTGTTAATTATTGAGCATTCAGTTATGGAAGACACTTGCATATTAGTTAACTGCTACTTCCATGATGATTATCTTTATTTCAGATGTCGTGCTGGATGTTCAGGTAGGACCAAATTATTTGGGATGGCAAATGATGAACAGCCAGGTAGTCCTGGTTGGGGTGCTTCATCTTTTATGCAGACAAATGAGGATGTGGCTAGAGCTGTAGCTGCTGCTGCAACTGCAGTTCATTCTCCGCGGCCATCTGTTGTATTTTCTACGAAAGATGAGAATGGTGATACAGGTAGCCCACTCCAAAAACTGCAGAATCAATTTGCAAGGGTGCTAAGAGGCATCTCAAATCCTCCTGAAGTGAGAATTGGAACTTACAATCCTGAAATTTTGACTAGCCAGAAACGTCAATGGGCACACTTCCAATTGCAGCACTTGGTACCTTCTTATCTTTAAGTGCACTACTTTTTTCACGTTCATTGTACTCTTTCCTACAGCTATCTGCATTCAGTATGCTTATTTGAAGTTGTAGGCTTCTTTTTGCTTTTCAAATTCTCGCAGTTATGCTATTTTCGTCAAGCTACATGCCATTATGGTTCATTAGGCCTTGTATAGATTATTCTTAACATAGAAAAGCATAATGTGGATATTGTGTGTGCAGGACCACAGATCTTTCAAGGAGCCGACAAGGCTTTTTGAGAGCATGACAGTTGTTGGACTACATCCTAATTGTGATATTCAAGCATTGCAAAAGCAATATTTTGGTAGAAAGTCTGAAGGCTCTAGTAAATTGAGAAATGCTCTTAGCTATCAAAGTCAATCCCGTGTAGAACCCGATATTGTACCTCAGGTAATGATCCCCAATAACAATGTTGGTTCCTTATTTTGTTGCTAAATTTATTAATTATTAATCCATAATGGCTGCTATTTGCATCTAAGTATGTAATTTGAGCATTATATATGCCTTTATTCTGCAGATTTTATTTGCTTATCCTCCAGGAAAGCAGTTGCCTCTTAAATACAAGGATCTTCTTTCATTTTGCTTCCCTGAAGGCGTGGAGGTTGGGTTTACACTTGCCTTTTTAGCTTTTCTTTTTGTGTGTTTGTAAGTTAGGTTACTATGTCTTTATTTTCATTCCCTCATGTCATTATTTGGCTGGCAAAAAGTAGGGAGTCATAAAATGTTAACTACTGAATGAAGCTTTTGTTATTGCTTGCAAATTGACCTGTAAAAAAATTTCAAGGAAGGTAAAATTTTGAAGATATATACTTTTAGCAACAACTTCGACAAACATATGTATGCATTCATTTTTTCCACCTTATTGTTGGGCCCATATGTAGTTATTTACTAACCTCTGAGTCTTTAGTTGTTACATATAAAACAAAGAGTAACTGACAAATTACTATTATTTTGTCTGTCAACCTGATTGCTTATTTTACAAAATAAAAATTTCAAAAAATATAGTGAAGGATATCGGTTAGTTTTTAGTAGTACATATCTTTTCTCTCACTGCCTATCAATTTAGAGAGTTTTGTTTTTTCCTTTCGAGGGATTGGGATCTAGTCATAAATATTGAAAGCCTGCTATATCTGAAATCATAATCTTTCCTGAAATTATGCGTAATCAGTAAGATGAGTTACCATCCTTTTTGTAAAATATTATAACAATGATACTGATGAATCAGATTTTGGTATGGAAAGATTTGTATAGTGTTTTGCAACTCTACTCAACTAAGCTCTAAATCTTAAACTAATTGGGGTTAGCTATATGAATAATTTTTCTTCATTTGCATCGATTCAATGCATCATTTTTGGTGATGCCCAGAGCAATCTTATTCTTTCTGAGAACTTCTCCCTTATAATACCAAGTCTCCCTCTATCTTTTCTAACCCCCTCCACCTACACCAATTCACTTTTTCCTAACTTTGGCATCCATTGGCCTACATTGGATTTTTCCAAATCAGTGTAAGCGGTTCTTTCTAATTTTCTCTTCAATGGGTACAATCTCAATCTTCATACGTATTCTTATTTTCCATTTTATCTTTTCTTGTATGTATGATCATCAATCTCATCATTCACATTTCAATCTCGTTCATCTTGTGAGAGTATTGTTTTTTTAACAGCCTAACATTTGAAACCATATAACATAGATAGTCTCGTGACTATTCTATAGAATTGTCCTTTTAACCTATATTTGGGATTTTAGGATCATACAAAACTTGCAAGAAACTTCACCACTTAATTCTATGGTTACATCATACTTAATTGTGTCATCTTTTTTTAAGAAATAGGTTAGGTACTTAAAAACCTCCTTCATTGGGACTTCACGGCCGGCATCCAAAATCACTTTATTAGGGCTTTTTCTAGTGTGACTAAAGTTACACTCCATATACTCAATGGTCATCTGACTTAACTAAGACTTTAGATTGTAACTCGATCCTTAGTATTTCTAACTTGGAATCCCTCTCCAATCTCATCTACTAATACAATATCATTGGCGAACCCTATCATGGATTGCATATGTAAGTTCGTCAATAACTAAAGCAAATAGATATGGGCTTAATGCTACCCTCGGTGAAGTCCTATTGTGATTGAAAATTCTCCTGTCCTATTGTATGTTTGTTTCTCCAGTGAGATTCTCCTAACTTAATATCTTTATTTGCATTTAAATAACTCAACTTGGGTTTGAAGCTTTTGTACTGTTTCTAATTTCTCAAATGCAATTTTAGGTTCATGCAGTTGAGAAAACTCCTTCCGTGAGTGAGTTGAACCAGATTCTGCTTGGGCAGGTATTTTTGATGCTACGTTGTGCTTCCATCAAATAATTATTTTCTATATCAAGTATGTCAAAACCTTTTTTATATGGTTTTCATTTAGTTTCTAGCATTGAAGTACCTGTTTTATTATGTCATTGCAGTCATATGTAACTTGTTATACACTTATACCAGTTATATATATATACAAAGGAAAATAAAAAATCGTTCAGAGTAAAGTGTAGTGCATTGAGGAGGAAAGACGTCCTCCTAAGCAAAACATATAAAAATAGAAATACAAGCTTAAAACAAAAGCTTAGAACTGATCCCAGTTATCATAATTTGTGTATTGCAGGAACACCTCAAACAAAGCGACATGTCCTTTATATTCAGATTACAGGTAACTGATATTATCTTATGTTACTTTATTTTATCTTTCCTACATTTATTTAAGCCATTGTTTTTCAAGAAAGACTATCACTTTGTGCTTTTCGTAACTACTTATTTCAAGTTATTCAACGGGTGAACTTTGGGTTCCTGGCAAACTTGGACGTCTAGAACTTTGTGTGACTTGAGGTGTTTCTTAAATATTTTACTAGGTAGTGTTTTTTTAATTATAATTTCTTGGTATTTATCCCTCATGCAAGTTTCTTCTGGTTATATAATGATTATCATGTTTCTAGATCATTTTAGTATTCAAAGAGTAGGTAGAGTCTTGGGCATTCTCTTCTGATGCCAAAAACAACTTTTTTTAAATCCCAGTGAAGTGTCAAACCTTGGTCTTAGGATCATTAACCCTTGTTCCTTTTTATGCTACTATATGCTAGTCATGAAATTTCAAATCCATTGTTCTGAAACACCAATTTTGTCAGATTTATTATGTGTTAGCCTAAAAATACTGACTTTTGATTTGATCTTAATATCAAAGAGCTACTTTCAAATCATCTTATGTTAGCTGGTATTTTTAATAGAAAAAGAAATTTTGTTGAGGAAAAAAAAGTACAAGAGGGAGAACAAGTAGTCATCCCAAGCTGAAACATAAGCAAAACACCATAGAGAAACAGGAAAAACAATATTCTCCCAGAGAGGATGCTGTGGGAGATGATAATTACGAAAACTCCTTGCATTTTTTTCTAACAACACACTCTAAATCACTGCAGAGATAGCTCATCTCCATAAACATCTTTATTTCCCCCAAAAATCTGGTACCAAGTAATCAAAAGACCATGCAAGGAAATTCTATGCAGAAACTTTTAAGAAAACATTGGTACTATTGGTAACGGTGTAAAGTCTAGGATCTTTTTTCTATGCAGACATTTTTATAAAGAAAATGGTCCATCTGAGGTGTACTAGAGAGGAGGCGAGTTCTGAACCTTTGCTGAGCCTCCAGATGAAAAATAGCCAATTTGGATAGAAAATGTTATTATCTACCAAGCACTTATTACATATATAAGGACATTAAGGGCTTCATTAGCTTATTTGCCAAATTTGTTAGATGATCCTATTTTAGTAATGGTGTGCATGAATTGAACATTTTACCACTTTGGCTTGAGAGTATCAAACTTGTTGACAATTGGAAATGAGCAATGCATAACCATGATACAGTACAAAAATTGTTAGTCTTGTGTACTTGAAATTGCTCAATTTGCAGTTACCTATTGAGTCACATGACACAGTCAATGATTTATGCTTATAAGTTGTAATGCCTAAAACCCAGGAATTCCTCCTAATGAATAGAAGATAAAAGCCTAAAATTTAAAGGTTGAACTTTTGAGTTTCATGTTCCCTTCTTACTTAGATCTATTTGTTCTTTAAATTTGAAATAGCACTTTAATTTGCAGCTGATATGCCTACTGCAGCCACTATTTCCTCTTAATTTGCATGACTTTTGTGACACCACAAATTGCAATCTGATTACTTTTGATTCTTTATCTTGTTCTGGTAACCTACATTCAAAATTGGCTCATGCTTTATAGGTTGCTGATTATTCAACATTGTATGGGTGTTGTGTCTTGGTTGAAGAACTTGTACAAAAGCCTGCTGGTTTGCTTTCCCTAATTGCTGATAAGCAACCTTCCAACTCTTCTTTGAGCCGTTATGTATTAACTACCCGCAGATGTTACTGCATTCTTTCAAGGCTCCCATTTTTTGAGTTGCATTTTGGTGTGCTGAATAGGTATGCATTTAGTTACTTATCAAGAACAGCTAAAAGTTGTTTATAATGTCATTGCCTATGTGTTGGGCTGCTTAATGTATGATCCTGTAACCAGTTAGGTTGTTCTGTGCATGTATTATAGACAGTAGTATGGGGAACTGACTTTTTGTGGATGAAATTTTGTGAATCCTCCTACTATGCTGCTAATATTTTATATATCTCATTTGTGTAACTTGATAGAATGTTGGGTTCTTAACTACCATGCAGTATAGAGTATAGACCTAGCAATAGCATTCATATTCATGTCTATAATCTAATAAACGTTGTTAAACTTGTAATCATGCTGAGTCTAAAAGGAAATTATCAAAATATATCAGTAACATATTTCCTTCAAGAAATTTCTTTTTGAGGCAATATGTGCTTAAGATAAGGTTGAACAACTGCGATATTGCCATTAAAAAATACAAATGATACAAGCTTCCGGGAACTGAGATCTACATTTGATGAGTAGCACTGACAGCTCAACGGGTTCCTATCTCTTAGGGCATTTTTAGGATTTATGAAAATCCCATGCTCAAGGGAATAACCCTGTCTTAGGGAGGGAATGAAGATGACATTGAATCTGGTCTTAGCATCAAATCCTTATTTTTTGAGAAGGAAGATCAAGACTGGTAGGCAGGCTAAGGCCAGAGATTCAATGCCCGAGAAAGGTCCTCGAGACTTTTTTTTGAACAGAGGTCCTTGAGACTTAACCCTGTCTGAGAGCTTGGTCATCAAGCTTTTGGATTGAAAATTATGAACAGGAAGACTAAAAATCCTTATTTCTTTAATCACTATTAACATTACTGAATAGACAGTTCAATGATAAAACGGTAGTGCCCCAACACCCCCCCCCCCCCCCCCGAAAAAAAAAAATAAAAATTTCTGAATGGGTTGGTTAGCACAAATGTTTATACTAGACTAAGTTATGGGTGGGAATCCAACCTATGTGGAATCCCATATCACCTACTTCATGTGAAACATGCCCCATCTGTAAGAGTTAGAGGCAAGGTTTAGTGCTATGGGCATGATTAGTTGTGGCTCTAGTATGATTTCAAAGAAAACGTAAAAGCTTAAATTGTTAGGTGAAGGGAAAAAATGAGTTTTAAACCCTGATTAATTTTTGGCCAAAAAAAGAAAATTGATTAGTTATAATAGCAACATAAGCAAGAAATTTTCCTTCTCCCTCTTTTTATTTTAAATGCAGATCATGCTGTTGTGGTGTCTGACTGCCTGGCAGGAATCACTTGGATTATAATTTATAATTTCACCCATACTTTACCGTCTATACTATACCTATATCTTTCTATTCTATTTCTACATATGATTCGCAAAAACTATAACAAATGTTTTGCAATGATATCTGTAGCATCTTCACTCAAGAAAGGCTAGACCGCTTGACAAAAAGCATCGAAGTTTTGAACTTGGAACCTCTTGAAGTTAATGACGCAAAAGAAATTTCAGAAGTCAATTCTGATAGTGTATTGGTGAATCAGAGACCTGGTGAAGACATAGTTAATAGAACAGAAAAAAATTCACTGAGTTTAAGAAATTTACCAGCTGGAAGAGTTGAAGACGATGGAAACCACCTGGAGCACCAGAAAATTAACGGTGACACTCATATGTTTAAGGAAGGAAACAATTATGGTGTTGTTATTCCAGTAGATCATGAAAATGATATGGTATCAGCCAAAGGAGAATCTGATGCTACACATGTGGAAGATAGTGATATTTATGTAAATGGGTTTTCAGCGAACAAGCAAGTAGAAGATAGGCGTTTACCAAGCTCTGTTCTGTCACTCCTGCACTATTATCAGTATGAAAGTTCTGAATCTTCCTCCAGGTAACTACGATTGCAGTTCTCAAGTGTTATGATCAGTATTATCTTGATCAAGTAGTGATGGAGAATGAAGGCTTACTTGATCTTTATTTGTATGTGAAGTTTTTTCTTTTGCTCAGTTGTCAAGATCTATCAAGATTTTGCTGTTTCTTCACAATAAAGTCTAACAGAAATATTAAGAATAAGAACTGATTTCTTCTTGACCTGCAGTATGTTTTTATTTTTATTTTTATGCCAGTATATATTTCTATCTTTTATTTGTCTTAAGTTGTACGATCCTTCACTTGAGCAGGCCATTAAAATATTTGTTGAGTTCCGGTTTATGCCATTAGCAGGGAATAAAGATGTAGTCGCGCATACTAGTAATATGTGAATTTAGGAGTGTATGCCACGTTGTGGAGCCTTGGCCCTATAAGCTATTGAAACTAATATAAATTTGTTGTGCAGTTTTCAGGGTTCCCCTTGTGAGGACAGATATTTTAGAAGTGATATTGATGATACTGAGACAGGGGAGGCATCTTTCTCTGGCCAGGAAGATTCAAATGACCTCCTTGACATTCTTGAATGGGCTAAGGTTCAACTAAATGTAGTTTTAGATGTACCTATATGTCTTATATAGTCTTTTGTACTATTCTGGTGCTGTGGCATATTTTCTTGACATCTAATAACTATGTTACCAATTTTCCAGGCAAATAACCGTGGATCATTACAAATCATATGTGAGTATTATCAGTTGTCTTGTCCCTCAAGGGGTTCAACACTTAGTTTTCATCCTTTGGAACACTTGCATCCCTTGGAATATCATAGACCACATGAAACAGTTCTACACATTGCTGGTTCAACTGTTGATATGAAATCTTGCAGAACTAGTCTGGAATTTGCCGAGGTACCTGCTTCATGCATTTTTTGACTTGTGATCGAGTTTTCTTCGCAATTTTATGTCTTGTGTGCACCTACTTTTTAGTTCTAGTATTTCATTTTGCAACTTAATTCTTTGTTTCTGTCAGGCACATAATGCTCTTTTGGTAGAAGAAGAAGCAACAGCATTATCTATATGGACTGTAGCATGCATATGTGGTTCCTTACGACTTGAAAATGTAAGTTTTATGCTCCAGAGTCCAGTTTATGCTTAGCTTATGGTAATGTGTATATACTATTACTTCCATTGTGTGTTATACCGTTGCTTTAATTATTTATTCTTCGGTGCTCCAGATAGCATATTAAAAGTTTCCTACTTATTGCTATATTGTCCTGCTGAGTCCTTTGAGGATGAAGTAATGTGTGATCATTTCAAGCAATGATATCCTGCTTGGCAATAGTTGTGAATGAAGAGTACCTGTCTTTTTGAACTTATCACCTCAGTACAGCCTATTGCTTCAACAATCATGTAACTGTATTGTTGATATTAATTGTCAATCAAAATATTTTCTTGATGAGTAGGAAATTAAGTATGAGGCAGTTTACTCCAGTCTTGATAATATGGTAATCTATGTGTAGTCGGGTATTTAGAGTGTCAGTTGTCTGAGAGACATATAATATAAGTTATAACTTTATAAAGCAACTGAAGTTGCGCAACCATTTCCTCTTTCCATTTTGCAGGTGTTATCATTGTTTGCAGGAGCTCTGCTGGAAAAGCAGATAGCGGTTGTTTGTTCCAATTTGGTATGGATTTTTCCCTATTACTTATTGTCATTTACATTATGCCCAAAAAGAAAAAAATAAATGGTCAGTTATTAATCAACTTCTGAAGAATAATAATCGGCTTCATTTCATTGTAATTTTGTTGTAAGAATTATCTGAAACTTGGTGGGTGTAGTATGCGATTAGGTCCCACCTTAGGAAAAAATGTTAATTGCTTACTTGACAGGTTCTAACTCTCTTAGGGCCAAGAATCTTTATATTGATGATGTGGTTTCTTTCCTATTTTATTGGCGGTTTGCATATACCTGGATATGTTAATGTATCACAACCATTTTGCTGCTTATTGTAGAAGAAGATTGCCTTGTTGGTTTCTGTAGCAGTGACAGCTACTATTCTTAGTTGTATAAATAAATAGTCATTTGCAAAAAAACTTGGATGCTCATTGCTGTCCTGCTATAGATAGTGTGGAAGAATATTCTTTAGGTCGATGTCCAACCATTGCTTGTATTTTTGCATGAAAATAATAAAACTTTTTAGGTGAATTCTTATTGCAACAAATCATACATTTTGATTTTGTTTTTTGTTTTTTGTTTTTTTTTTTTAAGTTTCTTGATAAGTACAATATTGCCTTCATTGGTATTGATTCATAATCAATTATTTCTTTGACAAACAGGGGATATTATCTGCTTCAGTTTTATCTGTTATTCCCCTAATCCGGCCATACCAGTGGCAAAGCCTGCTAATGCCGGTTTGATTCCTCTCTGCCCTTAGGCTTGAAACTGAATATTGATTTCGGAAAAATTATATTTATCGTCCTTAAAGTACCATACTTTTGTCAATTTTGACCTAATAGTATTTTGTTTGTCAGTTTCGTCATGAGTCCTTCAAAATGTTTCAATGTTCATATCAACAGTGTTTGCTAAATGGACGGAAATTGTTGAAATGGAATAAAATATTACTTTTTTGTTACATATATTTTGAGTCGGCAAAGATAATAAGTAACAAAAGTCTCTCTCTCATCCATCTCTCTTATCTTCTCTTTTTTTTTTTTACCAAAAAAAAGAAGAAAATGCTCCATGTACTGCATCACCAATTCTCTCCAACAAATGAAATAGTGAAATACAAAATACCACTAGTAACTTTGTAAGCAATTTTATCACCACTGTGTATCACATCAATTCCAGGATTGTTGAGCAGCAAAACCCCATGCATAGACCCTGACCTCACTTGTCCATCAGCCAATGGCAACTAAATATCCATATCAAAGGGATCGGACTCATAAAGTTTGCCATCTTGAGTTGCGCAATATTGGAATTCCACAATATAAGAGTATGATTGTTTTCCAGTTTGAAGGGTCTCTTTGTGCGCTCTCTGATGCTGTACATAGAGTACCTTCTTCTAAGTATCCGGGAATAAAGTTGAACTGGTCCTTGAAGACAAGAAATGTAGCAGAATCTGCAGGCTCTGGTGAGGTGTCGAAGAGGATGTCACCAGAGAGTCAACTGACTAAGAAGCCAAATGATGTGGTGTAAGGAGGGTCAAGATGGGATCAGAGTTGCGATTATGCTTCAGAACTAGGGTTGTAGGCTTTCGGCGATGGCGAAGTAAGGGAACGGTGGAAAAGTGATTGGGGGAATGATTTCCTGAGGAATCTCCTGTCTCTGGTGGTTGGAGTTTTGTATTTTGGGAGCATGGATCAGAGGTTTGTTTCTTGGCCAAAAAACAAGATAAGAGAGTACGAGGGTTTTGGTTTATTATTTTTTCCAAATCGTATAACACGTACTAAAAGAATAATATTTTACTCCAGATCAGAAATTTCAATCCATTTAGCTAAAGTCATTGGTTTGAGGGAAACAATGAAATTTTTTTGAAAGATTTCGGACAAAATTGACAAAGCAAATAAATTTAGGACGATTGACTAAATGGTGATATTTTAGGGACGACAAATGTAATTTCAACATACTTATGTTTATTGTCTTAGTGTTTTGACCTTCCTTTTGTTATTTGATGATGTGCATGATCTTCAAGGTTTTACCAAATGACATGCTGGACTTTTTGGACGCACCTGTCCCTTACATAGTGAGTATATCTGCTACATGCATGCTTATCTTTTTCTTTTCTATTCTTTTTTAAATTTTTAAAGTTATGCATGTGATTCCCATTATTCATGTTCATTTATTCTCTCGAGTCTTGATGTTAGATGTGGCTTTGAAACTTGTCAAACACATTACCTGTTCTTGAAAAAGAAACACACGGTTCAACAATTTGGGGCTTATAATAGAAAATGGTTCTAAACTTGGTTTTTATCCCTTCATCTTTGAACATTCTCATTGATAGGTTGGTGTAAAGAACAAGACCAATGAAGTACAGTCGAAGTTAGCCAATGTCATTCTTGTTGATGTCAATAAGAACCAGGTCTGTATCTTTCAATTTGATTTGTTTACCCGTGTGCAAAAGTTGTCTAACTATTGATTGTTGACTAATGTGGTGTATATGCCTTTTCTGTCATTCTCTCTCTCTCTCTGTCTTTTATTTGAAGTAATGGTTTTAGTCAAAGAAGATATGATAATTGTTGTTGATTTCTGTAATGTCAAGTGCTTGTCAATGAAACATCACCAAGGTTCATGTAGTTCTTCTTCTTTAATATAATTTTAATGTGGCATTAGTGTTGCCTTACCATGGAGTAATTGTAAGGGTGAATACTCGAGTTATGTTTCCTCTCCTTCCCCATTAATGAAAACTAGGTTCGCATATTTTCTTAGTGCCTTGGAGTATGGCTGGTTGATGGTTTTTGATGAGGAGAATTGTGTTTTGGTGTAATGTGATCATTTTTTAGCTTGACTGGCAAAATTAGTTGCACCTGTTGTAGTGATAGTATTAGTGGCTTAGCTTGCTTGTTGGGGTAAGTATTTCTTGTGTTCTTTTGGTGTAAGAAAGTGCTGAATGCTCTGATTTTGGAGAATAGATAAGAGCTGATGTGAGTGCAGAAGGTACTGTCATGTTGTCAGGAAAATGTTCAAGCATAGGTTCTATAAAATTCTTTTTTCTTTAGGCATACTTTCTTCATATGTTTATTTGTTTATGTCTCTATCTCTATCTCTCTCCTGCACACACTAACAAACATTTCTGATCTTTGTTCTTGTTCTGGTGCAATAGGTAAAGTCACAGGCCAGACCACAGCTACCAAAACAGAAGGAGCTGTTCTCATCTTTAAGACCTTATCACTCAAAGCTTGTAGGAGAAAGTTATTTGGGGAGAAAAAGGCCTGTATATGAATGCACGGATGTGCAGGTCTGCCCTTTTGGTTGATAATGTTATTCTCATTGTACATTGCTTCTCCTCCTTTAGGTCACTTGTAGTATCTTCAATACAAACTTCAATTCCAAATAGTGATGTCAGCTAATATCCATTCAAAACTAGTTTGTATCCTCCACATGGACTTGGGCCTTTTGATCCTATCTCTAGTTAATGTCTCTTATAGACATTTCACTTTCCATCTTTCTTACCAGTTATACCCATGTCATTCTTCGGCTGAAATCCTCCTTTATCCACCTAATTGATGTTTTCTCTCTTTTGAACGAGGAATTTTTTTTTTTTTTTTGGGTGCTAGAATGAGGATATTTTTTGAAACTTCACTATGATTTATTCTATGCTGGAATGTGCTTCACGATATAATTGCTCACTATTTTATTTAAGTTTAGAAAGATTGTATTTTCCATGATAATTTCTCAAATAAAACTGGTGTGGATTTTTTATTTAGCAAGTATAGTAGAGCTAGAGGTTAATTTACCTTAGAACTTTTTTGTGATTCTACGGCATGACCTCCCTACTTGATACCGTGCCTGGTAGCTGAGGTTACTTGGTAGTGCTTTGTCATTCCCCTGATCGTAGTTATTTTGGAGTAATACTCATAGCTGAATGTCCCTCTTTTGCCAGGCTTAGGCATTCACATCTTCTTTCCTCACAAAGTGATATTCTTTTGATTCAAGCTTCATTGGCAACCAGTTAGCTTCTTTGATAACTACATTGTCAAAGATTTTTTTTGTTCCAGTGCTGTAGTATTTATTGGTTTTATCGATCTAAGAACGAAACTATAGCTCTTGAATATCAACCCTTTTTTTGTGATTGTCAGGGATTATTTTAATCTTCTCTTACTTGGTTAAGTATATGATTTTCTTTGAGAAATGATTTCATTATTCAATATGGTTTTCTTCTGGTTGCATTATCTAAAGGCTCTCCATTTTGCCATAGTTCTTTCTGCTTGAAAATTGTTAGCTTGTATGAGATCTGATTTCTTTATTGTTCTTACGTGCATTACTTCCACACACAGGTTGAAGCTGCCAAGGGGTTCCTATCGGTGTTGAGATCCTACTTGGATTCTCTTTGCACTAACCTTCGCTCTCATACAATTACTAATGTACAGTCGAATGATGATAAGGTCTGTAATTTGCCCCAGTATCAATCTCAAGTTCATGAGACTCAGTTTTCTATGCGTATTTGTTGTAACTGAGTTATCTTTCATGGAGACATTCATACTTTGAAGCATGGCATCAGTTGTGTGAAAATTGATTTGAATTTTTAAATGATCATATGATATGTATTCCTTAATCTAACATTAAAGTCAAATGCACTTTTAGGTATCCTTGCTCTTGAAGGAGAGCTTCATTGACTCATTCCCTTATCGTGATCGGCCATTTATGAAGGTTTGTTTCTTGAGCATCTAACATAGCATATACTTCTATTATGCCAAAAAGTTGTATGCTTAGGGACTTGTATCTGACTGTTTACAAAGATTCCCGGTCTAGCAGCCCAAAGCTTGTACTAGGCTTTCTCAACCTCCAGAGCAACAATAACAAGAAGTCTAAATTCCAATTTGAAGCTGGAAAATTAAAAGATATACTAGGGTTTAAAAACCACTAATTCTGAATATATTGATAAAACGGCTGCTGGAATTCAGCCTTACAAGGCTATCTATTCTAGGGCTATAACCAATCTCTAATCCTAGACATGTGACTACTAAATAATATTTTAGAAACTTAACTACTAAGCAAAGGTCAACAAAAGACAATAAAATATTAGAAAAGCCTAATCTTAAAGCATTGCTACAGAATAGCGTGAACAATAATATGGCTGATTGTAATTCTATTCTCTATCCGCTTTTTCCTGCACAAATCATTGGGATTGACTACACGAATCCTCATAAAATTAGTTGTATTCTCCTTATGAATTCTTTTTCTACATAAAATTAGTTGGTATTCTCCTTATGAATTCTTTTCCTCCATTCATTCCTTTCCATTACTAAGTTTTCTTCTAAGAAGACTTCTTCTATTCTTTACCTGTACCTTTCCTAATCATGTCTACCCACGCCAACCTGAATCTTCTGAAATCTTCATACCAGAGCATTTATATCTCAATGCACATGATCTAACCATCTTAAGCGAGCCTCCCTCATCTCTCCAATCGGAGCTACCCCTGTTTTAGACCTAATTTTTTCATTTCTTATCTTCTCTCTTTTTTTTCTATTTTTTTTCTTTACTACACAGCCACCATAACATTCTCATATGTTCTGTGCTCATTTTCTCAATATGACAGCCAAAACTCAGTTCTATAAAGCATAGTAGGTGTATGATAGTTCTATAAATTTACCTTTTAACTTAAAGGTTTTGTTCGATCATGCCAAACTTCTGAGGTGTCTCCATTTCAGCCAACCCGTGTTTATTCTCTGTGAAAAAACCTCTTATATTCTCACCCTCCAAAGAAAGTCCCAAAATGCAAAACAGAACTCAAACTTTTCTGCCTTCATATTGTTTGGTGTTTAGTGCTCAAGCACATCATTAGAAGGTATTACTTATTATGTTTAGGATTGATTAACTAAGCACCTGAATTACCACTTCCTCAAGCACCTATTAAGCAGGCCTTGCTTAAGATCTTCAGGTCCAACCAACCACACACCCCTAACTATAGATGCTTCCAAGGGGAATTTTCCATTTGCTACCATGAGACTTACATATAATTACCCTTTGCTTGCCAAAGCAAATAGGATTCAGTTTTTTGAAATTGATAAATTGTGAGTGTCAACTTCTTTAGATGATTAGTTTTTTGAGCTTGCAAATGTTGGCCAGCCTCATGGACTGGCAACAAGCGAAGCTTGAGTTTCGAAGGTTCAACACATTGAGCGTTGAACTTGATTGCACTATATAGATGCTGAGCATTTCGTCAAAAAAGTGTGGATGTCCACTGCTTAAGACTTTTGAATATTGTACTCGGGGACTTTAGCCGCTGAGCATCAGTAGTTTGGCACTCAGCATGATTGTAGCCCTTATGGTCCAAGTTGGGAATTTGATGGCATTTGAGTTGTTTAAAGTTGAAGTAATAAGAGGTTTTATACTCCTTGTATTTTGCAAACCCACTTGCTTTAGTATGCCTTTTCTTTTCCTCCCTCTTCCAACTTTTGTTGAGAAATTGTCAAATAGAGGGCTCAAGACATTCCTGCCTCCCCCCTCTCACATTATGGAAAAAAGACAACAATGTCTCTGCTTGATTTAGTGACTGCACATTTTACAAAGAAAGCTAGCAACATATTAATGAATGTTGTTCATTCAGTAATGTGCTAATGGTTTTGCTTGTCTCTTCGTCTCTTTTCGTCAATGCAAGTTATGAATTTCTCTATCTTTACTTAGGGATATTCTGTTTCTGGAGCTCAATGATAACTACTGATGTAATTTTTCTCCATGCTCCTTATGGAAAACAGCTTTTTGTGGACACACAACTCTTCTCTGTTCATACGGATTTTGTTCTCTCTTTCTTCCAGAAGGAATAAAGCAGCCATACAAGGTCTTCATGGAATTGTATCATCATATTGGAAGAACGCAAGTTCAGTGATGTATAATTTTTTAAATTATAATGTATGAGTTCAAATCTTCTTGGCCAAAAAATGTCACCCAATTTTATTTTATTTTTATTCCAAATGGACTTTAAGGCATCTTAATCAAATGAATTTTCTATTTCTTTTATGCAGAGCATCATACAGAGTGTTTCATTATTATATATGACAGTTTCAAGAAAAAGTTATCTCATGCGAAATGTAAATATTACAACCCGTAAAATCTCTATTGCTCCTAAATCATTTGCTTGCATTTTTTATTTTTCCCCTTAAAATTTGTAATGAGGGAATAAATTGTACTCAATTGATTCAGTTTTTGGGTTGCAATACCCTCTTTTTTTAATGAACTGTTCAAATCCCATGGCATGGCAGCCTTTTAAGAAATTGGCAAGGAATGACATATAAGCAAGCAGAAGAGAGTCACATGACAATAGTAACTTTCTTTGGCAGGAATGACAGTACTAACCTGCAAAGCCAGTTTGCACCTCGCATCTTTTCTAAATGATAAAATATGCTTTGACAAAGATTTCTAATGGTAAAATCAGTATATAGTTTTTAATGTGTTGTTCTTTTCAAATTCATTTTTGTTACCCTGTTGAGTACAACATTCCCCAGCTTTTACAGTAAAGGCCTATGGAAGAGATTTATTTATTTGTTTATTTTTCCTTAGATACACTATATCCATACTGTTCTTTAAAGCTATTTCTAAAAAATGTTTTGAATGAGACACCCTAATGAACAAATTTTGATACATTAAGCTTTAATATCTATTTTGTAGCACAATATCTAATGGCCTAGATAATTTGTTTTTTCTTTTGGCAAAAATCTTAATCCCTACGACAAGCACAAAAGACAAAATAGGAGGATTTAGTGTCTATTTGCAGAGCTGGGGAAGTGAAAAGAGTTGATTACGTACCAGGATTTGCCCTCTTGAATGTTCTGAAAATTGAAACCTTGTGTTCCACTGTTCCTCTGCTTGGGACTTCTTAATTGCAGGGTTCAACTAAATGAGACAACCTTTTGATAACTTTGGGTACTTTAATTACTTGTAGAAAGCTGCTGCATGCTTATTTGTATGGTCTTGCTTTAAGCCCCTAAACCTTATGGTTGTGGTATTACATATCGACACATCCCTTTCATGTAGTATGTGTGTTAGAATTTTGAAAGGCCTAACCTATTAGGATGTAGCCACGGAGAGGGTGATGGGGCTTGGGCCGAATATCTTGGAACACAACTCTGATACTATATAGGAATCTCATTTTTCAAACTAATATATATATAATGTTAAACTCCTTAACTTTAGCAATATGCGCTTACACATCGACACCGCGTCTTACATAGAATGTGAAGGTTCAAAATCTTGGAGTCATTGAGTGTAAGCATTATCTGTTAGGATTTAGCTGCCAAGGGGCATACCAAGTTGAATCAGAAAAGTAGTTTCTTTATATTATATTGAATTGATATGAAATATACAAGAGAATGGCTTGTTTATGTATGTTGTACAGTTTTACTTAACAAAATGAATTGAGAGTAAATAACAAGCTAAATACAATACACAAATACAAGGCAAACCAAATCCAGGCCTAATGTTAGGGCCTTGATTTATGTTAACACCCTTCTAAAACTCAAGGAGGTTGATTAGAGACCAAGTTGAGTTTGGAAACTAAGCATTGGAAATTATTTATTGAAAAGGACTTCATAGAAATATTGATGATTTGTTTTGATGACGAGTTGAAGAGTACTATGAGTAAGATGAGTGAGTGTGAAATGGTAAAAAATATCAATGTGTTTAGTGTACACATGGAAAACATCATTACATGTAACATGAATAGCACTTTGATTGTCACAGTGAATATGAGTAGCTGAGATGTTACCAAAAAATAAAAAAATAAGTAAAATATGAGTAGCTGAGAACAAATTAGAATCTAAAGTTACACCAATATCTCATAGTAATTATCGTAGCCGGATTAACTCATAGTAGTATCTACAAGAGCTCGATACTCAAATTTTGTAATAGAACGAGAGACAATATATTTTCTTACTAAGCCGTGTAATCAGTGAACCACATAAAAAGAAACAAAAATAGGTAATGAACAATTTATTTGAAGTGTCCATGTCCAATCAGTATTAGAGTATACCATAAACTGGCAAAAAGATGTAAACGCATAGTTACGCCATGAAAAAGTATGTCTTAAATTCACATATCTCAAAATTAAGAGAACCACAACATAATGGATAGAAAATGGCGAGGACATAAATTGACTAATTCGATGAAATGCAAAGACAATGTTTAGGTAATAGTAAGATAAATCAAGCTATCAACCAATTGACAATAAAGAGTAGGATTGTGAAGAGATTCACCAATCATCACGTAGTTATCCCACTTTTCTTCCATAGGTGATGCACTAGTGTCTCTGTCAGAAGTTCCAAATCTGGAAATTAGGTCAGAAGCATACTTGGTCTAAGTGAGATAATAACTAGTCTGATCTAAGTAACATTTGAGACCCAAAAGTGCTAAGAGTTGTCTTCCATAAATTATTAAGAGTTTTCCTCTAAATGGCTGTTGTCTCTCCTATTCGGCGACATCTCCAACGCAACAAATGCTGACTATTTCAACTCTCCAAATATCTTTTGGATTTTCATGTTCTCAGCAGCTGGTAGTTCAAAAAATCATAACACACCCAAAAACCACCTAAAAACCCGATAATTGCTAATGGCCACCATAACACACAACTTTCGGCCATGCCAATAAAAAAAGAGAGGCCACCAATAGAATGACAAGGAAATTCTGAGTCATCCACTCAAAATAACACCGAAAACAGAGGATGAAGGCAGCCATATGCATGCACACGTGCCACCTTCATCTACACATACGACGACACGCTCTACAAACCTTACACGGGATAAACAGAGGTTTAGTTGCACCACGTCACTCATCCACATCAGTATTCTAACACGTTACCTATCACACCACCTACATACAAAGTCTGCCACATCTGTATTCTAGCCAATCAAAATTAGCCAGGTCAGCACTCTAACAAGTCAGCTGCCACGTTACTTACAAGTCAGCCACATCAGCATTTTTGTCAAATAAGAATCTTCCTATACTAAGTATTCAAACTCAATCTGATTTCTAGTCAATCACCTTGACTTTGAGGGGAGATGTATCAGAGTAAATTAAGTCATTATATTAGGCCATTGTTTAGGTCCTAATTTTCTTTATATTATTATGTAATTAGTTAGGTTAATTCTTATGTTTGTTATGGTTAATGTTAGGCTAGATTGTCTTCTTAATGTTGGCCACCTAATGTAATTCAACTATTGTACAATCTATATAGATCATCTCTTTATCCTAACGTATCAATTTACACACATAAATTTGATTCAAGTCCAGTTAAGTATCATGGTTCCTGAATAGTTTGCATTTCTCCGAGACTATGTTACTAACGAAGAAGGTTAATGAAAAATAAAAAATTTGATCTTCAATGACATACCGACGTCAGAGGTTACTGGTTACAGTTATTTCAATTTTGATGACACATTTGGATTGAAGTGAAATTTTGCTCTGTGTGTTCTGCTTATTGTGTCTGGAAATTTGTCCCAGGAAATTCATAAAAGACAAAAACCAAAGGGGAATTTTTTATTTTATTTTTTAAAATTTTAAAGTGGGGTCTTTGTACAGAGAAAATTATATACATTGTTTTCAGAAAAAAGAAAAGAAAAAAAGAGAAGGTTTGCATGTGCTTGTGCTGCCATGAGGATTAGAATAAATCTCTCTAACCTTACCCCTAATATTAACCCTAACCCAAACCCTAACTCTAACCACTCACCCCTAACCCTAATCCTAACCCTAACCCTAACCCTAACCCTAACTCCTAATTCTAACTCTAACTCTAACGCTAACCCTAACCCTAACCTCAAACTGAATTAAAATTATATTAGAAATAATTACTTAAATAAAATATTGAATTTAATTTAAGGGTATTAGTGTCCTAGTATAAAATGATGACTCCAAAACTAAAAAATGGGAACATATTCTTATCAAAATGGAAGAAATTAAGGACATTAAATGCTTATTAAATACACTTTATTATGTGCCCAGTAGACCTAGAATAGAAAAATTAATTGACTATTTGCTTGTGTAAACTTCACTAGCTAGACAATATTTATATAATTTTTAAAGAATTTACTCTAACCTTTCTTGAATTTTGTTAATATTACACTGCCCTTTCTTGTATTTTTAAAAATTATAAATATCCCATAAAGCTTAGAATTAAGATAAAGTATCTAAAATACCTTTAGTGTATTCTTATTAATAGACAAATAAAATATTAAAATTATTTATTTCAACATTTTTTTATTCAACTTAAAATGAAATACAAATAAAATTAATTAATAACCATTCATAAAAGAATAATACAACTAATTTTTTTTTTAAAAAAATACTATCTATATATAGGGTAAGACTTCATATTCTTTAAAAGCTTATAGTATTTTATAAATATGATTTTTTATTTTTTAGTTTCTTAAGAATTTTAAAAATGATCAATAATTCAATTTTAGTTTATATTTTATTTAAAGTTTAATAATAAAACAAAAATCATATGTACTTTTTCATATATGGCCACAAGAGTATTCTAGGAAGTTTATCTCAAATTTTTTTTAGTTTGAATTTAGCTCTATCTTGTTTTTAAGTTTTATAGAAAGTTTGTGCATATTTTAAAATTAGAGAAAAATTCGTGTACTTTCAACAAAATCCAACACAAGTTTAAATAATTTACTCTAATTTTTGATGACCACGTGATAATATAAAATTTTGAATTCCTCTTATATTTTATTGTATGATGAATAAAAGAATAATAAATAATATAATTAATATTATTTAATACATTATAATAAATTATCTTATAAAAAGGAAAACAATAATATAATTATATAATTAATATTATTTAATACATTATATTAATTTATCATTTGCAACGGCCGCGGAGGAGTAAAGCTAATTCTAGTATAAAAACATCACAAACATATTTTCTTTATGTGACGTATATGAGATTAATTAGTGACTTTGATTTCAGTGATAGTCAGAAATTGTTAAGAAAATAAATAATATGGGTATCTGAAGATGCATAAATGACTTGCACATGGTTGGTGGAATCACTCAAACTTATTATGTTCCTCAAACTTTTTCTGCATCTGCAGGGTTCATAGGGAATTACTCTTCCTGTTGAATGCTCCCCATAGATCATATTGAAAGCCCTCCATTCCTGTTAAGGAGAAATACTGGAAACCCATTTGACAAATTTGGAGGATTTCTGGATATTTACATCTTTAAAAACTACCATGAAAGATCTGAAGAAAAGGGTCAGAACTCAGAAGGGTGATCCTTGAGTAGCACCCACTAAATTACAAGATTTGAATTCAATAAAAAAAAAATTACAAGATTTGAAGTTTTGAACTAAACTAATGACAGAATCACCTAGGTAGGAATTTTTATGGAACATAGATGTATACAAGCAATCCAACACATTTTTTTTTTCACTTATGAGTATTTGAGTGAAAAAAACCAAAATGTCTGAGAAATATCTGTGGTGAGAAACGGAAATTTTAAAGCAGGTTTCCAGTTTTATCAGTTCAGAACCCACAAAAGCCCCTGGTCTGGATCTCTCATTTTCTGAATTTCCCAAATTGAAAAAGGTCAAATAGTAAGTGGGGTGTACTGGGGTCTGAGCCTCTGAGGCAAAGGAACAGAAAAAGTAAAAGGGTTAGCAGCAGTAAAAGCTCAACCGTACAATCTTCTCAGACAGGTATTGGCTTCAGACACCAACTCTGATAGTCTTGGGCATAATAATATCAATTCTAATTATTTTCACATTTGTTTTTTACGAGCTTGTCTTTCTCTCTCCTTTTGTTTTGTTTATGGATTTCCCTTAGATGTCAGAAAAGAGCTGCCACATAGGCAGCTTAACTGCAGAGCCAGAAACAACTGAGCATCAGTCATAATAGGAGCAGAGAGAGGGAGAGAGGCAAAGCCTTGGCATGTAGCACTGTAATCAGAACCATTAGTTTTATCCATGTACAGAAGATTCTGCAGCCCAATGGTCCCTGAAATAAATATACCAACTGCACTACAAGGGCGGTAGTAATTAGTAATAACCCACAAAACACACTTTGCTTCTCATATGTCTCTCTGAATCTGTCTTCTCTTTAACTGGTCTGTGAAGCTGAAAATTTCTGTTCCATTTGTTGTTGCCTTTGATTTTAGTTTTGTTCTCTTTGATTCCTTTCCACTGTATTGCGTTTACTTTTTTCTTCCCCCTGCTCCTCTCCTCTGCTGGAACATGAGTGGAAGAAGCAGATTTCCCTTCACTGCATCTCAGTGGCAAGAGCTTGAACATCAAGCTCTTATCTTCAAGTACATGGCTTCAGGCCTCCCCATACCACCTGATCTCTTATTTGCCATCAAAAGGAGCAGTTTGGACTCCCCCCTGTCTTCAAGGCTCTTATCTCATCAACCTCGACACAGTAAGCCAACTCTATTTTTAGTTATTGAATGCATTGTTTGGCTCTGGGTAACAAAGATTTAATTTGAGGTGTTTGTGGCTGTAGTTGGGTGGAACTATTTGCAGATGGGTTTGGGAGGAAAAATAGACCCAGAACCAGGGAGGTGTAGAAGAACAGATGGAAAAAAATGGAGGTGTTCAAAAGAGGCATACCCAGATTCAAAGTACTGTGAGAGACACATGCACAGAGGAAAAAACCGTTCAAGAAAGCATGTGGAAGTTTTGAAAACAACACCAGCAAACATTAATATATCAACACCAACAACAATCTCATCAAACACAAAGAACTCCCCTGCACTACCCCCAACCAATTATTCTCTCTCGTCAGTGTCTTCTGAAACCCACCACCACCCCCAACATTCTTGCTCTAGTTCCCATCTTCAGTACCCATCATTCCTTTGTAATCACTCATCCTCAAGGCCATGTGGGATTGGTTTATCATTTCAAGGCAACAGCAGTCCCTTGTTTCTGGACACTGGTTCTTACTCCCAGACTAATACAGACTGCAGGTTTTTCTACTTGTCATAGCCTCATAGGGCTTAGTTTAGTTCCTTCTTAATTCAATCCAACATAAGTAAGTCTCATTCTCATTTTCTTACTTAAATTTTCTACTTCTTAATGGGAAAAAGGAACAGGTATTTTTATGGACAAAAAGAAGAGGTGGATGAGCATGCTTTCTTTTCAGAGCCTTCTGGGAATACAAGAAGCTTCTCTGCTTCATCTTTGGATGAGTCTTGGCAACTCACACCACTGACAATTAGTTCCTCTTCTTCCTCAAAACAGAGGAACTGCTCTGGTTTACAGAACGGGTACTCTTACTTGCAGCTTCAGAGCATGAGTGATGACAATACAAATGTAGTGGGTGGTGACATCAAATCTGAAATACCCTTGAAACTGGGGAAAGAAGAACCTCAGAAAACCATTCATCGCTTCTTTGATGAATGGCCCCCTAATAGCAGAGATTCATGGCTTGATGTGGATGACAAATCATCAAATACCTCATCTGCATCAACAACCAGACTATCAATTTCCATTCCCACTTCTCATAATTTTCCAACCTTCAATCCCAGAACCCACCATGGTAATTCCTGTACTTTAAAGTAATCAATCACCAATATCATTTACAATAAGTTTGTTCTTGTTATTGATTCTATATTATCAACTATGATTAATTTGCAATGCATTGTTCTTGCAGATGGTTAAGCTTTCAATGCAGGATCTCTGAATCAAGAGCCAAAAATGTACTTACTTGGTGGGATCACTGTCCTTTAGTGAGGTCTTAATTAAACTACTGGTTTCTTTAATCTTTTTGTTGAATTATATTATGTATGTTAACTGAGGGATCCAATGCCTATTTCCTTGTTTCTCTACTTAATAATATATAGTTTCAAGGACATAGCCAAATCTGTTTTCAAGGGTTGAAATTACAATTGTGGGTTTTTGGGGATCATTTAGCTCAGTCTCCATTGGTTATTTATTTATTTTTTTGCTCTAATTGAAGTGAGGGGTCCAATGGCGCCAGATAATTTGTTACTTCTGAAAACGTTGTTTATTATAAAACTGTAATTTGTACACCCCCAGAAGAAATTCTTGGTCAGAAAACTTAGTTGAGTAAACTCTTTATGGAGATGGGCATAAAGCTTACTTTCAATTCCACCCTTATAACCTATTGGAAGGTTCGTGCAAAACTGCTAATAACATCGACAACCACATTCTGTAGTGTTACCCATAACACTGGTGGAATGTCTTTGTAGGCACATCACAATCATAGGTTAGACATAATAACAACAAAAACAAGATTGGTCCCAACTATTTGGTTCCGACTAATCAATCTCGGTCCTTTAGAGTTGTTACGGAATCTCTGTTCTTAGTCGACTACCGGCAAAGATGCTTAATAAGAACGTTATCGTGTTCTGTATTTTTTTTTTTTTTTTTTTTCCTACATCATTTAGCAAAACATGCTCCTCTAAATTTTTTTATAATCAATGGAACCAGAGCAATGTACATCCTGAAGCTACAAGGCTTGAATACCTTGTAATTAGCTTAAACAGAAAAAGGTAAGAGGGTTCTTTTCTTCCTGTGATCTGAAGCCAAGCACATCCTCAAGAACATAAATTGAAAGGAAACAAATATTTTAAAAAGAAAAGCAAAGAAATTGATCATGAAAAACATGATCAAATTAACTAGTCTAGTGACTGATCAGATGCATTACTCTGATCTGCAAAAAAAAAAAAGACAGAAAGATGCATCATTCTGAAAACTGGGTCATCACAAAAAGGGACGAGCAAGAGCAAACCCAGCTACAGGCAGGCAGTCAGTTCAAGTCAAGCTTTGGCAAAAAGAGCACTAGTCTGAATCGTTCTGATACATCTGGTGGGTAAAAAAAGAGGAAGTAAGGAGTGCTTGCAGAGTTTCAGACTCTTTCAGGCCTATAAGGACTTTCACACAATCACACTGATCAGTAGGGACAGAACTAAAGGTGCTCTTTTTATCTTTGACATTGAACCATCTATCTGGCTGTCAGTGAGTACCAAACACCCTAAGAATCCATCTGACAAAAAGCACACAGAATTTTAAACAGATGTAATTCTATTTCTCATTTCTTTTCTTTTCTTTTCTTCCTGTGTGCATATTGGTAATTACGGTGTCCATCAAGAGGCAGGGTACGCTATAGAAGATGAAACCATGGAGTTGGCAGGCTCACAGCCTTGCAAGCTTATCTGTTGCTTAACCTGAAACAGTGTCTAGTATCTCAGCAAGACTGAGTTTGTTGAGGAATGACCCCAGCATTACACCAGCTTCATGCGGGCATTTAGGTTTAACATATGACTCAGACTAGCTTCATCTCTCAGGTCTCTAGATTGCCCTTAAACAGTTTTCTTTTGCCATTGAGAACATGTCTGACAAATTGTTCCCTATCAGAAACCAAGGCATTATGATTAATTGATGTTGCAAACACACAAAGAAACCAGAGGCGTGTGTGTGTGTGTGTGTGAGAGAGAGAGATTTGGAAGACAAGGATGTGATCACTTCCAACTATCATCCAATAAATAGTGCCATCTACCAGACTTCCACTCTCTCGTGCTTGTACGATATTTAAGTACATCCATCCACACTTTATTACAATTACATTCTAACTCTTCACAAATGAAAACTACATGGCGATCCATGAGACCCATCTTGTGTCAAATATTGAACTTAAGCTGCTTTATTTGTTAATAATATATTGAAAGAAAACATTTTAAGTTTATAAATCGAGGGGAGCAAAACCAGGTAGAGGATATCACAACCCACCCACGCATTCCTAAAGAAAAAGAAAAAAAATGTTTTGATTGAATGGAACAGAGCTGCACATGCTAATCTATGCCTATAAATACTGCTGATCTTGAAATTGAATATAATTTTTCCTCGCCACTTTCATCACCTGCATTTAGCTCTGCAAATTGTCCCTGGCATCTGGCTGCCTCTCTAGTGGCTCATCGGATTCTGACAATGCCCAACGCAGTCAACTCATGGTTGATGAAGGTGCAACATTCAACAGAAAATATGAGTGAAAATTTTTCAGGCAGCGGAAAGTTAACCAAGGAAAAAGGCATTTTGATAAATAATTTGGTATAGAGCAAATTCACTATTAACAGCAGGAAGCTGGAGATTAGCCTTTGGCAAACAGAATGATAATGAAAATGCTTCATCATTGCTTAGAACTTCTAAGACTGGGATGTAAATGGTCATGTTCGGTATGGGCAGTAAGGTATCCACTACCCATACCTGTCATTTAGTCACCCCCAATACCCGTGCCCATTTGCTTTGCAAAATAACCCCCATCCCCACAACCGCCTTGTGATCAGGGTAACCCGTGGGTAAACCAAATACTTGTTTAACAGGTTTGTGTTCCAACAAGAGAAATAGCAGTGGTTTCTCAAGGTCATCAATGCACAATAATAGAATATTAAAATTACCATCTCATCATCGTCTGAATCTTCAAGTCCTGCAGCTGCAATAACACCTTGTTCGTCTTCTAGTTTTTTTAATCAAAACCTACACCTTAACCTTTATTTATAGTAAACAATAAAATATAGACTTCCACGTCTAAACAATGTAGGACTTAACAATACATTAATTGCTATTATATTCCTAATGCCCCCCACAAGATGGAGCATATAATGCTCAATCTAGTACAAGTAAAACCCAATTATCAATTTCAACACTCTTCTCACTTACAACAACCTAAAAACAATAAGTCAGAAAGTAAATAGAATGAGAAAGGGTTGTAGCTTCAATCCGTTTGATGAACATCAAACAGCAGTACAATGTGAAAAAGGATGGCACCTGTGAACAATATCCTTGTTGACTGGAAAGAGACACAGCTAGATTTACCGGAAAAATAAAAAAAGTATCGCTGAAAAGAGATACGGCAAGAAAATTCACGCAGAAGGGGCTTGAAAAGGAAAAAGTTTGAAAAAGTAGGAATTCGATAACTAGACTTGAAAAGATGGTTGGCTGCAAAGCCTTTTTCTTTTCTTTACTTCATGTGGCAGCTAGAGAAAAGAAAGGCCAAGATCGGGCTTGGTTTTTTTTTTTTTTTTTTTGGTCTAAGGCTTGGGTTTCAACCTTGCTCTCATACCATGTTTAGTAAAATAGTATGAGAAAAAGGATTGAGAGCTTGATTAGTTAATCAAAGCCTACACCTATAACCTTTATTTGTAATAAACAATAAAACATTTTAGCAATGTGGGACTTAAAAATACATTATTATTATATTCCTAATACTAATTAATGTTTCATTAATATCACAAACCTTGTATAGTTCCAGACTTCCAGTGAATCAGAATAGTGTCCACAATTAAACTCAACACATGCCTGCAGATATTTTGGAAGTTACTTACAAGAAATCTGCACATCTATACCAATATAAAACCATGTCACAAACTGGTTTCAGGCAGCAGCAGTCACTCTTTCTGGATATTCCACAGATAAGTCCCCAACCCTCAAAATTTAATTCTATTGTATCAGCATTAAACCCATGGCTCCATGTATCTTTTCAGTTACGTCTTAATTTTTTTCCTAGTGTCAAATGCAGATGAAAAAGATGGTAAACTGGTGATTGTGCTTGGTCAAGGATAATTAGTTTGACATTAGTGAAGGCAATTGAGTTCTCAGTGGCAAAGGGTGGTGAATTTGGCAGAGGGAAGGGTAAAGAAAATTACTATTTGATTCTTATATTTGTTAACAAAGTTTTCCTAAATGTTTTTTATGAAGCTTATTGGAATTGGATTTCTTGTACTTCTTATTGTTTTTTCTTTTTCCCTTATAAGTGGACACGGATACACACATAAAACATGAAAGAGTCAGAACATGTACAATGTCAACTTTCTTCATGTGATGTCTTTCTGTTGGAAAAAATTAGTGGATCATAGAGAGAGATGTATAGGAATAAATTCCTATATGCAAGGGATGTAGGGCTCACCCGGTGCACAAAATGCTCCCCGGCTATTGTGGGGGTAGGGGGAGGGTGGGCGCACATGTACGTAGCCTTTCCCTTACATTTTTGCAAAGAGGCTATTTCCACGCCTCGAACCCGTGACCTATAGGTCACCAAAGGAACAACTTTACCGTTGCGCCAAGGCAACCTATATGCAAGGGATGTAATTGAAAAAAAATAATTATGACAGGTTTGAGATTACAAACAGGTCAAGTAAAGATTCTATATTTTACACAGTTACTTTTCAAGTAAAATAAATAGTATACCTGACCCAGAAGAGTAGGAACATTATCACGGTCTCCACCCAACACATTTTAAATGTAGCAAATGCCTGATCTATATCGGCCTTAGCCAGTAAGAGCTGACCTGTAAACATTAAAGATGCCTTTAAGGTTAAAGTGTAACCGAGGTGTATATTCTACAACATGTCTCCTTTTTTCAATGACAAATAATTTGCCACCTTACACAAGGTCAGAGCCATCTAGATCCCTGGAACTTCTAAGACAACTATGAAAAATAGCAAAAACAACAAAGGAAACATGATGATGGAGAATGTTAAAGAGAATTAGTTATAGAAATGAATTCGCAAGACGCAACAAACAAGTAGGAAAGAACCATCCAATAAAGTGATTATTTATATACTGACCATACAATGTTACCAACACAAAAATGAATTTTAATCTCAAGGGGAACGATCCTGTTCCCAACCGTCACAATGACATGAAGAACAGGTAGACGTGGTTCTAACTTCTAAGACATTCATATTTTATACGCATAATCAGACCACCTATGTAGGATACATATATCTACTATAAAGATAACTCCGCAAGATTATCCATCGAAGATAACCAAAGCCCTTCCAAAATAATCATTACTTATCAAAAAAAAAAAAAATGGTCCAAAATAATGCTAACTGGCATTCTGTCCCTCATTATGAATAGTTTCACAGTTGAAGATGACTTTCTAAATCAGGTTTTATCTCTTCCCATTGAGATACATGCATGCACATGCATACAAGGACTATTATTTTCACCTTTTCCAACCCTAAGTTGATGGCTCATGCATATCAATTCTTGACGCTTTGTTGTAGTATTGTGTTGCCAAAATGAAATGCTCCTCCTTTTCTCATTGATTTGTTTCTATTTTTCCAAGGTAACTATAGTAGGCTGCTAAAACATTTAATATGGTGATCCTCTCATACCTAACATCAGCATAATAGTCATCAATTTCTGCAGAAAGGAAGAAAAAAGAATTAATAAAGTTGAATCAACAGGAAACATAAAGAGAGAATGGCCGGACAAGAAACCCACTAGTCAGACCCCTTTCTTGAACAGCATAAGTGAAATTAAATTTGATCAAAATTCTTAGGAAGTTCCACAGAGAAAAGGAAAAAGATGTACCGGGACTTGATCCTTCCTCCAAAATCTGTCGAAATTAATCGAGTTTCCCCTGTTTGAAGTACTCTCTCTAAAGCATAACAAGAAAATGAATGTGACATACTTAATATACTGAGAAGAAAAAAGTGGGAAGCCAAGCAAGTAGACAATAGAAAACAACCAATAGATATTAGCCAGAAGCTAATGTAAATAGTCAGAAATTCTCAACGATTTGCAAATTTTTCAAGCTCAAGTAAGAAAACATTTTTAAAAAAAAAATAGATAAAGGGGAGCTAAGAATAGCAAGTTTAAATTTAATACAGACAAATATGTATAGCATCATTCTTGCTTTGTTGACATAACAGTGATCAAGGACATAACCTATCATCAGCCAAAAGAAAAGGCAGCGTTTGATAAAAGTAAGGATTGTTTATATATTGGCAAAGATATCAAACAAAATTAATACATTGTGCACCTATGCCACTTTCCAGAGTCATCTCCTACAAAAGAGAACAGATATGCCGTTTCCTAGCCAAAACCATCTTAAATATCAAATTACCTAATTAATGACAGTTATATGGCCGTCAAAATTTGAGTTTCCTCTCCATTATATATATATATATATATATATATATTCTCCTGCGTAGTGAATTGACTTATCCATTTCCATGGTGATCTACTGCAAAATTCTCCCATTTCCACTACCCTTTTCAGTTTAATGAAAAAACAAAGGGTTTCTGTAACCAATTACCCACTCACTGATAATTAATTAACATCTACCTTCAACAATGAGCCTGGTCACTGATGCATACCCATAACCATGAGGAAATGCGACTCAGTATAAAATAACATGAATATTTACTGAAGCAACCCAGCCCAAAAGAAAACAATAAGCAGATTACTGACAGAACCAAATAAAATTCAGTTATATATATTCCATAAAAATTATCCCTTTACAATTGCAAGAATTTCAGCAGAATTGGTACTTCAGGCATTATTTTTAGACTGGAACAAAAATGGGCATCCAAGTTTTTGTGTTATATAATCTACCGAACCGCAATGATGAGCAAGAGATCAAGCGAAGCTTGCTCTGCCTTGAGAATGTCAATGATGTCAGAGGCATCCCTATGAAGCTGATCCAGAGAAACTCTAACCTCCTCCTCTGAGTTCTGCATCGGGATTTATACGCACGCCATTAATTTTCAATTTGAATTCTCTTCCTCAGAAATACCAGAGACCTAAGCAAAAGAAAAGGAAAAGGCCTTAGCTGACTATCTAGCTTTCCGCTCTTGGTAGATGAGAGAGGGAGCGTGAAGAGAAGAAGAAGAATCACGCTCGGCTTGCTCTTGAAGATTTTTTTGAAAATTCTAGTTGCAGGCAAGGAGTGTTGAACCAAGGACCATTGGTAAGATTTGTGTAAATTACTGTTAAACTATAATAATTTATATTTATATAAATAAATTTATTATAAATATATATATAAATAATAAAAAATTTATTAAATAATATTAAATGAGATAACTTATAAACCAAGTTTTGAAAAGATTGAACTTGATTTGTTTTACTAAACAAGCATAAAATAAAATTTAAAATCGACTTATTTTTTTTCAAATCCTTAACAAGTAGCTCACGAACTGTTTACGGTTCATTGTTACCCTTATGAGGAGGAGATAGACCGTTTACATTGGTTCATACTACTAACCAGTCAATAAAAAGGGAGAGAATTATTTTTATACCTTAAGCGGGTACAAACGGTCCAAAGCTTGAGCCAACAAATCTCGGCTTGGCTCAGCTCATTAATTTTTAGTAAAGCTCAAACTCAGTTGTATTCATTAAAAGCTCGCGAACTTAGGCTTGTTAAGAATTCACAAGCCTAAATCTAAGTTCGGATTTAGTTCATTAAGAACTTGTAAACCCATATAAAAAATCTAAATCCCAGATTATTAAGAGCTTAGTTCATATGAGGGCTCAATTTATTCAGAGCTCAACTTGTTTATGTCCAATTAATCCAAACACAGTAGATAATAAAATAACTAATAAATCATAATACATTCATAAGAAAAGAGTAGTAAGAATATAAGAGAAAATCTATAAAAAAAATATTTAAAAAAAAGCCAACAAAAAATTCAAAATTCAAAATTACATCCCAAAAAAATTTACAACATTCAAACTCCATATACTTCTTGTTTGTGGACTTCCATCAAATCTTGTTTGATTACAGATAGTAAACAATAACTTATCATAAAATGTTTGAGCAACAAGCAGCAACTCTATAAGTTCTATATGGAAGTTGTATAAAGCCTAGAAATTTGAAAATCCTAAGATTGTATCGACAACATTAATTGATAGATAAAGAGATGAAGAGTGAAGATTATATATGACAAGTGAAATAATGAAGAAATTTCGCACAACAAGAACCCTACAACAAAAAAATAAATAGTGAACAAAGCAAGAAGATAGTTAATAGACCACAACTAACAAAAAAAAAAAAAGAAGGAAGAACCTTGAGTCTGAGTTGCTTGATTGATGGCTTCCTTTCAATAGGCTTGCAATTCTTTTTGGTTTGAGATTTTGTCTGGGTGAATGAGTCGATTCTTGAGATTGAGATGGAAAGAAAAAAAAGCGAAAGAGTAAAGTGAAGTCAATGATTCAAATTATTATTTTTTTTAATATAATATATTAATATTTTGTCTTTGTTTCTTTGTGGAATACAGATGGTATCAGTTTTAGTAATTGTTAAAGAAAAATATTAATTATATTATTTATATATTAAATGAGCTGAGCTCGCAAGCTTACTTGTCGAGTTTTGTAAAGTTTGAGCTCAGCTCATTTACTAAACGAGCTAATAAAGCTTGAGTTCAGGTCATTTAAAAAATGAATCAAACTTGAGCGAGCCCTTAACTAGTTTGTTCGTGAGTTGTTCGTGAACGACTCTATTCATTTGCACCCTTACCCGCAGGTGAGGTAGTGGCGGAGCCACATATACTTATTGACCGCATTCAAGTTACTAATATTTTACTTTAGTTAAATTATTATAAATTAAATAATTAATACAAGGAAAATATTTTATTTTATAGAAAGGTTGTATGATGAAGCACCAATATATGTGTTAAAACAATGAGCTTAAAGGTGCTTAACGTGATTTCTTTGAGCAACCAAACTTGAAAAAACTTTGACGATCAAGTTAGTATAATAAGAGTAAATAAGCTGACTTCTGTTCTAATAATAATAATGGACAATAATAATATTTGTTATGAAAATAATGAAACATAATGATGATAGTTACAATCATAATGAGATATGATAGGATTGGTTACATTTGAAATTATACAAATGTGCTATTCTGATTGGATTTATTCCTTTATTATCAATATGCAAAAAATTCAAATAGTGTGATAAAGGTGGAATATGTGCACAATGTTGGATTTATGTCTCAAGCCCTCTAACATCTTCCAATATTGTTAGAGGGCTTGAGGTTATATAGAGGTGGAATGAAAACTTCTTTTAAGGGGAAAATAATAACTAGTACATGTAATTTTAAATTTTTACTTGGCATTTGAGATTTATACTTATTAATAACTTAGTCCAATATGTCTACAAATAGCACTTGAAAATCACATAAGCCTCCACTTGAAACCCATATGAGATTACATGGAGTATGGAGTCTCCCTCTCTCTCTTTTTTTTTTTTTTTTTAATAGGGTTTGTATTTAATTATAATCAAATAATTTAGATAGTCAACATTTAATCAAATTTTTTTCTAAATTTTTTTGATTCTAATAAAAAAATAAGAATTTGATGCTTATTATTATTATTATTATTTATGTTTATAATAATCAGGTTTGACCAATTAAAATATTATGTTTCCTCATTATTTCCATAAATAAAATTCAGTACACAATTTTTTTAATTATAATAAATATATAAATAATAATCTGATTATTAATTATAATTAAATAATTTGAAGTAAAAACCAACACTTAGTGGTTTGGTGTTTATATTTATATCCATTGATATTAATATTTTGGTCCAATTAAAAACATCCATATACAATAAGAATTAATAAATTTATGCAAATTTTATTTTTACCACTCTTTCAAATTTAAAAGTCAGAAAGTTCTACAACTGCGTGATAATTCCCAAACTACAGTTGAGTAGAGTGGAATTAGCCCCAAAAATCTCAACTCCAAAAGCCCAAGTGGGATGGGACACACCTGTGTCTTGGGTTTCTTATTGACAAACAACATATGAATATTGAATAGGTATGGTTTTTAATTGTGATGATGACAAAAGTTTTAGTCTAGTAGCCATTTTGCTCAATCTCTGTACGGCTGTACACATTCGCCTTCATCATTCTTTCCATCTGCGAAATAGGTAAGCCTCCTCCTGCATCCATTCTTTCAATCTTCCATTACTGTTTTGGTTTTATCCCTTTGTTTGCAAGTGATGTCTCTGTTTGTAAAGTTATTCTCAAGTTATGACAAGTTTCATTTTTCATATAATGGGTGAGTGCAACCAATTGTGTTCTTTTATGGGAATTGTAACATTTGTTGGCCTTTGAAGAATTCAATTGTTAGACCCAAAGTGAAGGATCTAATATTTGTGATGAGATTGAACTGTTTTTGTTGGGTTGATGGTATGAGGGTGATGGCGAGATAGTGATCCTGGTGATGTTGGTGGGAATTATCTGAGCTGAAGTCCCTGTAAAAATGAGAAGATATCAGAGGTTGGGGATTTCCCCCAAAAACCCTCCGATGGTAAAGTCAGAGCTATTTAACCAAATAGTAAAATGTAATGAGCTGGAAAATGTTCTGCCTTACCTTCAAAGTTGGAGCTCCTTTATATAGTCCATTGCCATAGTCCGTTACTATCTCGACCGTTGTTTTGCTGAATTAACTTCTTCAAAGATCTTCTTTAATTGCCGCAATGGTCCATTCTTATATTGTCGTAACGGCACTTAGCGTTTTATTTCCAATACGTTAAACCAATTAATTTTTAATATTGGCCATGTGTCCTTTTTGTATTGAATGCAATATATTGCGTATGCGTATTAACACTACTCCCCCCAAAGGAAGTGCGTGTTGACACTGACTTTTTTTTATGGTCGAGACCCCTTGAGCTCGGCCATTTTTTAGCGTCAAGGCTGAGCTCGACCGTTGCACCCCAGGCCGAGCTCAACAGAGGTCGGCCATCGATAGAGCTCGGCCATCCAGCAAGCTCGATGGAGCTCGGCCTGGGTATGGCCGAGACCCATTGAGCTCGGCCATCCAGGCTGAGCTCGGCCATTTTTAGGGTCAAGGCCGAGCTCGATGAAGCTCGGCCATCGATGGCGAGCATGGAGCTTGGTCATTCTAGGCTGAGCTTGACTCGGCCGCCGAGTTCACATCATCCCGAGCTTGAGGGATTTCTTCCTTTTCCTTGAGTCACGGGGCAGTGTTGGTGTTTTTGTTTTGTCTAGTAACTATCAAAATTTCTAAATGAACATATGGGCTTTTAATAATAGAGGTCATAATGAAGGTTCTAGATGGTTTTCTTTTTGAGTGGGGATAGGCTTGAGTTAAATGGGGGTTGGACATGTGGTGCTGCTCTTACAAGAATTTGACTATAAAAAGAGGTGGGGTTCTTGCAGTTTTGTAGATGTTTTGTGGGAGAGCTAAAATCAGTGCCATGCGAATGTGTTGGGCTTTGTGAGGAGGCCATTTGCTTTTTTGGTGCATACTCGTCCGTCTTCAATATCAAAAAGGTACGGGCTCTCGATTCTTATTTTTTTATGCAAGATAAGCTCGGGTTTGTGTAAGTATCGGGATAGAACTTCCTTGTCCTCGTCTAGTTCGGATGATGATGATGTGGTCGTTTTGTCAGGGGATAATACTGGCTCCAAAAGCCCTTATTTTTCCCCAGACCGTGGTGAGGAGTCCGATGTAAATGATGTATATTTTACTCCCGAGATTAATCATGCTACTGTTCGGAGGCTAGCGAGCTTTTTAGATACGAGTCAAGTGCCTGGAAGTTTAGTACAGCCGGTGATTTTCGTCCTTGTGACTCCAATCCTGATCAAATTTGTTTATACGTGGAGCAATTGAAGGCCGGACTGAGATTGCCTTTTCCCGAATTTTTTGTACGTGTGTGTAATGCCTATAGTATTTGTCCTGCTCAAATTAAACCAAATGAAACTAGATTTGTCCTGGGGTTTATAGGCTTGTGTCACGTACTTGATATTGCTCTTTCCTTATCAGTCTTTAAGCATCTATTTTTCACCAACAGGATGCCTGGGGGTTGGTTTTACTTTGCAGGCCTTAAACCTTCCTTATTTGAGTATTTCCCTGATAATAATAAGGGCTGGAAACCCAAATATTTCTTTGTCTTTCCTCCATCTCTCACTGGTTTGTTGCATGGGTGGGGAAAAATTAATCCTTTAGCTAAAAGGAAACCATTCCTTAGTGTAGAGCAGAGGACTCGTTTACATAAAATTCGCTATTATCAATCTAGTCAGGATGGAAATAGATATGATATTAGCTTTCTGTTGGACAGTGCTCAGCTTGTTACTTCGGGTTTGTCATCGCTTGCTCAGGATGACGTCTTTGAGACTTTGTCTTGTAATTGTTTTTGACACTTGAACATACTGTAGTCTTACTGTCTTATCATTTTTGCAGATCGCGAGATGGGTCACGTGGTTCAAGCTACTAACGAGGAGCTTGCTGCTTGAAGGCGAGAGAAAAGAAGGCAGAAAAAGGCTGAAGTTGCTAGTAAAAAATCTGCTCGAGCTGATGGAACCTCGTCATCTCGAATTACAGAAGATGGAACCGAGATTATTACAGTATCTCCTCCATTTAGCAGACCTGCACCCGTGTCGTTTATGCTATCCGAGATGAATTGGATGCCACCACCTGTACCGAGTTCAACTCAGGATGTTTTATTAGGTGCAGATGGTGTTCCTTTATAGTTCGTTCCTCCGCACGAGGTGCTCGGATGCTCTTCCAATGCTTGTATGCAAGATGTTGAATATGGTGCCTATCGTTTTGCACGAGGAGGTATTTTAGACGGGGATAAAACTGTCAAGGACATAAATTCTATAAAGGAAAACTATATGTCTGGCTTGCATGCTTTGATCCAGGTAAGATCTTTTACTATTTCTCTTATTGACTGAGCACTTTTGTCTGGCTGACTTTCATTTTTTTTATTTTTTTTATAGGGTACTCAATCTCTGTCCTTGGCATATGACCAGGTTCGGGACATGGAATCCGATTATCTTGATACTCAGCAGCGTCTGAAAGATACTCAGTTTAACTTGGGAGAAATGGAAGGGAGAGCTGTTCATGCCGAGAAAAGAGAAGAAGAAACCAAAGCTGCTTGTTGTGTTCTTAAAAACAGTTTTGCTGCTTAAGAGGAACGGGGCCAAAAAATCGAGCAGGAGTTAAGGATGGCACAACAAACCATTCAAGACGTCCATTCTTGTCAACTTCGTTCTCAATGGATCAAGGAATACAAAGCCTCTATCGAGTTCAGGAAGCGTGTTTTGGATGAGTGCGATGCTATTTATATCCAAGGCTTTACTGAGTCAAGAGAGAAAGTTGTCACGATTGATCCCAACTTCCCTGTGGAGAGGTTGAAATACCTTGGGGAAGATGATGAGACTGAACTGTATGAAGACGAACAAGGCAGGGTGAATGCCGATCAACTTCCAAACTGAATGTAGTAGTGTTTATACCTGTCTTTTATTATGGACTATTTTGTACTATTGCTGTGGTTTCCTGATTTCAGGCACAACTCGCTGTCTTTGTCTTCCTTTAATGTACTGTTGAATCTGTGTATTTTGGTGACCTCTTGGCTCAACTTTGACAATTTTTGGCCTCTGAACTCTTTGTTCAACTTTTGGCAAGCGCTTGGCTCGGAGCACTTGGCTCAATTTTTAGATGAGCACTTTCAATTTTATTTTTTTGGACGAGCACTTGGCTCAATTTGATGAGCTTTTGGCGAGTTCTTGGCTCAACCTTAAGTTTTTGCGACCTCTTGACTGAGCACTTGGCTTAATTTGATGAGCTCTTGGCTCCGGTGAGCTCGGCTTTAGCGAGCTCGGCTTTGGCGAGCTCTTGGCTCTGTCTCAATTTTTGGCGAGCTCTTGGCTCTGAGCACTTGGCTCAATTTGATGAGCTCTTGGCTTGGGTGAGCTCGGCTTTGCCTTCAATTTTTGGCGAGCTCTTGCCTCAATTTGATTCGTGGATGAGCACTTGGCTCAATTTTGATGAGCTCTTGGCTCGGGTGAGCTCGGCTTTGGCGAGCTCTTGGCTCTGCCCTCAATTTTTGGTGAGCTTTTGGCTCAATTTGATTCGTGGATAAGCACTTGGCTCAATTTAATGAGCTTTTGGCTCGGGTGAGCTATTTTTGGCGAGCTCTTGGCTCTGAGCACTTGGCTCAATTTGATTTGTGGATGAGCACTTGGCTCGGGTGAGGTCGGCTTTGGCGAATAAAAAATGTTAGAAGGGAATCACAATTTATTCTAGTCTTGAAAAAATTACAGATTACTGATAATACTTCCTGAGGTGTTGCACATTCCAGGTATGTGGCAGAGTTTTCCCTTCCATATTCATTAGTTTGTAGGTACCTGGTCAAACTATAGAAACGATTTGGTATGGTCCTTCCCAAGGCCTCTTGAGTTTTCCCTCGTGGTTGTCTTTATTGGAGAATCTATTTAATGGAAGCACCAAGTCTCCCACTCGAAATTCTCTAGGACGAACTTTTGAGTTGAAATATTGAGCTGCCCTTTGTTGGTAAGCGGCAATTCGAATGCCAGCGGATTCTCTCATTTCCTCCACGAGATCTAAATTTGTTCTAAGTTCGTCTTCATTATCTTGCCACGTTTCCTTGTTTACTTATTCTGTCCTCAGGGATGGAATGCCAATTTCTACTGGAATAACAGCTTCGGTACCAAAGGTTAGACTAAAAGGTGTTTCACCTGTTGTTGAACGAGCTGTGGTTCTATAGGACCAAAGTACCTGATAGAGTTTTTCCTCCCAATCCATGTTGTGTCTTTCTATTTTTTTGGTTAACCCCTCCATGATAGCTTTATTTGCCGCTTCTGCCTGTCCATTGCTTTGAGGATACTCGACCGAAGAGAATCAAATCTCAATGTGAAGCTCTTTGCAAAACTCTTTGATGATTTTGCAATCAAATTGTGGTCCGTGATCAGTGATTATGGCCTGCGATATTCCATATCGACAGATTATGTTTGCCCAGATAAATTTTCGAGTTGTTTCTGCCGTGATGTGCTTGTACACCCCGAACTCAATCCACTTGGTGAAATAATCAATCATAACAAGAATAAACTTAGAAGCCTTTCCTGTTTTTGTGGTTGGAAATGGACCAAGAATATCCATTCCCCATGCTGCAAAAGGCCACGGTGTACTTATTGGAGTAAGAGGAACTGTGGGCTGCCGAGGTATTCGAGCTGCGTATTGACAGTTTTCACATTTTTTTACCCATGTTTAGAGTCTTGGTGTAATGTTGGCCAGTAGTATCCTGCCCTCAAGATTTTATGGGCAAGAGCCTTAGAGCCTATATGGGATCCACAAACTCTGAGATGGACTTCCTCAAGCACATAAGCTGCTTCTTCCTGGTTCAAACATTTTAGGTATGGCAATGCATTAGATCTTCTATAAAGGTTTCGGCCAATGATGGAATACCTTGCTGCTTTACGTCGGATTGCCCTTGATTGAGATTCATCTGGCAGAAGCTCTGCAGTTTGAAGGTATTGAAAAATAGGCGTGATCTAAGAGCTCTCTAAGTTTGTGACACTAAACTTCTTGTTCAACTTCATAACTTGGCCGTTTAACAATCTCAGTAAAAATGTGACGAGGAGTGGAGGAGTGTTCTTTTTGTATTTTTGACAAAGAATCCACAGCCGTGTTTTCGGATCGAGAGATAAGTGTGATGGAGACATTAGAAAAATCTTTCTTTAGCTCATGGACTTGGCATAAGTACCTACTCATAGTGATGTCCGTAGCTTCATATTCTCCCATTATTTGGCAGACAACCAACTTGGAATCACTGAATATTCGGAGGTGGGATACGGAGATTGCTTGGGCTAATTTCATTCCAGCTATCAATGCTTCGTATTCTGCTGCATTGTTTAAGGCTCCAAATTGTAAAGTTAAGGCGCACTCTATCGGTGTTTTGTCTGGACTTTGTAGAATTAGGCCTGCTCCAGAACCTTGTTTATTTGAGGATCCATCCACGTATAATGTCCAGACATTATTAACCTCTGTGGAAGAAGTGTCCCCTTTTGCTACATCTGTCTGGTATCCAGTTGTCAACTCGAACTAAGAAATCTGCTAAGGCTTGGGCTTTGATTGTGGATCGTGGTACATACCTGATGTCAAATACACTGAGTTCAACAGACCAGCTGATCATCCGGCCAGAAGTATCTGGCTTATGTAGAGCTCTCCGCAGGGGTTGATTAGTACGAACTTCAATCGTATGTGCTAGAAAATATGCTCGGAGTTTTCAAGCTAAAATGAGTACAGCAAATGCCATTTTTTTAATGGTGGGATAGCGTGTTTCTGGCCCCTTAAGAAGCTTGCTGACATAATAAACAGGTTGTTGCTTTCCATTATTCTCTTTAACAAGAACAAAACTGACTGCAATTGGTGAGACTACTAGGTACAATGCAAGTGTTTCACCTTTCTCTGGTCTACCCAGGATTGGTACTGTTGTCAAGTATTTTTTGAGTTCCACGAAAGATTTTTTGCATTCATCCGTCCATGTAAATGCCCTGGTTAAGGTCTTGAAGAAAGGAAAACATCTGTCAACTAACTGGGACATAAATCGGGCTAAGGCTGTGACCCGTCCTGTCAACCGTTGTACTTCTTTTGTTGTTTTGGGGCTCTTCATTTCGAGGATAGCTTTTATTTTTTCCGGGTTTGCTTCTATTCCTCTGGTTGTCAACATGAAGCCTAAAAATTTGCCCGCAATTACTCTAAAAGTACATTTGGTAGGATTAAGTTTCATTCCATGTTTATTAAGCACGGAAAAAGCCTCTGTCAGGTTGGAAATGTGTTCCTGGGCTGATTTGCTCTTAACGAGCATGTCATCGACATATACTTCCATGTTGCGTCCAATCTGAGATTTGAAAATCTTGTTGACTAGTCTCTGATACGTGGCACCTGCGTTTTTTAAACCGAAAGGCATCACTTTGTAACAGTAAGTGCCATTCTCGGTCATAAATGAAGTTTTCTCCTGATCTTCCTCAACCATGAGAATTTGATTGTAACCGGAATATGCATCCATAAAACTTAGTAGCTCGTTTCCTGTAGAACTGTCCACCAGCCTATCAATTTGGGGCAAAGGATAGCTGTCTTTTGGACATGCTTTATTTAGGTCTGTAAAGTCTACGCACATTCGCCATTTCCCATTTGGTTTCTTCACCATAACAACATTGGACAGCCAATCAGGATAGTCGACTTCTTGAATAAATCCGGCTGCCAGAAGCTTGTCTACCTCATCGTCAATGGCTTTTTGCCTTTCTTGAGTGAAACGTCTTTTTTTCTGACTTACTAGACGTATGTCCGGATTCGTGTTGAGTTTGTGAGAGATTATTTATATGTTTATTCCGGGCATGTCAGCTACAATCCAGGCAAACACCTCCCTGTTTTTTATCAAGAACTGAGTGAGTTCTGCTCGGGTGTCCCAGCTCATGTTGTGCCTAGAAGAACTGTTTTATCGCTATTTCCTGCAAATAGTTGGATTGGCTAAGTGACTCCAATATAATCTTCATTTTTCCAAACATCCTTATGTTTTCGCAGTCTGAGATCTCGGGGATCATCTGTTATGAGAACCTCAGAATTCTTGCTTTTCATGCATCCCACGTAACACTGCATTGCCACCTTCTGATTCCCTTGAATTGTTCCAACGCCCTCTGGACTTAAGAATTTCAAACATACGTGCCAAGATGAAGGGATTGCCCTTGCCGAATTGAGGAATGGCCTCCCTAGAATGACGTTATAGGATGATCGAGCTTTCACAATGATGTCGTCATAATTGTTTTCATGTACCTTCTGTCTTCTAACGTAACAGGAAGTTCAATTGTTCCTTCCGCGATCACCTGCTTGCCGTTGAATCCCACTAAGGCTCATTGGAATGGTCTTAGCCTATCTTGGCAATTCCCATTTGCTCAAAACAATTGTAATACATTATATCTGGAGAACTGCGGTTATCAATTAGCACACAATTGACTGAGAAATTGTCAATATTGGTATTAATTACCAATGCATCGTCATGTGGAGTTTCAACCCCTTGTAAATCTTCATCCGAAAATGATATTGTTCCCGAGGGAGCGAATAACTTGGGTTTTTTGCCAACTTTATTTACCATCAACGGTCTTTTTGAATACCGCTTTTGGTCCCTAAAGTTGGTCCTCCAGAAGCTAAATCACCTGTGATAGTATATATAATACCAATTGGTTCTTCTTTCTCATTCCTTGGTTGTTGATCTTGGTGTCTTTCTTCTCTAGGACGAACAGTCCTACGATCATCATTATAATCACTGTGTCTTTTATCGTAGTTTCTCGTTCTTTTGAATTTGTCACTGGAAGCATGATTGCTAAGATACCCTCATTGGATTAATTCTTCAATTTGATCCCTCAATTGCCAGCAGTCGTTTGTATTATGGCCAGGTCCCCGATGGAAGTCACAATATTTGTTCTGGTCAAGGTTTTTTGGGTTTGCTCGCTGATTGGGAGGAGATTGAAAAAATCCTTTATGTTGTTCAGCAAAAAGGATTTCTGAGGGTGTTTTGTTTAATGGCTGGTAAGCTAGTAAGCGACGCGGTGGTGAACGCTGCCTTAACCTCAATCCCTCTCTCCTTGAAGGTTCAATCTTTCCATCTTGACGGCGAGGTTTATCTGGGGAATGAGGCCGTTGTCTGGCTTGGCTGTGGGTGGCCATCAAGGCACGTTCAGCTTCTTCTGCATTAATGTATTCTTCTACCCGTTGTATTAGTTCTTCTAGACTAGCTGGAGTACGCTTGTTTATATCATAACGGAAAGGAGATTTTCGCAGACTGGCTTTCAATATTGTAATTATTGTTTGAGGACTGGCATCACCGACCTCAAGGACTCCATTGTTAAAACGAGCCATGAACTCCTTTAATGATTCAGTATCTCATTGCTTTATTCCCAGTAGATTAGTGGCATCTTTTTTTTGTTTTCTTTTTGTCATGAAATGTCTTTGGAATGCTGCTACAAGTTCATAAAAAGATCTTATAGAATTTTGGGGGAGGTGTGCAAACCATAATCGAGCTTTGTCTTTCAATGCTGCGGCAAATGCACGGCACATAATCTGATCTGGAATTCCATGGAGCACCATTAATGATTCGAACCCAGTAATGAAATCATCTGGATCAGAGGAGCCATTACATTGTTCTGATGCAGGTATTTTTAATCCAGTTGGTATCCGAAAAGAAATGACCTCCTCCGTAAAAGGATGGCGAGTTGAGCTTCCAGAAATGTATCATTCAGTTCGGCTAGGCAATTGTTCTACTTTGTCCACCTCTTCCATTCGTTTGTTTCTTTCTTGGCCCGTGAATTCATCTCCATCCTGATTTTGTATCTTGTCTGTATTTGCTATCTGCTCTTGGTGGCTCAAAGGTTGATTATCAGGAGCAGAGGTGGTGTTTATTTTGGCTGATAGTGTTTGTACTGCTGACATTAACGCCTGGAACTGTTGTTGGGTTATTGGAGTATCTGGTTCTATTATGGATGGTTGGGATGGTGTAGGCATAGCTTGTTTGACCGGTTTGGTTGTTTGGTGATTCACGTACTGTTGGTTGATTTTCCATGATGGTATTCTAGTGTTGGTTCCCACGGACGGCACCAATGTTAGACCCAAAGTGAAGGATCTAATATTTGTGATGAGATTGAACTGTTTTTGTTGGGCTGATGGTATGAGGGTGATGGCGAGATAGTGATCCTGGTGATGTTGGTGGGAATTATCCGAGCTGAAGTCCCTGTAAAAATGAGAAGATATCAGAGGTTGGGGATTTCCTCCAAAAACCCTCCGATGGTAAAGTTAGAGCTATTTAACCAAATAGTAAAATGTAATGAGCTGGAAAATGTTCTGCCTTACCTTCAAAGTTGGAGCTCCTTTATATAGTCCATTGCCATAGTCCGTTACTATCTCAATCGCTGTTTTGCTGAATTAACTTCTTCAACGATCTTTTTTAATTGCCGCAACGGTCCATTCTTATATTGCCGTAAAGGCACTTAGCGTTTTATTTCCAAAACGTTAAACCAATTAATTTTTAATATTGGCCATGTGTCCTGTTTGTATTGCATGCAATATATTGCGTATGCATATTAATATCAACTACAATCATGGCCTTATTTAAGCTTTTCATTCTCACATTAGGATTTTCTCTCACTATTTTTTATTATTCAATCAGTTATAACTCTTTGATTCTCCTTGTCAGTTCAATATCACCATTTGATCCTCATGGAGCTAGAGCCTTCCCAGGTCAGAACTGCTGCACCCAGGAAGGTTTGTTTTAATAATTTTTTATTATCTTTTGACCCAGAACTGAAAAGATTTGTGCTGCCTGTATTCTTTTGATAAATGACTTTGAGTTGCTGCAGATGTAGTGAAAGAGAATGCTGATGCTGACCAGGCTAGGGATTTGTATTTTCAATGTATTTTGCTATTTGAAGTTATCTGTTAAATATTGTCTTTTATTGTTTATGCATATCTTGTTCAATTCTTATGTTTCTCTCATATTTTAAATTGAAAAGTTTTACCTCTCTAACAGGAAACTGCAATGAAGGCAAAGCCTAAGGTTGAGAAAAAAAGGTCAATTGTCATACTTGATTCCACTTTCTTGCTCTTCGATAAACTTTTATTAACTTGATGATCCTGTTTTGTTTGCAAATTTTGTTCTGTTTTTTCTTTTTAATTTCAAGATTTATAGAAATGCTTATTGTGTTCTAGTTAAGTACTTCCTAGTAGCATCATTTTAGTATAGGATTAAGCAACTAAGTTTTGACATTTACTGATAGCTTCACTATTTCTTTCTCTAAAATCATGATGAAAATGGAATTTATTCTCGTGGCCTAATATTAATAAGAACTAAGAAGTATTCAACTGATTGTTGCATAATAATATATGAGAATTTTTCTATCTCACATGGATTTTATGATACTCACTTTTAGAATTTAGACATAGGGTGGTCCAACTAGTTTTGTGATTCCATGCATGTAGCTGACCCAAATGATTTGGTATTGAAGCTTGTTGGTGTTGTAAACCTAAAACCACATTGTTAGAACTGTGGAAATTTTTCTACTTCAAACAAAATAAAATATTCTTGACACATTTTCAACTCTTGAAGAGAAGGAAAACAGCTTCATTAGATCAAATTGTCTTGGCTTTATGATGTTAAAATGTAAATTTATGGCTGTGTCATCATCATTGATGGAAGTTTGAGTACCAGCTTTGGGCTCCACACGACTTCGTATTTTGTTCTTTTACTGACATTCATTTCAAGATATTGTAGCACATTGTCACTCTGAGCTTATATAGGCCTTTGCTCCTGTCCCTTTTATGCTCAGGTGAAATGTATTTAAACATGTATCCTTAGTTAAAAAGTAATTGTAAGGCACCTGGCCTGTGCACAACCCCTACTCGAAAGGGAAGAAATGACAAGAGAGAAAATGAAAAGGTGCTGGAATATGCTTTAAGCTGTTCTCTGACATCAGTAATTATGTTTAGGTGATTAACTCAATGATCAAATCATTTATGCAGTAGTCCATTGAGAAACTTCTTTTTGGTATGAAGTTGTATCTAGAACAGGAAAAATGCATACTATCTGTTGTTACTTCTAGTATTGAAATGCAAATTTCCCTTCGATTTGCAATCCACATTCTGGGGCATAGTTTTGCATCTTGCTTGGGGGATTGACTGTATCTTGCCTTCTCTTGTGCTCTCTGGTACTTTATCATTTGGCTTGTCAAATATTTTCCCCATCCCTGTGTCCGATTTATTTGCAGATGTCTGTTCCTTTATCATTGCATCCTGAACTACAAATAAAATGCATTATCAGTCTTTCATCTAAAAATGGAGTTTGGGAAATCTGATACTTTTAATTTCTTTATTTATGGAGCGGGAGCCCTCCTCTGGTTTTCCTTAATCTGTGTCAATCCTGGAATAATGACTTCCAGAGATGTCATTTAATTACGTTGGGGCATTCTCACTCTTTTGCTCTGATATTTCTGAACTCCAGACCCACTAAAATTTTGTTGTCTGTATTATGATGTGAAATTTTGATACCTTCATTCATAAATGCTTTTACTATTAATTTGCAGTGGCACCTTCACAAATTGCATTTGGTTATGGAGGTGGGTCAGCTTCCATAAAATCATATGGTATTCCTAAAGGGGGAAGTAGTACTGGCAGCTATCACAATTCAAAAATCAATGCAATGGTATTCCATTATTGAATCATTGATGTTTGATTAATTGCTAATTGATGCTTCCACTGCATTATGCTTGAAATGGTGGTTCTTTTACCTCAAGTGCAAGAGAGAAAGAATACCAAGAACCATGGGTGGGTTCATTGCGAATTAAATATACAAGCGATGACATTTTGTAGCTACTGGCTTCCCTGTTTTCATTCGTAGAATAATTTCATCTCTTTGTGCATATCAGGAAGTCTATGCTTGATGCATACTTTATGACTGGATTAATGTTGTTGCAGGACTGGTACAGTTATTATCCCTTAAGTCTTCCTATGAGGAAGTCATATTCAAGGAATCCAGGTATATTCTGAGACCATATCTGAGGTAAATGAAATAAACAGACATAGAAACATAGAGTAGAACTGGACAATGTATCACCTTAACTTGTTGTGCCTATTATAGAATGTCCATGGTTTGTATGACATATTATAGCTTCCGTCTATTTACTTCAGTCATTTGTTTTCCTTCATCGTGTTACTGTCGTTTACAACTTGGCTTGTGTTACCAAACCTTCAAATTATTTTAATTCACATGTTTGGTTTATAGAACATCTTTCTGAGATCAGGAGGAATTTGCTGAGGCTGAATCTATTAGTTATGATGACAACTGAATAAAACCCACTATAGAGCTTGGTCTGATGGTAAGTAGGATGAAGTTTAAAAGTCAAATCTACAAAATTCAATAATTCCTTTGTGATATATTTTCTCTGGCATGAATTGTGTGTTTCACATGATGTTGTAGCTATTAATACTGCTGAGAAGCATTGCTGCATCATGGGGGAGCTCAACAATCGTGCGACATTGACCACAGATACGGACTCCACGTTAGATAGTATGGCTGACTTATGATAGTTTTTACTTGTCTGTGCATTTTTGAATTTTTGTCTTGAAAGAAAAAGATTCATGATAGTTATATTGTAACTATATAATTTTTCATGGGAAACACAAAAAGTTGCAACAAATTTCTTTCGTTTACTCAATATAAAACACTTTTATCATTTTCTCTATGAATTTAGGCTCTTTTTCTTTTTCCAGATAATATTTGAAGTTCCTCAGGTAATGTTTAAAGACCAATACTAATGATCCATTTAATGAGATACCTTCGATTTTGATGAATTTATCTACTTCATGGTTGATTTTATGTTTTTCTCTCGAATCTGAATGGAATGTCTCAATTCTGACAAAGTTGAATAGCATTCTTAATTTCTGCCATACGTATTGGATTGCCAACTTGATAACTTGAAACAAAAATAAACTATAACGATGGATCACTTTGATTGACAAAATGTAAAGCTTAGAGTTTGTCCATATTTGAGAATGTGTTGGGAGCCAAATATAAGAGGTTTCACGTGAATCAGTAGAGTTTCTTCCTGTTTAGTTTATTGAACTACCAACTTTCATGGAAATGATAATAAGAATAATTCCATGGAAAAACACTACGATTAATGTAACAACTTCTAAGTTACAAGGACTTGTACACCAATAATGTGAGATTAACAGTCTGAGGCTATGAGCTTTTATTTTCTGAAAAACAGTAAACATTCTTACAGAAATAGAAAATCCAAACAAAGAAATCTATGTGACGCAGAGTTACATTATTTGTAAAATCTTAAATCTACTACATGCAGTCTAGCTGACAACTTGGAGTCCGTGTAATGTGATATGTGCTCCATGTTGTGGCTGAAGTGTCATGACAGTATAAGGAGCATGGATATAGGAAGGTGAGAGCCTAAATGAGAAATGTTGTAAAATTGTGGCTAAAGTCATTTTAGCTTCCATGGTAGCAAAGTTCTGACCTATACATGTCCTTGGACCCCATCCAAAAGGAAAGAATGCTAATTGATCCTTAGATGCCTTTGAAACTCCTTCAGAGAATCTCTCTGGTTTGAATTCTTCAACATCGTCACCCCAAAGTTCTGGATCATGATTGTTGAGCAGGAATGGTAGTGTAACATCTACTCCAGCTGGAAGGGAGATATCTCCTATTTTGGTTTCGTTGTTGGTGTGTTGATACAAAGCAATCACAGGTGGATATAACCTTAGGACTTCATAAAGTATCATTGTTATCTGCATGAAAATGTCACATTAGAAGTTTGATGGATGCAATTTAGACTTTAGAAATGTTTGATTTTTGGAGACAAGGATAGTTTGATGAGCCTTTTGGTGGTACATTTCTTTCTTCCAAAAGAATATAGTGCTGTTACTCATCAAACAAATAAATGTTCAACACAAAAATCAATCCTTAAAGTTCCTCATACTAAATATAGAGGTCAAAATCCCCCTTTAGTGACATAGAGGTAATTAAGTGAATGGTATATAGTGTACTCACAATCTTGAAGTGGGTTATATCTTCAAAGTTGGGTTCATTTTTCCCACAAATTTGTAGGACCTCCTCCCTTGCTTTTTCTTGCCAGTCAGGGTGCATTGCTAAGACTATCAGTGTCCATGTTAACCAGCTTGATGTTGTTTCTTGGCCAGCAAGGTAGAACTGCCTGCATTCCTCTATCACATCTTCAGTTGTCATCTGATTATCTTTATTTGATTGCAAGAGCAGGCCAATTAAATCATCAACCTTGGATTGTCCAATGCTCATGGTATGTTCTTTCCTCTCAATCACATTTCTTACCATTGATTTGATCTTGCTGTTCAGTTTCTTTCTTCTCTGGTTCTTCTTAGTTGGGATGAACCTAATACAGAAATTTTAAGGAAATACCAATCTGATGTTACTTACTATATATGAATATCACTTGTTGTAGAAATATTGCCAAAGGTAAGTTAAAAAATTATATATGCACCTGAAACCTGGAATGTACAATGTCTGCATGGCTTCAATAACAAGTACAATCAGCTCTCTCTGAAGTTCAAAGATACGCTTCCCATCTTCGTAGCTGCTTCCGAATGCTGCTCGAGAAATAACATCAGAAGTAAGATTTTGAAGTTCAGGCCACACATCCATATCACCTGTTCCTTGAGGACTGGCCATGTTCTTCCATCTTTCTATCATCATGCTACAACTGGTTGAGAATGCTGGTAACATCTCCTTGATTCCAGAAGTAATTCCAAAATAAGAAATATTAATTTTTGCACATAATTACACCTAGTGAAATGTCTGAAGTCTGAACTATAATATACTGTATACCTTCAATCTCTCTAGGTGGAATGCAGGGTTGATTAGCCTTCTGCGAGTTGCCCATTTCTCACCCTCCAAAGTTGTTAGCCCCCTTGTTAGAATGAGAATGAGAGGATTTAGTGGTGGCTTTGAAAAATGACCTTGCTTATTAGACAGAACTTCCTTCATCAGCTCTGTATCCTTGATGATCAGCCTTGGTCTTGTCCCAGACCAACAAATTGATATCTTCCCTGTATCATGTCAAAGAGTGACTACTTCATCAATCATGAAAAAAAATTAGACGAATGATACTTGAACGTAGGTAATTTTCTTCGTGCACAAACATCACTTGATAGAATGTGAGTGACATTATTAGGGGCCCACCTTTTATTATTACGTGTCATAGATAGCACCAAAACTTAAATGATCAATTAGCATCATGCGAAGAACTTACCGTATTTCTGCACATTATTTAGGGTGAATGGATCGACTCGCTGAACAATTTGATGGTTTAGATTAATAGGTTTGGACCATGCTTCACTTATTAGCTTCACAAGCTCTTTCATGTCCCCAATCAGTGGTCTGTAAGGGGTGCCTTTAATCCCTTGTAGGTTTAATCTCCTGGCTAGTCTTCTGGGTTTCCACCAAATGGAGTAAAAAACTCTTGCAGCACCATAAAGGAGCAGAAGCAATGAAATGAGCAGCAGAGAATGTACGATGAAGTTATCCATGCTTGATTAATTTCTATTGGAATGATTTGATGGTTTACAAACTCTGAAACTAATGCCATAAATATTTATACACAGCTCTATCAAGTTTCAATCAAAATCTTATCTTGTAAAGGGGAAAAGAAAAGCAAGCTAGTCAAAGATCAAATTTCTTTCATATAATATCTATTTGTTTATGATTCTTGCCCACTATATTTGTTTGGAGAAGAAGGTATACGTTTAGCATGAATTTTTTTATTTTTATGTGGGGCCTGTCAGTTTGTATGTCTCCATACTTCTCATTTTTGTAATCTGTGTTACAAGAATGCTTGTATTAATTTAAATTCTACCTTGAATTTAATTCTGGGACAATGATCAAAGTTTGGATAAGTTCAAATTTAATATTTTTGACTGTTGATTCAATAGCTAGTTAATCCCGATAAGTTAAGATTTTTGTAACGGGTATTTTAAAAATGTTATTTAATAAAAAATTTAAAATTTAAATATTATGTTTATTACAACTTATTAAATATATTTAGAACTAAATTGAAAACAAAAAATTTAGAATTTGTATTAATTTCTTGGTCAACAAGGCCTTCTGCGTGGGGAAGAGGCTAAAAGGCTGGCCTTTGTCAATGTCACAAAAGTCCTCAATATAAAGTTATTATGAAATGATTAATATAAAAACATTGAATATGTGTCACAATTAATCCACGTGCTGTCTCTCTGCTTCTTCCGTGTTGCTCAAGAAAACATTTTCCAATTTAAAATATAAAATATTATTTATATTATTTTAAAAATCAAAACAATTTTAAAGTCTTTTATTTTAAAATAATATAAAATAATTAATCTAATTTAAATTAATTAAAAACAATAATTTTTTTTTCTAATAATTACCCAATACGTGCAAGGCTTTGGGCTTGCTTATCATGCTTATCATGAGCTTTTAAGCTGATTATTATTAAAAAGAAAAAGAAAATAAATAGACAAATCATAGGAAAAACAAATTATCATTCTATATTTATAAAAATAAATAGGTATTAAATATGTATTAAATTTACGAAAAATTTATTTCACTAAAAAAATTGTCTTAATAATTAATTCCATTTCATATCTCCTACTTGATCTTTTTATCAAAATAAAGAGAGTTGAAATAAATAAATAAAATATGAGTAGAAATATCTCAACATTTATCAATTTCACACTTATATGAATTTATTTTCATTTTAAATTTTATTATTTTTTTAGTTTTTCCTTATGCCTTTAAGTGAGTATATCTGGACAAAATTGTTCAAATTAAATATACCTTATAAGAGTCATAACAAAAATACATATATAAATTTTATAGGGGTAAAAGTGCAAAAATTTATACTTTGTACGAGGCAAAATTTGAATTGTCTAAAACTTTACAGGGGTCGAAACGAAAAAGTTTATACTTTGTATAGGCAAAAATCAAATTACCTAAAACTTAGGAGGGGCCAGATAACAACAAAATAATATATAGATATTTTTTTCTCAAAACAATAAAAAAAAATTGCACCGTTGTTGATAAAAGAAGAAAGGTCCTGAAGATGAAAAAAAAGGAGAGATTTTACTCTTTTCATTCGTTAATTTATACCATCATAAATAATTCTTATTTGGTTGATTAATTCTCTTAGAGCTAGTTTGGTACACATGAATGATTTTAGCGGAATTGAAATAGGAATGAAATACAGGTGGCGTGGAATAATCATTCTATTTTATTATTTGATAGTGTCGATGATGAATAATCATTTCATTCTATCTATTTATTTTATATACAGTTTTTAAACATAAAAAAAATGTAAAAATTATGCTAAAATAATAAAAATATCACTCAATAGATAAAATAATAAAAATGTAACATAATTTATGAAATATATATTTCTTAATTTTTTAATTAATTTTTTTAAAAAAATTATATTATTAATTAATTAGTTATATTTTGATTTATTTTATTGTTAATTAATTTATTATTTATTAATATTAATATTTTAGTTTAAAATTACTTAACTAATTTATTTATTTATAATTATATTTTTTATTTTGATATGAAGAGTATTTTTTTATTTGACTTAAAGGAATTGATTTATTATTATTTTTTATATACAACTTTTTATTTTTTTATTTTATATTATTTAATATGATATGTAGGGTATTTTTTTCATTTTTCTAAATTAAATAATAAATATATTTTATTTATTTATATATAATATTATTATTTTATTGATATTCAACTTTTTATTTTATATGATAGAGTGGTTTTTTTGTCATTTAATTGAACTAAATTGATTTCATAGAAGTATGATTGAGCAATCCCATCCCCTTGGTGGGTTTCAGAATTCCTACTTCTATAAAATAAAATGTCTATAATGGAATGAGTATTCTGAGTCTAAAACTATCAAACGAAAGAATGTTCATTTTATGAAATCATGCATAGAATGTAATGATCATTCTTATATACCAAATTAGCCCTTAGTAGGTATTGACGTAACTCTTTAATTAATTTCTCAACATGTTTGATTGTGTTCGCGTAAAAATTAATGATTGGACTTGTATAGTCTTTATTAACAAAGTAATTTGATTTTTTTTTTCTTCTAATAATCAAAAGAGTAGTTGTGAATTATTATGAATTAAATATATAAAACAAAAGAAGGAAAAAAAAAAAGAGAAAAAAACAACAAAGAGAAGAAATTAGAAGTTGTAGCATGGCAACCAATGGACAGTTTTTTTTATTTAGAGATATATAGTCTAAATAACCAAGTTTTCCTTCTACAGCTTATTTATTATCAGTTTTTGGTGGATTCGGATTTGAGTTGGCTAGCTAGGAGTTTAATGCAATATTAGAGTCCTTTAAATTTGGCAAGTTAAAAGATTAGATACATGGGAAGGGGTTGCTAACTATAACTAATAATTTATTTTATTCTCCATGTTTAGCCATGTCAATATGTGAATTCTCATATTGCTAAGAATAAAAAGTTTTATAATTCTTATAAATAAATGAGCATCTCTGCTTGTTACTAATTAATTGATTTTTAAGAGTGAGATTCTAATATGATATCAAAGTTAGGTCAATGACTAATGGGTCTCTCTGCTCCACCTCACAATTTTGGATCTGCCATTCACATTATCAAATATATTTTCCTTAGGAAATAACAAGAAGCCTTTTCTTTTTACATACTACTTGTCTTTTTCTTTAACAAGATGTAACTCCTTCACCTAAAGAGAATTCCCATTTTTAATGACTTTGACAATGTTTTTGTTACCTACTCCACTAAATAATAACCCCACACTTAATTAGCTTGAAACAATCAATAATCATACTTATCCTCTAATTAGTTCTTCCAAGTTTCCAATTTCAATGAGCTCATTTCTCAGGCAATTTTCTACTTCCATAATTGGATACAAGTTACCTTAGATTGTCATACTAATTAATTATGACCCATAAAGGTAACATAATAGCTATTATCGGAAAGGATTTAGATCCTCTAAAGTGTATTTTCAAAGGTGTAGAGTACGCACTAATTCTAACCTTAAAAATAAATAAATAAATAAATAAAATTAAAAAAAATAAAAATAAAAAACTAATGATTTAGATTTCCTATCCTTAAATACTATATTTTTAAAAATAAAACTTGACTTTAATATATAATAAATAAAATTGATTCTTTTTCACATTTACCATTTTCCAAAAATAATATATATTTTTTTCCATGGTGCAATTTAAAAAAAAAAATAGTATATTAGTTTTATATATGATATTTAAAATAATAATAATAATAATAAAAAATATAAAAATAAGAAAATACAATGTTCAAAAGAAATCACGTTTTTGAAACATTTGAATGTAATCAAAACATGTAATAAATTAGTTAATTACAAAAGGTAATTTGTTGCTATGTATAATAAATTGCATGAGGGATGAATAAAAAATTGACAAAAGGTGTCTTAGGATCTTAATTAGATTAATAAACAAGATTATGATTCCATAAAGTTACATTATCATATATGCCTTATTCTAGTATTATGCTGTTCATTATTGTGCCGTTGCCTTTTTTAAAAGGCTAATTATAATTAATTATTAACTATTAATTAACCTAATAATTGATGTAAATTTTAAAAAATTATTATTAATTTTTTTTTGTTGTTGAAGAAAATAGAATGGGGACAGACCATTGATATTTGCTAATTAAATAAAAGTTACTCTATAATTAGCCATTAAAGGGTGCATAAGTATAGGTTATTGCCTATATATGCTAATTAATTGGTGATCCACACAACAAATTCTAGATTCAAAGCTTTAATTTAATTATTCCTAATCCTCCCTTTTCTCTCACTTTCCAAAAAGGGTGATTGCATTTTCCTGTAAATGGTGGATGACCATATATAGGAAAATATAAATGTATGCAGCTTATTCAATCAACACAAATTAACAAAAAAAATCCTACGTCTCCAAAATTAGGTCATAGATTGACATTCTAAAACAGAAGTGGTCCATGATTAATATGTATCTCTCCCATTTGTCTTCTCCTTCAATGGAATCACATTTTTTTTAAGCAGTTTTTGTTGTAATTTATATACACTTCAATTAATTTATCCTTCTAAGTTAATTAAAGATGAACTATTTATAACATGACTCATAAGAATCTTACTTCCCACATTATTCTCAAAATTTCAAGATTATAAAACAAACAAGAGAAAGTATCTTTATAACGATGCTTCTTTAACAAGTAGAGACATTAATATCCATTCGAATGAAAAATCTAGCGACCTTTATCACATCATGTGAAGCCTAAATCTTTATTAATTTATCACAAGGGCATGTATATTCTCCAAACATTAATGTATATATGCTTCAAAATAAATTGAATTTTTAACTGCACACAATTAATTAAAGAAAAAGGAGATAGAATTAATAAATACAAGAGATAAATGTGATAATTTCTTTAATTAACATGCAATACAATGTTAGTTAGTTTTTTCCATGCCCACCATGACTTATCAAACACTGCAAATTCTAAAGTAAAAGAAAAGGTGACAAGGATAGCTAACATTGGTTAAGGTATAGTAAGATTGGAAGGCAGATTTGCTTCATCAATATTGCTTAATGCTGTCCAATCCTGCAACATTTCGTCAGAGAACACCAAAGGTTGATCTGAAAACAGTGACAGATCATTACCATTGTCATTCCTATAATTGAAGTCACATAAATCATAGAAATTTGAATTGAGAATCCCAGTTAAGCTTATCTCTCCAACGTTAAAATCCATCAAAAACTGTCCCGAGGCGTTGTCGTGAACATTATTTGAATGTTCCAATGGCTTGCTTAAGGAATTAATGTTAGCAGCATCAAACGGGACAGAGTCAGAGACAGAAACAGAGCGTCCTGCTTCTGCCATTAATGGTGTGTGAAGCTGTGGATTAATGAATACTTTTGAACATTTTGTTGCTTTTGTACGGACAACACATGAGTCTAGTTTGGAAGGTGAAACATGGGAGATTTGGGTTTTGAGCTTCTTTGAATTCCTTTCATTTGATTTAATTCGGTGCTTACGGTTAGATGAAACAGAGGATTGGTGATGATCTTGAACTCTTTTGCCTAAATTGGTGTTCCAGTAGTTCTTAATTTCATTGTCTGTTCGCCCCGGAAGCCTCCCAGCAATGAGAGACCATCTGCAATTGAATTTAGAGAAAAAGGGCTCAATAAGCAGAGTCTAGACAGAGAGAAAGAAAGAAAGAGAGAGATGGGCATTTACCTGTTACCCAAGAGCTTGTGAAGTCTGATAATGAGTTCTTCTTCATCTGGGGAAATATTACCTCTTTTAATATCTGGTCTGAGATAATTTAACCAGCGAAGTCTGCAACTTTTCCCACATCTTTTCAGACCTGCATTCACAAAGTGTTTATATATATATTTTGGTATGAAAATTTGACCCAAATGAAGCCTATTCATTGCCTATATATACCTGCTATTTTGGGAAGGTTTCTCCATCTGCCTTCACCATGAATTCTAATGTATTCAGTGAGAATTTTGTCTTCATGAGCTGTCCAAGCACCTCTGTTTAATCCCTCCTTAGCACAACAAGGGCTTCTACCCATTTTATACTCTTTAATTTCAGTCACTCACTGATCCCTCAGAGCCTCTCTCTCACACACACACAAATTCTTTGGTTTTTGGGAGTGATTTTCTAGCTTAATTTGTAGTACTGTTGGTTTTCTGTGACTCCCATTTCCTCTATTATAGGGGGACTGATACTTATAGCTGCATACTCATTTTTCAGTCACACCCCAATCAAATTTAGTGACTTCATTAAAATCTATTGGTTAGTAAAAGTTAGGATTATTAATTTATGAGAAAATGAAAAAGAAAGTATTATGAACACTTTTCATTGCATGTGCAATTGGGACCATTTTTCTTCACAGAAATGTGTTAAACTTGGCAATTGCTAGTACATTTCTAGGTTTAGAAGCTTTCCCTTCAATTTTGATTGATTCTGATGTCCTTTAATTGTTTTGTGCTTTTGTTTTTGAGCGTAACACAATGTCCTAAACTTATGCGGTTAAAATTATTAGGATGATATCCAAAAAGATAATGTGTATTCTTAATTGATTTTCAGAGTTTCGAATCTTTTTGTGAGAGATCATAGAGAGTGAAATTCTTATAAATTGTCTAATCCTGATATGCATGATTAAGAAAAAATTAATCGAGATGCACATAAACTAGCCTAGACATACCTAATTGCTAAACTAGAAAATAATTATCTGGATGATATTGCTTTTATTTTTGTAAGAAATTTTAAATTAATTTCAAAGTTTTGTCTTTTAAGTTAAATAGTTATTTGATAGGGTATCAAATCATCTATGAGTTTAATCTTTGTCACACTCATTTTAAATTTAAACAATTTAGGTGAATAGTACAAGGTTGAAAGGAAATAGCACAAGATATGAATATACAAATATGTAGTTAATTTTATCAATGTGTATTAATAAATTTTTATTCACTTGTTAAATATATAAGTTTCCTTTCTTTTCTTCTTTTTTAAACTTGAGCTTTTTTAATCTTAATGAACTTTAATGGATTCATTTTTCAAATTTATATATAAAAAGAAAACAATTATTTCCACCAAAACAACTACTCCTCTTTAGAAAGAAATTTAGGAATAAAAAAATTGATATAGCAACAACAATAATAATAATTAATTTTTAATTCAACTTTCTTAAAATAAGTAGGACTAAGCAATCACGGGTTGATTCGATTTCTGCAAACCTATTAAAAAGTTTGTTATAGTGAGCATAGCCCTCTTGTGTTTACGAAACGTACATCTGTTCGAGAGGTACATAGTACGAACGTGGCAACATATTGTGGCCAATATTGTCAATGACATAAATTTTCAAACCAGAGTTATGATGGCCAGAATCTATCCATTTGGGCTTATAATTATAGAGATAGATGCATGTATTGCCTGATTTTTCATTTCTCTACCTACTCGTAGAAGATATATTGGTTACTTGTGTGTGTGTACTTCTAATTGTTGAGGAAAATAAAAAGTTTACTTTGAGTAACAACTAACAACTCTTTGATACCTTTAATGTGTGGGATTCTTCAAAAGCTACAAGAGCCTGGTTAGGAGGCCTCGTAGGGTTAGAGCTACATTAATTATGAACAAACTTTCATACTCAATTTATAAGTGCGATGTTACATGCATTGAAAAAATTGTTGTGAATGGATGCTACCTCTTTATGAGGAGTGAGTGGGTCGTACATGACATCTAACTTTAAAGAAGAAACTATTGAATTATACACTAATCAATATATTATATGAATATACTCTTAACTATATATATGAATTGTGATTAAGGATTAGTTTACTATACAGATTGTAAAAATCACATATTGTATCAGTTAGATATATTTTCAATAGTTAGATTGATATATAAGTTAGATATATGTTTGACTTACATATGGTATAAATCAATTTGAATATCAAATCACCATTGATGGTATATATATACTCACATATTATATAAATTATTGTGTAAAAATAATTATATTTTAATTATGAATTAATAGAATGAAATATATTAATTTTATAAGGACAATGACGTAGTTTAGGGAGAGAGAAAAAAACAATAGATCAGTAGAATTAAAGCTAGAAAAATAATACCACCTCTATAAATCTTGGTTATAACTTAGGGTATATGAAAGTCTCTACTTTCTGACGTTTGTTGATAAAAAAAATAATACCACCTCTGTAGATCTTGGTCATAACTTATTTATACTTGGGTTCAACTAAAACTTTTAATCCTAACCCTAGATTAAATTCTTAAAGAAGATTTCTAATCCTAACCATTCAATTATATTTTAAAAGTCACATGTGAGTCACATGATTACTAACTAATAAAATAAAATAACTGAAATAATAAATAAGCTCTTGAGTCATTCTCTTCAGCATGAAAATTTTGACTTCGGTGGGAAAACCTTCACTAATTCAACATACATATATGGATAAACCTTCTTAAGTTCTTCTTTAGCCATCAAAGTACTCTCACTAGCTGATTTACCCAGCTTTTTTGCTAAGAATCTTCTATGTTGGTTGTCCCTTCTAGACTTGGTTTCTTTGACGTCTAACACATCTTCAATAACCTCCAATTTTGTTTTAGGATATTGTTGCACCTTATCTGAAACTTTAGCTACTTCTCAATTAAAAATCTCAAATGGATACAAGTTAGAAATTTTAAAAATTGTACTGATTGGCAATTCTGGTGGCAACTTAATCACTTAAGCATTAGAGCTTAATTATTCAACACCTTACATGGTCCAAACTTTCTTAATTTCTACTTGTGATAAGTACCCTTGGGAAACCTTTCTCCCCTCAAGTAAACAAGAACCAAGTCTCCATTTTCAAACTCCTTAACTCGACGATGTAGGTTAGTTGCTTTAGCATAACTCTCATTACTAACCTTCAAGGCAACCTTCACCTCCTGATAAACTCGATGACATATGATCTGCAAAAGCCTTTCCTTGTCGAATATGATTTACAAAAGCCTCTCCATCATCGCTTTCTCGAGTTTCAAGCGGCAAAGGAACTAAATCAAGCACATGTTGATGTTTGAGTCCATATGCAACTTCAAAAGGTGTCTTCTTTATTGATCTATTCACTGAATTATTGTAAGCAAAGTTAGCTTGAGGAATAACAAGATCCCAACAAGACATCTTAGCATGTTCTCTATCCAATTAATAGCTTTGATTTGCCCATCTGTTTGTGGATGGTAAGTGCTAGAATATTTCAATTAAGTCCTCCACAAAGTCCTCTAAAGGTGTCTTAAAAACTTGATATCCTTGTCAGAAATAATAGAAGAAGGAATACCATGTAGTTTTACAAATTCTTTGAAAAACAATTTAGCAATATGAGTAGCATCAAAAATTTTAAAACAAGAAATGAAGTATGCCATTTTTGAGAATTATTTCACCACAACAAAAATGGAATTGTAGTCCTTTACTGTCTTCGAAATTTCCAAGACAAAATTCATGCTCAAATGAATCCATGGTGCCTCTGGTATAGGTAATGGAGTTTATAGTCATGTGTTTTGTAAAGTACCCTTACCAGATTGGCAAAGTGAACACTTTTTCACCAACTTGTCCACATCCTTCAATATCTTCGACCAAAAATACCGATAAGCCAATTGCCACAGTTTTGCCCTTCTCTAAGTGTTCTCCTAAGCCATTTTCATGAAATTCTCTGATAATTTGTTCACACAAAGGCCCCTCTGAAATGCACAAATGGTTGCCTTTGAATAACTATCCATCACGCAACCAAAAAGGCAATTGTTCATACCTTGCTAACCTTTCCAAAGCAGAAGTTATATGGGTTGTATATGGATCAGTTTTGTACTGATTTTTCAACTTTTTGAAGCCAATAACTTGAGTATTGATCACCATTAGTAAAAAAGAAGGTCTGCTCTGTACATTAGCTACAACATTAAATTCTTCTATCTTATATTTCAGTGTATAGTTAAACTCACTATGGTACAAACTCCACTTGGCATGACGTTCATTGAGCTTATTTTTTGAACTCAAGTACCGTAATGCCTGATGATCTGAATAAACCATAAATTCCTTGTAGGCCAAGTAATGCTTCTAATGCTGAATAGCCCTTAGTAAAGCATAAAACTTTAAATCATAGGTGGTATAACGCCGTTTAGCATCGGATAGCTTCTAACTAAAAAATTCTGTAGAATTTCCATCTTGGCTAAGAACAACTCCAATTTTAATATGAGATGCATCACATTCAACAACAAAAAACTTCTCAAAGTCTAGTAGTACAAGAATAGGTGCTTGTGTCATCAAATATTTGATCTTTGCGAAAGCTTTTTGGCCTGAATTGAACTATTCAATGTTATCCCTCCTCAACCATTCAATTATAGAACACATGAATGTACTTAAATTTCATATAAACCTTCTATAAAAATGGGCTAATTCATGAAAGTTTCAAACTTCTTTATAACTTTGCTGTATAGGCCATTCAGTAATGGCATGAACTTTCTCCAAATCAGGTTTTATGTATTAGTAGAGACAAGGAAACCTAAGAACACAACATATTCACACAAGAAAGTGCACTTCTTCAAATTCATTATAAGTTTCTCTTTTTGCAGAACCACCAAAACCTATCGCAAACAAATTAGATGTTCTGCCTTACTTCGACTATAAACCAAGATGTCATCAAAGTAACCAACAACAAAGGAATTAAGAAAAGGCAAGTACCTCATTCATGACTTGGATAAATGTGCTCGCTGTATTTGAAAGGCCAAACGACATCACTAACCATTCAAAAAGGCTATATGGAGTCTTGAATGTTGTCTTTCATTTTTCTCCAAACCTCACTCTAATATGGTGATACTCACTCTGCAAATCAATATTCAAAAACACCTTAAAATCAACCAATTGATTAAGCATATCACTCAAACGAGGTATGAGAAATCTGTATTTAATTGTGATTTTGTTTAATGCTAGACTATCCATACACATCCTAAAAGAACCATCTTTCTTTGGAGCAAGTAAAGCTGGATAAGCACACGGACTTAAACCTTTACGCACTAAACACTTAGCTACCAATTTCTTAACCTGTTTTTGCATTTCAACATTCTGAGTAAGTGGCATTCTATAAGCTGGCAGATTTGGTAAAAAAAAGCACTAAGTACAAAGTCAGTAGCACATTGAATGCTCCTTATGGGTGGCAAACTTTATGGTATATCATCACCAACCAAATCTAAGAATTCACCAAGTAAATGCAGAATTTCTGGTGCTTGTTGAGGCTTTTCTTCAATCTGGTCACTCTTTACAACTTTGCTCGGTAATGTATACACCACACTTGTTTATTTGTATTCTAATGCAAATTTTTTAGCAGATAAAAAGCTACTGATTTTGTTGTCACTTGAAGGATTAGCAACTATTTTTACATCTTTCAAAGGATGCAAGGTGCACTTCTTATTACCTCTAAAAAAGGAATATTATTTGGCTTTGCAGATGCTCCATGTCATGATTATACAATCAAGGTCTACCCATAAGAATATGACCAACATAGGCACAATATTACAAAAGCTTCATCAACCAAGTTATTTTTCATGGTAAACATAACCAATCATTGAGATGTGACAGGTATTTCATTGCTTCTTTTAAGCTAGCAAATTTTGTAGGGATAGGGATGTCTCTCGGTAGGCAATTTTAGCTTCCCTATTTTCTCCTTCGAAATAACATTCTCCATGCTACCCCCATCTATACCTAAATCAAACACCTTACAACTATAATGAACTTTAGTTAGGAAAATACTACGACATCTCAAATCTTCCTTTTCATTTTCAATAGTTACGGACATTACTCTACAAACTACCAAAGATTCTCCTTGAACTAGATACACGTCTACTTCTTCACTCTTTTCAACACACTCATCAGAAAAAGGTTCTAACATATCACCCCTTTATTCTTCTAACCCAGATACGTTCACCCTTTGCTCTAGACAAGCATAAGAGCTATGGCCCCTTTCTTTACAAGCGAAATAATGAATTTATGAGCTGCCAACCTTAGAAGCATTAGGTCCAAAATTGTTTCCTGCCTCAAACCTCACTAAAGCTTTCCCATTTTCATTCCTCTCAACATTGCCCATGTTTCTACTACTACTACGATTCACAACAAAAGTCTTAAGATTGTTTTTAGAGATGTTTAGTCATTTTAATGTTCCAAATAGCTCTGGTCCCTCTTTGGGCTACTCCATTAACTCTTCCAGACAAAGGTCTCCTTGCACCATATCTTCATACTCGTTTTTTAGCCATCAAAGCATGTTGATGTGCAACTTCAAGATTAAATAAGCGCACCACTCTCATCTCATCTCTAACAGATTGATTCAAATATGCAAGATAACGAGACGCTATCTGATCATTACTTTGATTCAAACCTACTGACATACCTCTTTGTTTTAATGAGTGGAACTTCTCATACATTTCCATCATATAATCATCTGGAAAAAATTGCTTTCGCATCTTTTTTTTCATGTGTTCCTAACTGATGATTTTTGGTTTCTCTTGTCGTGCACGTTGTTCTTCAACTTTCTTCCATCATTGAACTGTAGTGCCCTCAATTTAAGTTTCACAACCAACACCTTCCGATTTTTCACCATGGTTTTCTATTCAAAATAATACTAGGTTAGCTTCCCAATCCAAATAGTCTTCCACATGCATCTTCCATAAAAATCAGCAATTTCGATTTTATTTCTACCCCCGTTTAATTGAAGGGCATGCACCAATTGCTCATCCAATCCACCTCGTACCACATGGTTTATAGTCCAGCATCATGAAATGGATTTTCTTCTTCTCCATAATCAGTTTTATCCTAAAGACTGCTTTATGATGTCTAAGGGGTCATGGTCGCCTTCTAGAATCTCCATTCGGGTTCCTACTAGTTTCCGTCACAGCAAGGCATGAACAACCCGCGAACAATTCTCCAATCTCATCTCTATTCTCAGCCATATCTATTTGTTGACCCTAATTTCTTCTTCCTCGACCTCTACCGTATCCCACCATAGTTTTGATACTAGAGTTGATGTAGTTTAGGGAGAAAAAAAGAAGAAGCAATAGATCAAAAGAATTAAAGCTGAGAAAAGCAACGACAAGTAGGGTGACCAAACATATCTAAAGAAGGCTTATGCATGATTATGTGATGTATTAATTATCTCCAGTATCCCATTTCTTTGAAGCCACCACAACTCCCAAACATAGTTTGATTCCACCGTAGCCCACCCTTCCAGAAAAGAAATATTGGTTGTAAACACAAAAAGTTGAACCATTCCAAGCCTAAACATTTTCCTATGAAGTCACCATAACAAATTCTTAAAAATACTAAAATTGAAATGAAAACATAGGTGCCAATATTTATTTAGAAAGCCAATAACTAAAATTCCTAAATGGTAGAAAACTTTCGCTGTATCAATACTTTTGTTTTTAAATATTTAGAAATTGTTAACAAATTAGGAATTATGAGTGAATAGCCTCATAATTGTTGATGGCTATAAGAGAAAATAACACTTGAACTATTAGATGCAGAATAAAAATCGATGGTAATATTCAACATTTTGTTGTTTTTGGGTTAGGGTGTGAAATGGGGAAAAGGAAGGAGTAGTATGGTAGAAGAAGAAGATGTTAAAATGAAATTAATAAGCCCATTCTCTTACCCAATCAAAGCTTGGAGTCCACAATGACCCTTCAAATCTCTGTCCAGCCCAAAATGAAAATTATTTATGACCTATTGAAGTTTCAGCCTTCACATGAAAACAAACTAAAACCTATTTTAAGTTTCGTGGGAAATTTGTTAGCACAACAGAAAGTTTAGGGGAAATTAATTTTGTTGTTTTCTGGATCACAAGGTGTGGATGTCATTCCATAATTGATAATGTCCGCATGTTGGATTTGAAATTTGAAAGGACAGTTGCTGATAGCCTGGTTTTAAGTTAGAGTTTTATTTCATTAAATTAGGATTTTATTTTGTTTAAACTTGAACAATTATTGATTAATTGTGTCGGTAAAGATTTAAAAAATCTCATGTGAGTAAAAAAGAAACATAATTGAGCAAGGAGAACATACATCTTACATGAATTTATATATAAGTGAGTGGGGTCGAGACTAATATTTTTTTTTTTTTAAATACCTATAATTATTAATAGAATATAAAAAATAACTTAAATGTTTCTATTAAAATATTGAAATAATTTTACTCAGTAAAATATTAATAAACTATTTTTGCTCCCATTAATTTTTTTATGACAGTTTTATCGACACAAAATTTAGATGAAAGTGAGGAAAAAAATAATACAACTATTGAGTTAGAAGTTAAATTTGTAGTTGAGCATTACAAAAAATGTAACTTTCTTTTTATATGAAAGTCTATGAACTTACTATATCATAAATAATAATAGTACTCAATTAATAATTTATTATATACTTATTTGAATACTCATTGTTTTTAAAAATATTGAAATCAAACTAACCTTTGAACTTATATTCTGAGTCAAAATGACAAATTTCCATTTCAGACTCAAAAAAATGGACAAAATAAGATAGTCGAACAAACAAACTGATGTACAAAACGTAGGATTAATGATTTGGGTGTTTACCTTTAACTAAGATTTTTTTTTTTCACTTTGTAGCACTTATACCAACTCAACTCATATTCATTTTAAACTTGCAAATCTTAATTTGTTAAGTATTTACGAGCCTAAGAACTCAAATTTGAACTCGACTAATAAAAGAACTTTTTAACTACAATTTAACAATATTTCTACAAAATGGCCGTAATATTACAAATTTTTGTAAATTTGAAAAATCACTAAAGCTGAATTGTATTTCATCTTATATATAACAAAGCTTCTTATAAATCTGTACAAATATTACTAATTTTTACTTAAACGAGTCGTAATTTTTATTATTAATTTGTCATCGATCCTTTTTATTATTGTTTTTTTTCCTAATGTTTAAACTCAGAATTTTTAAAACAAGCTACCGTATATGGTAACATAAAAGCATTCTAAACTGTTTCCATTAACCACTGTTTTCATATCATCAACACGTGAAACAAGTGTCAAGTACATAATTAGCAGACATGACAGGAGATAATGATCAATCGCAATCTGAAACATAAACGCCAAACAAGTACATATTGGATGAATTATTTGACATTCACCCTCTTCAATTATTATTTGTGGTCTTACACTGGTGGGAACTTTTTCTTAAGATGATTTTTTTTTTTTTTTTTTTGAGAAAGAAAATAATAAAAAATTTAATTAATATGAAAGGCTCGTTAAAAATTTAAAGAAAAAAAAAATTATACTCATATACTCCTATTTCTAAATTACGATGAAAAATTCATCATTTAATTGAAATAAGAGATAAGGTTTTAATTATGAAATAAAGAAATAACAAACAGTGAACAAAGAGATAAGCTTAAGTAATTAAACAAACTTTCATTTCATAATAGATGTACAGAAGCAGAATAAGTGTACTACAAAGGAGCCCAGCTATGGGCTCTACTTAGTCTCAATCATTCCTTAATAATCAGTGTGAATTTAGGAATTTTGGGTAGTCTGGTTGACCTGGTACTATTATTTTAATTAAATTAAAAATTTTATTTATAAATAATTTATTTAGATAATAATTATTTTAAAAAATAAAATCAATTTCATCTTTATATTTTATAGAAAAATAATTTAATTTTAATTTCAAAAAGTAAAATGTAATATTAACCAGGTAAAAATATTAAAAAAAAAGAAAAAGAAAATTTATTCCATATGTTCTTTTTTTCTTTTTTTTTTAAATCTCACCAAGTCCTAGCTATTATTTTCATGCTTCTAAATTAAAATCTAGCTGTAACTCATCTTAGAATTTAGTATGATATTTGCTTGAATCTAACGAAATTAATATCTTCATTTAAAACTTTAACTATTTAAGTTTTTATGACATTCATATAAAATAAATAATTTATAACTTATATTCATGGATGTGAGAATTCAAATAAAAAATTAAGAAAAATATTAGTGATGAAATGTGGAACCAAATAAATAAGAGTTAACTATCATTTAAAAAATTAAGCTTAGAAGTTACTATCAAAATATGCACTCATTTTTTTCTTTATATATTATTTGAGGTACTCAATTTTCTTCTTTATATTGTTTAAAACATTATACCAAAAAAAAAATGTATATAGTCACTTAATAACATGTCAATTTTTTATTATTATTATTTTTTTTTCTTCCATCTAAATGACTAAATTTTTAAAATTTTAGATTTTAGTATTATTTCAATAAACCTTTAAGGTGTACAGTAACTTCTCATTATAATTTTAAAAAATAAAATTATTTATTACAATAAATAATATAGACAAAAAAAAAAAAAAAGGTATAATTTAATCTAGTATTTGGCAGTGTCCGTCATGTTGTATTTGTAACTTTGCATGTGCATTCGTGATAGAGATACATGAGACAGAGACAGGGTGGGGTCTGAGCAAGAGTCTGATTAAAGCCGCTTTAATGGCGCCAAAAATTATTGGCATACAATAATTGAAAATGTCAGGAGAGACACACAAAATTGTCCACAGAATACTTTGCTCCGCAGTGCTAGCTGTCATGGAGATATATAGTACGAGACATCCAACACCGTTGGATCTATCTTGTGTCGATATATATAAGGTTGAAAATTATGTTTTTATTTATTTAACGGTTTTTTATTACTCCCAAAAATATTTTTTGTGTAAAAAATAATAAAAAAAATTGACCTTTGAATTTAGAAATAAATATTTCTATGTTTTTAAAAAACATAAGAGAATCTATATGAAAGAGATTGTTTTGAGGTGTTATATATGAGAGGAACAAAATAAAATTATTTTTAGATTGATTACATTTATGATTAATGTTTTTCTCCCTACATGAGAGAATCTATCAATTTGCAGATCAAATTTGCATGGTATGTTCAATTCCATTCTAGTCCATTTGATCAAGACTTCTGTACCAATCTCGCGCTGAGAGATTTGAAACCAAACATTTTTGTAGGGAAATAAATATATTGCTATACTAATTCATTGTTGATAAGTACAAATATATTTTAATAAAACAGATGATTTATGCCTTTTGCTCTTTTACCCACCAAAATCACTCCTTCAATTCCCTCTCTCTTAAATCCCATCTCTTAGTTGAGCCAACTCAATTGGAATTTGGAGCAAGAAGTACAATTTCCTTGTGGGAAATTATAGTGTTTTAATCACTATGCAAATTAGGAAACGTATAGTTGTCATAATAGGAGCATATTACACCTCATGATTAATAATTTATAATTTATGTCTGATTATTATACTTAAAATTATACTAGACTAGGTTTGTTATGTTTGATCAACTTGTATGACATAAATATACAGATGTTCTTTATGTAATCAAATTATCCCATTCTCATATAATGCAAAGTCATTATTAGATTCAAGTGTCATTAATTAATAATACGTAATTACTGGTCGACATAATAATAATTTCTATTGAGTAAGTAAAATAAAAATCTATTAAACCATCAATAGATTAAGAAGCAATATTTACATATTCTTATTGTCATCGTGTCTTTGCCAACACCAAGAATATTGACACATAATTCATTCATTCATTCCATAGAATGCAGTTGGACATCTGAATTCAGAAGATTATGAAGAAAATTAGTGAAATCTTCATCTTGTAGCAAGGATGGAGAAGACGGGTTGTCGATGTTAGAACCAGTGAAAATTGTGTTGTTATTGACATTGAGAGTAAGCTCAATTGGGTTGACAACAGCCTTTGTACTACACCTCAATGCATTTGTTAAATTCATGGGACAATGAGATTCATCATCTGATTTCTTTTTCTCCGATTCCGATTCCGATTCCGGTTCTGATATTCTTTTTTGTCCAACTCTTGCGTTCTTTAATTTTCTAGGTTGTAAATTATGAGTGGAACATTGACCATTCTCGTTCTGTATTAACCTCTTGCTCAAGTTGGTATTCCAGTAATTCTTGATTTCGTTGTCTGTTCGTCCAGGTAGTCGCCCAGCAATGAGAGACCATCTATAACAATCATAAATTATGAAATACAACATTCAGCTTAGTTTGTAGTCGGAATTAGAAAATTCATGAGAATTTTACTCACCACGATCTTTCTTAATAGGATTCAAACCTAAAAAATCAACCAATGAAACACATCTTTTTATCCACTAGGTGAATTCCTTGAAATATGTTATAATTTTTATATGTAATGACAAATGAAATATACTCTATCATTTCTATTTAATACTTATTAATATTTAAATAAATCATTGTAAAAGTATAATTATAAAATAATAATAATAATTAATAATATATCTCTCATTCCTAATCATTTCTGAAACAAGAAATGTATTTTATTTTTTCATTGCTTTCTCTCATATTTGTTAATTTCTAAATAAAACAAATGATATATGTTATTTTTTCTTTAATTTTCTCTCTCTTCTTTTTTTTCTCAAACTTTCAAATTAATAGACTCTAACTAAAAATTTGGAGAGAAAAGAGAAGAAAATGACTCTTAAAAAGAAGGATGTCATACAAAAGGAAAAAGGAAAGAAGAATACATATTATTATATAATTTTATAATTCTAAACTTTAAATATATATTTTTTTTTGACTAATTATTAGTAGATAGAATTTGAGTATATTTTTCACTATAAGTAAAGATTATAAAGTACTTTTTTTTTCTCTGGCCAAATCCTTGTGGGAATTAAAAATATAAATTTTAAAAGAGTATATGCACCCTAAGTTTTCTTCTCGTCTTCTTTCTCTCTATTTTGCAATATGAACATTGAAAATAAATCTCAAATTGAAGACATAATTAACCTGTTGCCTAGCAGCTTATGTAGTCTGATAATGAGATCTTCTTCCTCCTCTGAAATGTTACCTCGCTTGATATCTGGCTTAAGATAATTCATCCATCTCAGTCTACAACTCTTCCCGCATCGATTTAATCCTGTTGTACATAAATAAACATTTATATATTTATAATAAATAATAAATAAGAGAGAAATGAACTGAACAAATAATTAATACTTGGAAGTTATAAAAATTTGACAAAACCTGCTCTTTTGGAAAGGTTTCTCCACTTTCCTTCTCCATGGAGTTGAATATACTTAGTGAGGATTTTGTCTTCCTTGACTGACCATGCACCCCTGTTTACAGCATCTTTTTCACAGCAGGGCCTTCTTCCCATGGATGATCTGAATTGGGTTATAAATGTGTGACCAGCAAGCTTGAAAGAAAGCTGGTCGTGGTGGTCATTTAAATAGTACTATGTATGAGTGTGCAAATCAATGCTGTAGATCTTTCGTATAATGAAAGACAATGTTGCTGTCCCACAATACAGGGAGAATAAGTATTATTCATTACATTGTAAATTGTGTAAATATCTTTTAAATAATAAAAAATATTGATTATATTATCATACTTTTTACTTCCAACTTTTATTAATTTGGACTAATTTCATTGTTTTTAGTTAAAAGTTGTGCTTTACCTTTCTGAATCAGTAGAGGTTGGCACATGCTCTCTTTCTTTCCGCTTTCCTACATGGTTACAGAAGGTTATTCTTGTTTTTTATAAATTTCGTTATATTTACTGTCAATGCGATAACTTTCATATTATATGGGCTAGAGGATTTCATACTCTTAAGTAAATGGACCTCTTATACCCTTGTAACCAATTGATTGATTGTCAAAAGTGAGGCTCGATCATTTATTAAATAGTTAGGTGGAATTTATATAAGTGCTAAGTAATTGTAATTGATTAATCAGAATCGTGCAATTTAAGAAAAAAAAATCAGTATTATAAGCGAAAGCATTAAATTATTCGTGATAATGAAAATTATTGTTGTCTCATAATAAGGATAGACTAAGAGTATTTTAGATATTTTAACCTAATTTTTAAATTCGTGGGAGGTTAGTGTAGGTTTTATAGATAAAGAGAATGTTTGTATAATATTAGCAGTAATACAAGCGAGGATGGAGTAATTTACTCTAAATTCGTTTATGGATTGTTTTTCTTGGTTCTCAAAGGCAAATACTGTGTATGTAGAATTTTTTTTTCTCCACGTAATCTAGTGTATAACATATTAGTAGTAGTAGGGATAACAACGAGTTGAGTTTGAGCTGACTCTGCTTGTTAGACCAACTAGAGAGTTGGTTGAGTGAATTACCACAATAAAGTTACTTCTTGCATTATTTTTTTTATATGATAAATAATATCAAACAAGTCGGTTACATGCTCAAAATAAAATTCAAGATTGACTTGTTTGTAGTAAATGAGTTGAACTCAATTTGAACTCTTGAAGAATAACTCACGAATTATTCACGATCTAACTCGGTTCAATTTACATAACCCTTAACCTTCACAAATAGGAGAAGCTTATTTTTTTTCTCAAATTTCAATTTTTTAATTTCATTTTTACCTATTCTAAAAAGACCATAAAACTGAGTATAATTGGTTGGTAGCCATGGACCACAATAGTCAAATTTGGTAGAAAGCAAGACAACAATTTGTTTTTTTGTTTCGTGGAAAGCAGACCACAATATTGTTGTTTTGGTTGAATTATAAGCATGAAACAATATCAAATTAATTAGGTCAGTGACCACAAGATTCACATTGTTGCCATATAGAGACAAACCTCACGATGTATAATTTTGCTTATTTTGTCGCAAATGGTCCACCACAATGTACGAGAATGATGATACTCCTAGAATAGCTTTGGTTAGATTCTTGCATTGTAATGTATGATAGATTATAGTTATGCTAATGAAAATTAAATCATCATTTGATTTCACATTTAACTTTGAAATGGTGAAAATATATGGGATGTTCTGAAATTATAAGTTGACGTGGCCCACTTTTTATCAATTTGATCATAATTAACCAATAGTCACTTTCACATACCACTCAAGAAATATATATATATATATATATATGTGGCTCCAACCTTCCAAACTAGTGCATCATACGCCTCTATGACAAATTTAAAAGTTTTTGTCAGTGGGATCAACTCGCACAAGCTAGTTAACAACACAATACAATGATCATATTTCTTAATCTGAGTTCTACCTTAAATTGGACAAAATAACTCCTAGAATTAATTAAGAAAAAAAAGTTTGTACAATTTAATATCAATAGTAATGAAATTAATATTTTAAAAATAAATATGACATGATTTGATATGCTAAAAAGTTTGTCAGATACTTGATTGATTGAAAATATTAATAAAATAAGAGAATCAGACGAAAATTATAATTAGATAAAAAACAATGAAGGTAAAAAAAGAAATACACATGATTTGTATCCACCTTTAATTTTTATAATTGGGATCAAATATAATGTTTATCCTCTAAAAAAAAAATGTCAAAATGTTAGTTACATTAAGTTTTCTAAGAAATAACAAATATTTGAACAAGAACGTAACAACTTATTAATTGAGTGCCACAATGTCTCTATAATATAATTGATAGACTTAAAAAAAAAGAAGTTGTATTTGATAAACTTTGACAACAAATTTAAATTGTTAATGAGACAATTAAACAATTTCATTCTCAATTATATATAAATTTTTATGAGGACAAAACTATTTTTATTAGATCTTAGGGGGATGAAAACAGTTTTATCAAAATTTTATTGTAAATTTGAGTTATTTTTCTTATTTTATAATTAGGGGTATCGTTAAAAACTCATCAGTGAGATCAATTGGCCCCGCTGAATATTATGTACTTCTGTCTGTGATTAAAATTGAACAAAGTTACCATTAAACCAATACCTCATTTGGTAAGAAAGAATTTACTTTATGCTTTATCATTCAAACAACTTAAACCTACCTATATCGTTGCAAAATATTAGCACAAAAATTAACAAAGATTTCTTTGAATCACATGTAGCACTAAACCTACCTAAGCCTATGTTATGTGTGTAGGCTTAGGCCCATCAACTCAAATAGAACTCAAGCTTTGTTAAATTTATAGAGGGCCAAGCCCGTAAATACCAGCTCGGACCAAATTGTTTACAGCATACCAGAAAGCCTACTTAAACTCGATGTAGGCAACTGCTCCTTTCACAAATTTTCAAACTCAACTTGAGGGTAATTATGGCGAAAAATAAAAAACCTGGGGGCATTGTTTTCAATTATGAAATGATTTCCACTAAACCAAAAATTAAATAATGGCAAATTTTTTACCATCCCTTTCATGACAATCACAAAAGATGACTATAACCAAGAGATTACAACGAAATGAATCCATCAACCGCCTGAAATACATATAAGAAGTTCATTCCATCTCTTGCACAATCTCAAACCCCATTTTACACCAAGTTCTCAATTATTAGAAAATGTGTTTGGGAGTTGGGACCTCACTTAACATCTTAATCTTTTAAGTGGAATGACACGATATGAGAAGAGCATATACATTCTCTAAGCTAACAAGTTCAATTGGCTTGAGTGTGCAGTAATGTTTAAGAGATTAAAACCAATTATTAGAATTTCACCTAACAACTATATTATGTTTCAAATATTTTGTTTCTTTTTTATTATTAATTGTTTTCCTAATTATCCTCCATTTCATAAATAAAAATAAAAATTATGAATTAAAAGAAATATTAAGAATATAGTTTTTATTATTACAATAATATTTTCTTAATTATTTTCTTTATAGGTTTTACTATTTAAAACTTACAAAATTTTGACCCAATTTCCGCACTTGATACATAAGAAATTATGTTATATATGCACTTGACCCACAAATAAATCATGAAAAAACAAGCTAATAATGGCAACTTTGCACGGCGAAAAAGAAAAATGAAAACATAACATATCCAGTCAAAGGCTCGAAATATCATTTACTAACCAGAACTGCCGGACAAGCTAATATTTGTTTAAGAGGTCTAAATAAATCTGCTACAGTTAAACGAGACTGAAAGAGATTTTCAGATGAAACCACTGCTTGAAGTTGGAGTTTGAACTAAGAGAAACCACTAACCAAAACTTGGGCTTTTGAGCTGTGGCTTACTTGGTGATCGACGACTATTATGTGTCAGACAACAATGATGATCGCTTAACTTTGGTCGATGTTTGATCTCTTGGACTCGGATGTAGTAATGAAGGAAATCTTATGACTTTAGTCCTAAGATTGTCCTTTAAGAGCCCTTAGGCTCTGGGGAAGATGGAATAGGAGAGCTCTCATCTTGGTGTGGACTTACTATATTTTAAGCTTGTCCAAATCTTGGCTCGAGCTCGGCTAGTTGTCATAGGAGAGCACTCATCTTAGGGTGGGTTTACTACTTAGATGCTTTCAACAGTTTTCTGCTCGGCACTTGGACGAAGCTTAGGCTCGCAAATCCTTAACGAACACAAGTTGAGCTTAAACTTATCCAAAACTTGACAAACCGAGCTAAGCTTGTCCAAAACTTGTCTAAATCTCGACTCAAGCTTGACTTGTTGCCACCCCTATATCTGGTTAGTCATTTAACTTTGTTGATTGTGTTTAATTAGTCCCAATCTTTTTTTCTTTAAAAAGGTGAAAAGCACGTTTTATTTTGTTCAAATGAAGTTATAAAATTAGATAATTTTCAAAACATATAAAATTATTAAAACTAAATTTCACCTCTTTTTTTTAACTATGACATGAATAAAAAAAATAAAATTTAGTAAAGTAAGAAATGAAAAAATAAAAAGAGGGAAAAATACATTAAAAATAAAATGTAATTAAAAAAAGTAATTTGTCAAAAAAAGAAGAAGAAGATACATTATTAATATTAATGGACATGTCATCAAATTTCATTAGTAATTTAAACGGGAAACAATTCTTGGAACTAGTTAGATGCAATCAATAAAATTAAAGTATCAGTTATGTATTCGGTAAATTATATTTTTTGCCTTTATAATTTATGCAAAAAGTCGATTTCATCTGCAAAAACTAATTCAATTACATTCCTTCCGTCATATTTCATTAAATTAACCTAACAGATACTATCGAAAATGATATGGCTAACGGGAATCCTGGGCAGATCCTCTCACAGCTGAGTGGGACAATACTGATCCACTGAATTATGAGATTTATATATAAACTATGTGTAAATTATTATATTGACCATATTAATTTGGTGCAATAAATTTTTTTGTGAAATCCTTGACAAAATTATAAATTCATTTTTCTAAGTTTCAAATCTTTTTTCTTATGAAGTCTATAAAGTTATTATTTCTAAAATTAAAATCACAATGAGAGAGAACTTAAACTATTGATCCGTATTTCTTTTCTATAATATATAAAGAAATTAATTACATAAACTTATAATGATACAATGAGAAAATATATATTCCACAATTCTTACATTTAAACTTAATTGTGGACTAATATTATAGAATATTCTTAAAATTAATATTTCTAATTATAGTTAATCAATATATATTATTTTAAGTGTAACGATGTAAGTTCAAAGAAAAATCATTTTATTATTGGCTACATATTGTAATAGAGATTGATAGATGTGATTAAGTAGTGTAATATATTTTTCATTGCAAATTGATTGTAGTTTAAGAAATTATTACATTTATGACTATGTTTGTATGTAGTAGCATTTAATTAATATTACTGTATGATGTCTAAATATCTTCATTGATGTCATTTTAATACAATTGACATCTTATCTTAGGTATGTCATTATTTCTTTTCTTTTTGCAATAACGACTAAACTGTTTCATATAAGTTAAATTTCTTATGCTGTAAAAATAATTATAACTTTTTTTTTTGGTTCAATTTCACACAAATATTTTCTTTTATATATGTGTTATGAAAAAGCAAATATGACTAATCTTTTATTAAAAGTATCACAAAAATATTTTTTTTTTTTTTGAAACAGAATTAAAAAAAAATTATTTCATGAATCCTAGTTATTTTGATGGAATAGTTCATGATTTGGTGGTCTGATTTTGGAATTGGAAGAGGGGGAGTATACCCAAGTCAAATTCGACAAAAGCCCTTTAAATGATCATGATTTATGGAATACGCCTAATCAACATGTCACGAGAAAATATAGGCCCTTAAACCAATTGTTATGTGTTTAAGTTAGTCTATAAATTACTCAGTTAATTAGTGAGCTAAGTTTACGATTCCAAAGTAATAATTTGTTCAATCTAAACGCTTATATAAGCCTCAATCCAACCTTTATAACAACACACAAATATCATTCCACATAAAATATCAAATTTGCTTTTAATTCCTTAATTATGTTTTTATCATCCTTATTTATCAATTTTCGTGCTTTCTCAACTTTTTCTAGCTTAGAGTTAGATTTATTTTTCTGCTTTATATTTAACGTTTTTATAGATACAGTGTCATAGAAAACACCTAACTACTAGTGTTGAACTGTTTATAATCGCTTTAACACTTTTCTCTTCAGATAATTTTCTTGCACCAAAATCTCAAGTTGCCACAAACATGAGTACAAAATTTATTTTGTTTGACAAGATTCAAAGAATAATTTTGTATTTTAAAATAATTAACTCAATGATATAGTTTACACAAGTCAAATTCGAATTTTTAACTTTCCAATATGGCTTGGATATGACTTTTACCACACGTAACAAATGACATTTGTAAAAATTATGCTGCTTGTGTCTAGACTAACTAAATGGATGATGACGATATTTATTTAGTTTTTTATTTTATTTTTTTTAATCAAATCACAATTGAAAGTTTGAATTTAGTATTTGACATCACAAATTCTATTTTAACTGCCATTATTATTACTGTATAAAACCGGCGGCAGGTAGTGAATACATAAAATAAGAATTATATTAACATAAATTTATATATAATAAATAATAAAATAAATTTCGATTGAATTGGTTTTATTTGAATTTTTGAAGAAATTACAAAAAATAATACTCTCACAAATTTTTTAATTTTGATATGAATAAAAAGAAAAAATAATTAAGGTAAAATGATCTCAAACATTTAAATTAAAAATAATAATAAATAAATAAAGAGTTGCCAGCTTCAATTAAATAATTATTTGTTTAATTGAAAAAATAAATATATAAAAATTAGTCAATAAAAGTAATAATGTAACGTAATGCGGGCCCACTCTATGATGGAAATCAGATGATCAATAATAAGCCACGTGTTGTGAATAAAGAGTTAAAAGAAGTCGTACTTTGGATCTGGGTGAAAAACAAAAGAAATTTAGGAGTAAATCCTATTGGAGCAGAAAATAATATAATAATATAGTAATAAAATAAAAAGAACAGGTGGATATTTCATTATAGAATATTGCTAAATATTTAGACACAGAAGGGTCCGAGCGTGACTGTCAAATCTACATATTCTCTGTCTCTCTCTCCTCTCAGAATTCAGAGGGGCTGTGTTGTGTGTGTGTGTGTTCCTGAGATTCGATATAATCGCCGATCTTTGCTAGTTCTCCTCGGGAATCCCTCGTCTCCCTCTTTCAATCTGTGTCTTCTCCCAGAATATAATGTTCCAGATTTTCAAGGTACGAATTTAATTAAATAATTGTATTTTTAGAGAGAATGGGTCGAATAAATTTATTTTTTTTTGTTTTCTCTGTTTTTATTTGAGTTGCTTTGAGTGTTAGCTGTTGGGTTTTCTTAAAAATCTCCTATCATGAAGACATTGATCTTATTAGCTTCTTTATCTTTCCATTAATTTCTTGTTTCGTTGTTAAAAATGAAGTCTTTTTTGACCAAAAATAAATAAAAATGAAGTCTTTTGAAATGTATGCAAAAGGGTATTTTCTTGTATTAATTATTTCTGGGCATTGTTAAATTGGTCTCTTTTGAATTTTCTTTTTCTTTTCAACAAAATTAGTTTGTATTGCTTAAGGAATTTCTGCTTCTGCAAGCGCAAAATTTCAGTACGGATTTTAGACTTGAATTCCAAATATAGTCCTTGTTTTTGGGCTGTTTCTGAATTTTCAGTAATACTAATTAAAGATGAATTAATGCGGTTTTTTTATATATTTTTCTTTTTATATATATATATTTCTTGAAATTTATTATTTTTGTATGTAAGTTTGGTGGAAAAAGATCAATAATGCTGTCCTGCGGCAGTACCCTTATAGGCTTATCTTCTCTGCATCATTGACTGGTTTTTTTTTTTGGGTCTTTGAGATTCTTCTTTGGAACTCTGTGCTTTAGGTAGGTATTTTCTGAGTACAATAAAAAAAGTTTCCCTTTTATGGAAATGGGATCTGCTTTTCCAACTCATAGTAAGTAATAATAATAATAGTATTAATATTATTAATGTGTTTATAATCTGATGCCTGTAAAAAGGAACCATGGAGGTCATGATTTCTATTACAGGCCTTGTCTCATCTGCCCAAATGCCTTAAAGAATACCAAAACTGCTCATGTTTTGTCTGTGTTTGGGTTAGTGCAGGCATGTACAGATGAGAAGATATGATTATGGATAAATTTTTTAAATTTATACATAAACTTTTAAAAATACTTCCTCTTCCTTTGTTCTTTCTCATCTCCTTCCTTCTGCTCATGATGCAGGACTGGTTCTGACTTTGATTGACTCAAAGAATGGAGGGTGACACGTTCTCAGGGCTTGGCAACGGTACCCAGATTAATAGCAAGATATTGCAGACATTTCAGAAGAATTCTGTTCAAGTCCAAAACATTTTGGATCAGAATAGGCTGCTCATCAATGAGATAAACCAAAATCATGAGTCTAAGATCCCTGACAACTTGAGCAGAAATGTGGGACTTATTAGAGAGCTCAACAATAATATCAGAAGGGTAGTTGACCTTTATGCTGATCTTTCAAGTTCCTTCACCAAATCCACGGAAGTGTCTTCAGAAGGGGATTCAAGTGGTGCTTTGAGATCAGATGCGAAAGCCGGTCACAAGCGGAATAGGCCTGCATAAAGAATCTCTCTCTAATTCTTTTGGTTGCTGGAAAAGCAGAACATCAGCAATTGTGTTCAGGTGGTAGAAAGGAAGACTTGATTCTGTAACTCTTCTTGTATCAGTGAATTCTGTTTAGTTCATCACTAATTACTCCTTACATTTCTTAGAAAAGAGAATAATTTTCCAGAATTCATCTCATTGTAACTGTGTAACAGTGGATCTAATTGAAAACAAGCTTGCTTGTGTCATCTAATTTGATTATGCTGTTGTTAAAACGGATAATAAAGCTTTTCTTTTCTCTTTTCATAATGGGATTTTATTTCTTTGATCTGTTTTTCATATGACCTTGGTTCTATACTTCTATAGTTCTATGAGATGTCTTTGTTTTGCAGAAAATAGATTTAAAAGCTTTAAGTAACCATGATGAACTTTTTTAGCTTGTTAAAAAGGCTAAAGGTGTTTGTAAATTTCCCCATTAGTCTCTTTTTCATTGACGATCATCATCTTCTTTTGATGGAAACTCTCCACTATACCTTCATTCTCTTTTCAACTTCTTACCTCAGCATTTTTATTCTAAACCTTGGCTTGAGGGTACTGCTTAGGTCCTCTCCTATGTAATCTGAAGAAATAACTGTACATAATTTTTTTGTTCATATGTGTCCGAGCGTGTCTGCTGTGAAATCTAACAAACATGCATACATCTGTGGAAAGATGCTCTGAAACAATTGTAAGAAAGCAGCTTTAGACAAATCTTTTTGGTTCCCAATCACACACCACCACAAGAACAGAATCTTAGGTAAGATGATGAGCTTTTGACTAATTTTTATGTTTGTTGTAACCAATGACAATCCCCTTGGATGGTTGGTAATTTGGTATTGGCAGGGAAAGGTAAAGTAATTCTATATTTTATCTTAATACAAAGCACTTCAGTCTCTAAAGGCAGATGTGTGTGAATAGTGACTCCCAACAACATGACAAAGGGACCTAAAGTTTCTCATTTGGGACGGAACTCAACTTCTCCATGCTTATGCTTATCCCTTCGTCCCTCTTCTGAAGTTCTTTCTCCTTTACTTTTCAAATGTTTTTTCCTTCCTTTTGATTCTCTTTATGCGATAAATGTCCTTTATGACAACTTCATCTTGATGATTCCTTTGTGCGTGTCTGTTTCTTTTTCCCTCCCTCTCTGATTGAGCAGATGTCTTTATTAATGGACCCATTTGTGGGAACCTAATTTTCTGATCTTAGGAGAGAGGCCCACAGGAGTGATTGCTTGAAATGGTTTGTCTTGGTCTAGATTTGGAGTATTAGAGGAGAGGGTCTTTTCCTCATCTGCAAATTGATTCATAGTCCACAATCAATCAATGATTTAATTCATAAGATCTAGCTACTCCATTTTTATTTGTTCATCCATGATTTGTTCATGACCTTAGGGCTCTGTGGTCATACCTCTTGGAAATTGAAATTTTCACTTTTAGCTCTAAATTGGCTTGTTCAATAGTAAAATTCAAATATGAGATTTATTGGCATAAGATTTTTAATTATGAGATCGCGAGTATAAAAGATTTTTTAATTCTATTTGTGCAACTAGTTAGTTTCAACTCAAGTGACATAATATCAGAGTTTAAAATTCTTATTTAATCTCAGATCGTGAATTTGATCCCTAGTCTCCACTCAAACCTAAAAAAAAATATTTACTCTCAATGAGTAGAAAGAAAAACAATAAAAAGTAACACTTTAAATTCTTGTTTAAGAAAGCTTTGTGTATAAAATATGAGTACAAGAGTCTTACTTGTTAAAAAGAGCAAGGGAATAGGTTAATGACTTTTTTTTTTACCATGCCACTCACTTGTTTGCATAGATATCATGATGTTGATATTTAACAAGAGAAATGTCCCATTTGATGACCAAATTGGAGAAGAAGATTGAGAGTGACTAAAAATAATATGTGACTAAATTAGTTATTTTCTTTTAAACAAATTCAAATCCTTATCAGCTCCCAATGAGGGCAAGTATAGGCCCTTTAATTAGGCCATATCAAATAAAATATAAATGTACTATACAATAGTTTTAAATACATAAGCATGCTTTGTTTGAGGTAATCATGAAGGTGTAGAAGAAATGGGTATTTTTAATTAGGTCCCAAGCAAAGCCAAGACAAATCAAACATTGGTAGTACATGACATGTGAGGTGGGAATCTACTTTTGCCTATCTTTCCTTTTGTTCCTTGTATTTCCAGCAAATAGGTTGGAAAGAAGCCCAACTCTAGTTTTCCCTTTTAAAACCTTTTTTTTCTTATAATAATTGAAAAATAGATATTATAAAATATCTAACATCATTAGTTGGACCCAATTACAGTAATGAGACTATAATAATCCACGCCCATATGCTGAATTTGTTTAATTAATTAATTATTACCAAATAATAATTATAATAATTGGATAAATTATATATTTTTTCCTAAAGTCTTACAAAGGTTTATAATATTAATTTTATCTTTATTCTTTATTTTTTTTTTTTGAATTACATGTTAGATAATATGCGAACTTATTTACAGCTATCTCAATTAATTCACATTTTCAATTATATCAAAACAAAATATTCACTATTGATATTAGAAAATTTATAAAAATTCTAAAACCCTCAACCTCCCAAAAAAAAAATAATTTAATTTCTCATGAAATCAATAAATATAATATATATTGTTGAGATTAGACTATTCTAGAATTTCTCAAGAATTCTACAAAGTAATTTCTTTTAATATTAGTCATTCACACTATATTTTTAAATCTTAACTATTCAAATAATTTAATTTAAATTTTTATTATTTTTTAATTTATAAATTCAATATACCTTTTTTTCATTCTAAATCCTAGCCCTAAACCTGTACCTAATTCTAATCTATCTCTAAGTCTAAATCTAACTTAATTCTAAACTCTAATTCTAAGAATTACTAATAATTTACATTATTGATGACGATTTCTCTAGAAATAAAACTGCGAAAAATTTTATGATAAGAATAATAATTTAGTCATGATTTAATTTATTAGTAATAAAAATTTGGATGGATCTTCCTTCGAGGCTTGAGAAGGACAAGCAAAAAAAACAAAGAACCAAAAAAAAATCTTCCTATTAACATTAATAAAGTTAATAAATAAGAGCTCCCTTTGTTAGGTGACACGTAACATTGAACAGTTGCGTTTCCATGTTTGATTTGACAATTTGGTATCAAGTTTATGTTTTCATTCAAAGTTTCACCTGCTAACTGTTCGAGTAACGAGACTCGTCTGTCATTTTCAACTAAAACAACAACGTCAGCATTGTCGTTTGCTTCATATGTCATTTAAACCAGTACAGTATCCTAGCAAAAAATAAAAATACAAAAGAAATATTGTTTTTAATTACAAATCATTGTTGTGAGATATATTATTGTAATATATAGCTCTTTTATTTTTTATATATATATATATATATATTATTTTAAGATATTTTATCAAAAATCGATAAGTATAACAATTAAAAAGTAATGAAATATCAATTTTTAAAAATATTATGATATCATTTTTCTATTTCTTCTATATATATTTACTTTTTTTTCTTCAAATTCATTTTTAATGAGCATCAAAATATCTTCTTTTCTTTTATTTTTTATTTTTTATCCTAACTTGGTTAATTTATAAAAAAAAATTAAAATACATATCAGATTACTTTTTTTTATTACAACAAATAGAAAATGTAGATAGAGTATCCCACATATTCTGACAGGAAACATTGTACCCACGTTATTACCAACTTATATCTAAAGAACTCCCACCACACTTGTGTTGATTTTAGATTACTTTAATGACATGATTGTTTTATTTTTTCCTAATTTTTTATAAATATTTTTATAAGTTATTCACATGAAATTTTTTTTATAAATATATAAAAAAAAACAGTTCATTTTTCACAAGATTCATAAGTTTTTTTCCTAATAGATAATAATAAAAATAAATGTAAATGAAAAGACAAAAAAAAATTGCCATATTAGTTGATTTTTTTTAATATTTATCTTAGATATTTAATTAATAAAAAAAAACTAATTAAATACTTGAAAGTAAAATTAAAAAATAATAATATATATAAAAAATTATCGTATTATCATTTTTCGGTTTTAAGATTGAGAAGCGAACCAATGCCTATTTCCTATACCCTAAACGGGACGCTCCTTATGAGGCCCAAACACGCACCTTTACATGCCCAAACGAAAGCAGATTCCAAACGTCCTTTAGAGAAGTTGGCTTGCCGTTTGGGCATTTTGACTTTATTAGCCAATAATTGAGGATATGTGTAGTCTATTTTCTTTTCCAAAACAATTTATGATTTGCTATAGATTTGCTATTTTCTTTTATTTATCAAGCCCTTTTTTGTTTCATTGACATTAGAAATTTTATTGCAACAACTTTCAATCTAAAATTTTGACAACTCACATATCACCCATGATATTAATGACTTAAGTTAGTTCCATTTCAATCTCTTTTATATGACATATGAATTATCAATTAAGATTGTGAAAAAAATCAGCCATTAATTAAATGATCGAAGAAAAATAATGAGAGGACAAATTAGAAAAATTATCATTTAAAATCTCAACATCTAACTTCCAAAGATTCACTTTGAAGCATTTTTCCTTCTTGGTTTTGATAACATAGACAAGTGTAAGTTATATTTATATTGTAGATTATAATTTAACATTTAATTAGAGATGATAGTTAAGGAATTAGGATGGATTATGTAAATACAGAATTGCCTTATTCTGGATTAGGCTTGACAATGTTCTATCTGTTGTGATTTTAGTTTGAAAGAGATAAGAGGGGGTCATCTGGCCACTGATCTACATTTTGTATGTTAGCATTCTCCTCTATGTATATACTAGCTTATATATGACATAGGCTTTTACATGTGATTTGTATTTATAATATAGTTATTTTTAATCATAATAAACTTATATATTAAAAAATTATAATTAATAAAATAATTATTTTATGTTAATAAAATTCAAAAAATAAGTAAATCTAATTAAAAATTAAATTTATAATATTTTTATTATTTAAATTCTTAAGATACAAACATATAAACAAAAATTTATTTGAATCAAACTAATAATTGATTATAACTACGTATATATTCAAAAATTTCTATCATTAATTTACTTTTATTGAACTAGATAAATAATATAGATAAAATTTCATTTAAAAAGAATAAATATTGAAAGTCATGTAATACGTAAATGATTTTTTTTTTTTTCATAATCTAAAATATAAATATAAAATATGACTTTTTCTTATTTTTTGCATAGAACAATGGACTAATGGGCCGGAAAACAGTTCAATTATTATTTGGGCTAGTCCCCTCCAGACGGCCCCGTTAGCCCGTCTGTCACTCAATAAATTAACCCTACTCTCCTTCCAAACCCTTGTGCTGAAATTAGGGTTTGCAGGCAGAGCAACAACCAGCCAGCCACCTCGGCTCTGGATCTATTTCCTATGCGAAAATGGCGACTCAGATGAGCAAGAAGAGAAAGGTCAGCCATTGTTTTTTCTCATGAATCCGCTTGAATCAGAAATGACACCTTGCATTTAGTCTTTTTGGTCACGGTTTCTCCGCCTCAATCTTTTACTTGTACAGCACTATAGTTGACAATGCTGCTTATGTTTTTTGCTTGCAGTTCGTAGCTGATGGAGTTTTCTTCGCCGAGCTGAATGAGGTTCTGACCAGAGAGCTTGCTGAGGATGGTTATTCAGGGGTTGAGGTTAGAGTTACCCCTATGCGCACTGAAATCATTATTAGAGCTACTCGTACTCAGAACGTACTTGGTGAGTGATTCCATTATTTTCGTTTCGACCTTTATGATGGTCTGATGGAATTGATCTGGTTATTAACTTTGTTTCTTTTTCAAGTGTAGGTGACAAAGGGAGGAGGATCAGAGAATTGACATCGGTGGTACAGAAAAGATTTAAGTTTCCAGAAAACAGTGTTGAGCTTTACGCTGAGAAAGTCAACAATAGGGGCCTCTGTGCTATTGCCCAAGCAGAATCTCTCCGCTACAAGCTTCTTGGTGGCCTCGCTGTTCGGAGGTATATGCTTCACTCCCTATCTGAAGGACATAAACTAATATTGTAAATGTACCATATTCATATTTGTTTTATTTTGCCCGTGAAGTGAAAATCTGATTATTGCTTGTGCGATCACTCTGGAAAAGCATTAAACTTTCAGAGTATTTCTTTAATACCTGTTTTGCTGTTTGAGTCAATGTCTATCTGATTAGTCATGTCATCTACAAAGCAGATTGGTGTTTTGATACCAACTCTGTGTCGGAAGTTGACTAAATTGAATTCCTCTATTCCATTATAACTCGTGGATTACCTAGGTGTTCATGTGCTAACGTACGGAGGGAACATGTTTGATTTTCTTTATTTATCTTTTCAATTTTGTTGCTCTTCTTAACATTGAAGTGGACCTTTTATTGTGTTTTCTAATTGGTTGATGTGCTGTTGACACCTCATACCATCTGGTCGGTCATCTATAAAGCAAATAGGCTATTCATATGCCAAGTTTGTGTCGGAAGATGACTACATTGACATTGCTCTGCCATGGCATTTATCAAGGATAAGATTATCATTTTCTTTACTATGCTGTCGGTTGCTACATGATTATAAGTGTAAAATTTATTTATTTTTCTTTGCATTTCTAATCTGTTCACCTTTCATAAGCAGTTCTTCGACTCTCTTTCTTCAAAAATTAAATTTGTTATTGAATTAAATACATTCTTTGAGAGAGGATTGATGTTTCTTACTCTATCCAACATGTGTACAACATGACTGCACAAGGGTATCCAAATCCGTGAGTCTCCTGCTTCAAAATGAGATATTTTTTGTCAGTATGGAATGTAAAATGTACTACTAATTAGAAATTGAGTTCTCTAGATATCCAAATAAACATCTAGCATAAGTCATCTGTCTTTTTTCTGCTTTTATAAATTATGATATCCTAAATCTATTTCAATCAAATAATGGCTCATTGGATTAACTGAACGAAGTGGATGGTCTTTCTTAATGCTGCTTGCACTTTGGACTTTCTTTTTACGGGGGTTACATGATCCTTGTTAATTTGTGATATATCTCAGGTTATCTATCTGTTTATTTTGGCAATGATTACCTTGTATGATCTAACTTTTATAATTCGAAGGCATGATCCTGTTTTTCTTGTCAACTAAATTTGTGGCTGTTGCTTTTAAAGTCAATCACACTTCTCAATAACAAACTGTCCTTGGTCTATGGACAGAGTTTCATGTAGGATTATTTGACTTCTAAATTCACTCAAATTTTTTTGTTCACATTTTTGTAGTCGGTGATATTAAATCTGTTAGTCGGACTCAGCTAGATTAATGATTAACATTAACTCTAATTGATTTCTGTTTCTCCATTCAGGGCCTGCTATGGTGTTCTCAGATTCATAATGGAAAGTGGTGCCAAGGGATGCGAGGTCTGTTTTTATATTTGTGCCTTAAGCTTCCAGCTATTTCCTTATCAGTTTATATTTGGTGTTAATAAAACAGCTGCTTTGATTTGAAAAAAGGTAATTGTAAGTGGAAAGTTGCGAGCTCAGAGAGCCAAATCCATGAAGTTTAAGGATGGTTACATGATTTCATCTGGACAGCCCGTCAAGGAATATATAGACTCTGCTGTCAGACATGTTCTATTGAGACAGGTTTCCTTCTCCCATCTGGACTGTTTGCCTTGAACCTTATTTAAACACCGTGTAAAGTCAGTTGCCTAATTTTCCAGCTGTTGTCTTTTTATCTTGTTTTAACCTTACTGGGATTATCTTGATATTTTGGTGTACTCTCTTTTAGGGGGTTCTTGGTATCAAGGTTAAGATCATGCTCGATTGGGATCCTAAAGGAAAGCAGGGTCCAACAACTCCGCTGCCTGATCTTGTCACAATTCACCCACCCAAGGAAGAGGAAGAATACCGGCCTGTTATTGTTCCAACTGAGATTGAGGTCCCAGTAATTGCTTGAAGCGTTTTTTTTTTTTTTTCAAAGCCCTAAGTAGTCATTCCTGCAATATTTAAAATGAGTTCCGTTATTTTCTTGAGGTTGATGGGTGCCCAAAACATTTATCACCTCTCCCGGTTTCTGTAATGTCTTTGTTACCCAAATTTTGCTATATTGAGTCATAATTTTGTTTTAAGTAGCCGTCTATATTTTCATGGGACGTTTGTGTCACCTTTGGTAACATAGATTGTGCCATCTTGATCTGTATATCGTAGGATTTATCTTGTAAGATGTAGTTAATGTTCTTAATTGAGAGGGAGTGAGTTTATGCCGAGTAAGTCTTATGTAGGGAGCTCTTACTGCATTTTACGGTTAACGGGCATCTTACATTTTGATTGTGTGGTGCAGTACGTAGGGTGGGTGTTTACTTTGGGAAAATGGCCTTGGCATCCAATTCCCGTCTTATTTTAGTTGCCTTGGAGTTGGAATTGCTGATGTAAGCCATTCAAAGAGAGCTTGAGAAAAAATAATAATTTGGTATCAGCTTTATTTGGGGAGAAATTATTTTTTTTTGGTTATGTACATGTGTAGAATGTTAATTTCTGCCTACTGTTACTGACTTAAATTAGGCATTGAAGTCTCCTCATAATTATTGAATTATTAACAAAAATGTTTGTCCAACAACAAGCTCAAGGGATACCATTTGATCAAAGCGTTCTCCTTGTCGGGTTGGGCTCAGTTGATTAAATTGAGTTCTAGAAACTGAATTCGATTTTTATGAAATAGTATGTTTAACAATTTACGAAGAAGATTATGATTTCAGTGAATAAGTCTAAAATCTTGATCAACGCACCAAAATATTCTATTAAAGCAAAGTACAATTGTACCGTGTAGAACTTGTATGGGAAGTTAAAAATTTAAATTATGATAATTAGGATCATTCAATTTTATTATTATTATTATTTTCAAAAATGGTAATTGTTTGGTTTTTATATATTTATTAAACGATATTTTAGATCTTGTATTTCCGATGGAGATTTTGAGAACACTTTGAGCAAGACTCAAGTAAATTTCAAATCCTAAATAAGTTAAGAGTTAATTATATGAATTATTTTTTTCTATTCATATCGATCTAAGAAATCACTTCCAAGTGATATTTACAATATTTATATCTTTCTCAATTACTCATCTTCATATAATTCTTGGTCTCTGTATATCTCATCTATCTTTTCTCACCTACACCAAGTGATCTCTCAATCTCTTCTAAATACGACATCCAGTACTAGTCTATATTAAAAATATGTCAAAACTATTATAAGCGATTCACTGTGTCCAAACTATTATAAGCGATTCACTCTTATTTTCTGTTATAGGTGTTACCTTAACATTTCTACACAAACTTTCATTTCAAATTCTATATTCTCTTATATGTTCCGTCATCCATCTCAACATACGCATTTAATCTACTTCTATTTTAAGTGAGTGTTAGTTTCTTAATTATTCAATATTTGCAACCATACAACACATTGAGATGATACAACCTTTAAAGTTATATTTTTAAATTGATACATGATGAAAGTGTGAGTAATTATTAAGATTGTAGTTTTCTTTTTCATTTCTTTTTTTATTATAGTTTTTTATGATACAATGCATAAATGTACAAAGTATTCTTAAAGGTTATAATATCCTTATGAGTTATGTCTCTATATAGGTACGTATATATTTTTTATTTTTAAACAAAATGAATATATCTATTTAAAAATAAATAAGTATTATAGTAACTGCTATTCACATGGATATGCCTGTCAATTATTATTTTTAAATATATTTTAAAATGACAATAAAATCTCCTTATTTATAAATAAGAGAAGTTAAAGATGACACCTAATTCAATTGGTAAAATTACTTGGTGTAAATATCCAGAACTTGTTATTAACTCTCGTCTACACTCAGAGTGAGGGGTTTAATTATTGGATGTAAGAGGGCTACCTCATGTTGTGTAGTCAAAGGCAATTTAGACCATAAATTTTAAAATAAAAGTATCAGGTCCGCCCCTGTTTGTAAGGTATATAGAATTACTAGTCCAATGGCACAGCATGTGCTCAGGGCTCTTTTATTTTAAATAAAAATAAAATGTAAAAGTTTCTATTTTTTATTTTTATAGTTGATTGCATAAAAAATTATCAGGTATGTTAATTTATTTGGTTTTAAAAGAAATAAAATAGCATGTAAGAGAGAGGGTAGTTATTAGCCATATAATTTTTTAAAATTAATATTTTATTATTGCATAAAAGAAAAATATGTCAGATATTTTACTTTATTTAATTTTAGCTTAAATTAATAGTGAGGAGAGTCTGTGTAAATCTTGCAGGTTTAAAGTACATTGAGATGATGAAAAGAATTCATTTAAGAAAAAAAATAAAAATGGAAAGGATCTTCTTGTGTTACTGAAGACCTAACAAGTCACGCAAATGAAAAAAAAAAATAAAAAGCATTAATGATTATATGATGTGATTCGAGTAAAATATCGTCCAGATTTTGGTCCAATTGATGAAGAATAAGAGGATATAATTTGTCTTTTATTTTAAAACGAAATTGATAATAATTTCAAAATAAAATTCATAAAATATTGATAAATTGAATTAAGTGCCCAAAACTCAGATTGAGGATAGACCTAACTAGAGAGGGACAAGACAAATATAAATAGCACAACGATCAAAGATTCTCATTAAGAAAGTTGGATTTATATAATTAATTTCTTAGAGTGTCTATATACAGATTTATAATTAATATTAAAATTATAAATGTTAAGTATTAAAAAATTAAACTTGTCCTGGTAAAAGAAGGACTACCTAGCTTAGCTAGGAGGAAAATTAAGATTATACATGTTAATTATTAGATAATTAAACTTGTCCTTGTAAAAGAAGGACTCCTTAGCTAGGAGGGACTAGTAATGGATTTTTATATATATATATATATATATGGGGTATGGGATTTAGCTAAAAGCATATTTTAATAACACACATCCAAGCAGAGACCAAAATCTCTACTAGCTTGCTTTCCAATTGCATTGCAATTTGCAGATCAAAATTATTTGATTGATTAGAATATTAGGTGATCATCAAGAAGAAAGATGATGAATTCTGTGTGCGTAGAAAGTTGTTCAAATGCCCAAAGCCCTGTTAAGTTACAGTCTGTCAAGTTTTTCGAAGGGCCTGAATCAGATGCATTGTTCTTGTGGAATTTAACAATGAAGAAGAAAGAAACTGATCTAGATGATGAGAATTATTCATGTTTTGAATTTGGTTCTATAATTAATTCTCCTTCTAATTCTGAAAGGTCTTACTGCAATGCGGGTTTTGAGTCGAGGCAAAGATACCTTAGAAGCTATACCTTCAACAAGGTAAAAGAGAAACAGATCAGTGTGAAGGAGAAAACTAAGAATTGGTTCAAGAACAAGACCAAGAAGAAGATCAACAATACTAATGAAGAATCTTGTTGCCCTAATTTTCTGAAAAATGTTTCCAGGTTCTTACTATTGTGTACTGTGGCAGCCAAAGTTGATATTGATCACGAGGAAGGACCTGCTCCTGCACATGTACCCGTTGCTTGATATATGCAGTAGATATATGTATTAATGTCAGTAATTGCTAGCTTTTAGTTCTCCTAAAAAGTTAAAACCTCAATTATTCTATGGTACTTATTTTTTTAATTTTGATTAGTAATGAAAATTGCAATTAATTGTTCATGTATCTTATCGGATGACTATATATCTCCTCCTTGTCTTCTTGTTGAGAATCTTCAATTCTTCGTTACTGATACTATTATTTTTTTAATTAATCACAAACTCGTGCATATAATAAAAGGAAGAGAGAAATATGAAGAACAACACCATTATTAACAAAAATGGATGGATCAAAGAGTTCTTCTTCATGTAATTACCGGTCTCCTTATCCTATCTAACCCATTCCACATGTACTAGTCATCTCTTCTAAAGATGACAACCAATACGGTTTACGTTAAAAATGTGCCCAAACCAACGTATTGATTCAATTTTTTTTTCTCTTCAATGGGTGTTACCTTAATTTTCCTACGTATCCCCTTATTTTGAATTCTATATTTTCTTGTATTTCTATCATCTATCTCAACATTTGCATTTCAGCCATTCATATTTTATTTGAGTGTTGCTTCTTAATTGCTTAACATTTGCCACTATACAACACATTAAATCTCATAGTCGTCTATAAAATTCAGTTTTTAACCTATTAGGAAATTTTAGGATCACATAAAAGTCTCGGTGTATTTCGTCACTCCATCTATCTTGTCCTAATTATGTGGATTACAACATGCTTAATTGCACAATCTTTAACTAAGGTACTTAAACACTTCATTTGTTAGGATTTCATGGACCATCCAAAATTATTCCAATCGAGCTTAAGTCTAGTGACTAAAGTCACACTCCATATATTCGGCTTTCGTCTAACTTAACTAAAAATCTTAAGATTCTAACATGGTCTTTTGTAACTCTAGTTTAGAATATAGGCCTTTTCTAGTCTCGTCTACCAATATATAGGTTGTTATCGGCAAAGAGCATGCACTATGCAAACCTGATTTTGAAAGGCATATGTAACTTCGTCCCTAACTAAAGCAAATATATAGGCCAAGGCTTATGGATATTCCTTGGTTAAGTCTTATTGTGATTGAAAACTCTCCCTCATGTCATTTACGATCCACACAATAGTCATTACACACATCCTTGATCTACTCTATATATATAGTTAGTGCTCTTTTTTCTTCTTAAGAGCTCACCACAAAACTTGTCCCAACATCCTATTATACACTTTTTTCTTAATTAAATGAATAAAGATCTCCATTAATCTTCTAAGCAAGACAATAACCCCCACTGTGAATCTTTCTAGCATAACCCAATTTGATTATATAAAACTAATATCTCATTTCTAAGCTTACACTCAATTGTTCTCTCTCAAAATCTTATTATAAAATTCATTTGTTTTATCTATTCCTAATTATTACAACTTTGAACAAGAAGATATGTTGAAAAATTATCACTGAACTTATTATCAGTGGTTTATTTTGATATTATATTCTTCACCTCATAAAATAAATACTTATTAATAATTTGAAGACACTAGATTTACAGATGGATCATAGATATATAGATATACATATATAGTAACATGAAGGGTAATGCTATCTACACACATATCTCATAAATTTTTTTTACACAAGTATCACGTCATATTCTTTTTCTTATAACCAAACATTATAACTCACCTCTTACTATAATAGTCCATTAATTTTTCACATCTTATTAAATTCATTATTACTATAAATAATTAATTTATATATTTTTTTTCTTTCTCACTTACATGCATCTCCTCTTAATTATTTCTCCTACCTTCCTTCTGCTTTAAGGATTTTTTTTAATTTTTTTAAATAAATGAAAACTAACAAAAAGAATAAATTTTAGTAATTTTTATCATAATTTCTTCTGTAGCTTTTGTATTATTTATTTGGTTGAATTATTTTTAAGTAATAGAAAAGAAAAGGATTGTTATTTCTTGTATTTTTTCCTTCCTTCATTTCATTGATATTCCATTATGTTTCTTCAATTAAAAAGAAAAAAATAGAGAGCATAAGGAAGTTTAATCCTATGAATTCATTTTTTTCTCAAATTTTTTATATCAAAAGATTAATTTATTCTTTTTAACTATGATTTTTATGAATTTATTTGCACTGGAATCATTAGAGATATGTAGGAGTAGAAAAGGAATATGATGCGAAACACTTCCAATGGTAGACAAAATATTAAAAGATAAAAACAAAATAAGAGCAATTTAAGAAGGAAAAAAGTTCTCAATCTTTTGTTGTAATTAAGTGTATTATATAATTAATTAATTTAAGAGAGATGAGAGAAATTAATGTACTAATATGGGAAGAGGTAATTTAGAGTTTTGATTACAAGAAAAAGAATATGATGTTTGACTCTTGTATGAAAAAATTGTGTGAGATATGTGTGTGTATGTAACATTACTCATAGTATGAATTATACAACTTATTAATTAATTGACACGAGATTCACTTTTCTTGTTAAAAAATTGGATATAATTAATAACTGATAATATATGGAGATATATACAAAAGAGGCTTTTGTGGGTCTTAAACCTTTATCATTAACCTTGCTAAACCTTGGATTAATTTGTTGGGTGACCTTATTGTCACATTCAATGTCTTTAGGACCACAACTTATTAATTGACATTACGTTTACTTTTTCTCAAACACCCTTATTTACTTATTTTGCCTTATCACTTGTTATTAATGTTAGAATTCTTATTTAATGTATTTCATTCTTACATCATTTTTTTATTAGAATTTTTTAAATTTAAATTATTTATTTTCTCAACCATATTTTTCTCAAACTCTTTAAATTCATTAATTGTTATGTCTGTTTATTCTTACTAGTAAGTATTCTCTCTTTAAAAATATGATCATGTATCTTTTAATTATTTTAATATTTTTTGTGGAACTGGTTGTTAACATAATGAAAGATATTTTATTTCTTTAAATACTCAACTAAATTACATCTTCTTAAGACTAATTTTTATTTTATTATTTAATTTGTAAATTTTTCAATTGTGGTTTATTTTGATATATATATATATATGCAGTTCCAATTACTTAAGAATGAATGTAATATGGATGATATTAAAACAATTGCTAAAATTTTTAAATAATTTTAAAAAGAAATCATAGGAAATCTAGATTATAATTAAATGTTGTATAAAATTTTATTTTCACATAAGGTCGTGTAGTGTTTAAAAATAAAATTAAAATGTGATAAATTTATTTTAATTAGTTATGTTAGAGAAGGCAACTACAAAATTAGGGACAATTTTTTCATGAGAAATCAAAAAAGGAAATTTTTTTTATTATAGTTGTTATGAAATCTATTGAATTGATCTAAAATTTAGCAAACCATTATAACAATATTACAAAATGACTTTTCATATTGTCAGGATTTTCAAGAATTACATACTAAAGATTTCTTTTCCCATTTATTTTTATAACCAAACATTTTTTGATGTAATTATTAGATCAAAGTCTTAATAAATCAAGTTAGAAGAAAAGCTTAAATTTAATATTAATATATTAATATACACTATTTGTTATATATAGATGTGGTAGAGGGAGACCAAAACTTATATGAGACAGTCATTGAAAAGAATATGAATGTTTTAGACATTATAGAAAATAATGCATTGGATCAATGCGAATAGAGAAAAATTATTCATATAACCGACCACAACAAGTTCGAGATATAAAATTTAGTTGAGTTGAGAAAATATAGAGATAATTTTTTATATTGAAAAAGAAGATAATGTAAAATGAACTTTTAAAAAATACTATAAAAATATGATGTAAGAAAAAGATGGATTGAATAATGATTCCAACAATATTAATACAAGAGATAAGTAAAAAAAAAAAAAAAAAAGGAACAATGATGTTTTACGAAAACTAAATCTCATATCAATTAATAAGATGTGGAAATGGATCACAAGAAGTTAGTTTTGTAACGTCAGGACCAACCTCGAAATGTACTGATATGTCAGCCATGGACACGCTACCTTTTACCAAACTTAATCCCTCTATGTCCTTAATTACTCCAATGATTTCACGGTGGTGGTGCACGGTGGTTTCTTATATATGGAAAAATTGCATTTAATATATTTTTCCATTTATAAAATGTGGGGACCCACAACAGCTGAAATTTATTCTTCCCTAGCTTCTTATATGTACTGATCAATTTCTTCAGAAGGCTAATAGCTAGAGAGGGATTGTGATTTTAGAGAGAGAGCGAGAGAGAATTTTCGTAGTACAGAAGCAGCAATATGTATTCACTTTTGCGTTCTGCTTTCATGGTTTCCTTTGTTCCAGGCCCTAAAGGTTTTCAACTTGGTACCACTGATACGACGTCGGACAACGTTCCAAATGGGCACCCTACTGATAATCCACAGGGGCTCTCATCTGTTTCCCACCAACATGTTACTGACTGGTACGAGGAAGAACTCGAAGAGGATCTCAGATGGTCTTTTTCTCTAAACAACAATGGGTAATCGATTTTTCTTTTTTTGGTTCCTTAAAAATCAAAACGATTGCAAATATATATATATATATATATATATTGCACATTTTTGAATTTAATGATCAGAATCTGCATCTGGGTCTCTTTCAGTATCTTGCATGCAGGAAGAAGTGAGTTCCAAAACCTAACTCTTCTTGACACAAAGCGGTTTGGCAAGGTTCTGGTTATTGATGGGAAACTGCAGAGTGCTGAAATGGATGAATTTATTTACCATGAATCTTTGGTTCATCCTGCACTATTAATTCATTATAAGTATGACATTTTTCTCCTCAGATTTATTTTTTTTTTTTTGAAGGTTGGAATCTAATTTGACTGTTGAATCTATTTTTGATTGATATCAGTCCCAAAACTGTGTTCATAATGGGTGGTGGAGAAGGTTCTACTGCTAGGGAGGCATTGAAGCACAAGGGAATTGAGAAAGTTGTCATGTGTGATATTGATTCGGTATGTTATCTGACACTGATTTATGCAAATCTTGACTAATCATCTAGGGCTGAGCCGAAATGAAATTTCTATTTGTTAATCAACGCATATGGAGCTTCATCTTGATCAAATATGCATAATTTTACAGGAAGTTGTCGATTTCTGCAAGAAGTATCTAACAGAAAATCAAGAGGCTTTTAATGATAAGAGACTTGTCATTGTTATAAATGATGCGCTGTGAGTAATATTTGATACCTTTGTATGACTTTCAGAGAACAGTTCAATTAATTAGGATAAGTTTAAGAATTAAATTTTTTGTTAATTCTTTATTAATTTGACACTATCTATATATGTTTCTTTGAAATAATTAAACTGCTACAGGGTTGAGCTTCAAAAAGCTGAAGAGAAATTTGATGTGATTGTTGGTGACCTTGCTGATCCACTGGAAGGAGGGCCTTGCAACAAACTCTACACGAAATCGTTCTACGAGCAGATTGTCAAGCCTAAGCTGAATGACAATGGCATCTTCGTCACTCAAGTAATTGAGTCTATAATTAAGACTAAATGAAAACAATATGATTCATCTATTCTCAAAATTTATGATCTATGTTCTTCAATACAGGCTGGTCCAGCAGGAATGCTCTCTCACAAAGACGTCTTTGCACCAATTTACAACACCTTGAAACACGTTTTCAATAGTGAGTCCCATATATATATATATATATATAGGATAATGCTCGGTGCATGAAAACTAACCTTCAGAGTTTCCTAGAGAGAACTCTCGTGCACGAAGAGAGAATATGATCTAAATAAAATATATGTACATATCTTGTTAATTAATCTATGTTATTAATGTGATGTGCTTCATGATTTGATATTTTATGCAGATGTGGTTGCTTATATAGCTCATATTCCCTCTTATGCTGATTCTGCTGGGTGGGTTTTGGTAAGTAAAACAAGCCATTTGCAGTTGTTCCCATTTCATCACTTAAAATCAGCTTGTCCTTGATTAATTCTTCCTTACAATACTGTTACAGGCTTCTGACCAGCCAATCCAAGTTAATGCTGAATTGCTCAACTCTAGGATCAACGAAAGAATCCGGGGTGAGTTACGATATCTTGATGGCGAGTTTATTGCTGCATCCACAGTGTTAAACAAGACTATCCGTGCCTCGTAAGTTAAATTCATTACACCGATCTGGTTAATTACCGGTTCTGTTCATGTAATCATAGACATAAACAAGACTATCCTTGACATTTTTGTCTATGTTTTTGTCCCCTGTACAGTTTCTGTACTGAACCAATTTTTGTTTTTCTTCTGTTTGCAGGCTTCAAAATGAGAGCCATGTTTTTACTGACGAAAATGTGAGGTTCATTCATGGACATGGAATCGCTGGGGATGCATAGGATCCATATCTATATGACTATATATATACATATATATATATATACATATATATATATATATATATATAGGTCTAGAATAATAAGTTTATTATCTATAACTAAGTAATATTTAAATAATATCTTAAGGGAGAAATTTGTTGTAAGCTTCCTAATGAATATCATGCTAATTTTAATGGAGCTTTTCAACAATTATACTAGATTCACTGTCTGTTTCTATCTTGCCCATATATATTTTTTGGTTTTTATTTAGTTTAAATTAATAAAATCCGAATAGAGTACATAAAAAAATAATCAAAATATAGCACTGATTTATCAAGATAGACAAAATTGTTATTTTGTTAACCGATCATTTTAATCATTATATTATACGCATGTTTTTAACTTAACACAATTTGATAAAGAGCCGCGAATACTACATCACGCATGCTCACCTAACTAATTTCAATTTTTTTTTCTTTTCAACTTATTATTGGACAATAATTAATCTCTCATCTTTATATTTTTAGTCCAATGATAATTTTATTTACAAAAAAAAATTGACTATAGTTTGAAAAAATAATTAAATTAAAAGAAAATTTTCATTTATTCCAAATAAAAGAATTAAAATAAATTTTATAATTATAATTTTTGTTTCAAACACATGGTAAGTTTTTTAGTTTTGGTCTCTGCACCACATTATCTCTAAAAGAAATTTTTTAACAATTAAACTATTACTAATTTTATAAATTTTGTGGGTGGAACAAATTTTATTTTGGATTTCCTATTCATAAGCAAGGAATTTTGGAGCTAGTGCAAGTTAGAGAGAAGTTGCCAAAATCTAACAAACTTTGTGGTAATAATAAATTCTATAATTTATAGAGTTTGGTTTAGTTTTTTTATTACAAATCATGTTTTCAAATGTGGTTGTAAACGCTAAATTATTTAAAATATGGTTGTAAAGGCTAAATTATTTTTGAATGTCATTTGGATGATTTTAGAAATCATGATTTACAATTATAATTTGACAAAAATTTATTTATTTTTACTACATAAAAAAGGTATGCATTTTAATTTATTTATTTATAAGAAAGTAATATTTAAAGATATATTTAATAAATTCTATAATTTATATAGAATGAGATAAACTAAATTTTATTTAACGGTGTTCTAACATTTGTTAAGATATAATAAATACAAATTTTTTTAAATTATTAATTTATGCATTAAATATCACTTAATTAATTATTGTAATAATTGTTTCAAACTTTTTATATATAAAATTTTAACAAGCATTCTTAGGACACTTGTTAGAAAAATATTTCTTAATTTATTCAGATGTAATAAATATATTAATTAATATTTTAAAATAAATAAGTTTTTATTATATGTCACAAAAAAATATGATTATTTATTACATTAAATATAAAAAACTTTTTAAATTTATAATCTCAACAAAAGAAGCTTCTGGATCCGATTGAAGAAAATTTCTTGTTCCAAAGGCTACAACGCGTAATTGAATTAGGGAAAAATGAAAATGAAAAAAGGTTTAAACTTCAATCATCATCTTCAGTAACTTTTTTTTTTTTTTTTTTCCTGATATTTTTCAGTGGATGTTTATTTTATGATGGTTAACTAATGAAATATGCCTAATTTTGTAACAATTTTTAAGTGTTGAATCTCAACTTTTGGGGCTGAATGTCATTCTCGTAAAACTTGAGGGAGCTCAGTGTAATTTAAATAATTATTAAATTCCTTAAAATATTGATAGGACATAATTGCCCCTCTTCGAAACCCCTTAACGGGTTCAAACGACTCCGAGGTCCATTACCTTCGCTCCCTCCAAATTTCGCAACCTCTCTCTCTCTCTCATATGGATATCGGAATATGTCGGTGAATCTCACGGCGAACGCGATCCCGGCGATAATTTCCGGCGATGTGAACTCCAAGCCACTTGTTCAGGTCTTGGATATCAAATTAATTTCGAATAATACGCAGCAGGAGAGGTACCGACTTTTGCTCTCTGATGCCGCTTCAACTCAGCACGCCATGCTCGCGACTCAGCTCAACGACCGAATCAGGACCGGCGGAGTTAGGAAAGGTTCCGTTGTTCAATTGATCGAGTACATCTGCAGCCATATTCAGAACCGCAAGTTGGTCTCTCGTTCTTTTCTCCAATTTCTGATTAATTGTTGTAATAATCACTAATCTGAAATTACGCTTACTTCAGTAGCAGCTTTACCAAAATTTTACGTTTGTATTAGAAATGAGAAGTAGTCGTGATTTCTATTTTAATGTATTCGTTCTAATTGTTAATTTTATATATATATATATCTTAATAGAATGAGAGTATGTGTAATATTATTCATTGTAACTTGAGAATTACTATGGTGAAGGCTTGATTTCTCAATTAACAAAAAGAAGAGAAAAAATGAGTAGGGAATCAATAGTAGTTTAATCTAATTTGTGATCATGTGACCACTGAAATAGAATGTTGTCTTGTTGATGTTGTTTTCATATTTTTCCTCGGCCCTAGATTATCGGTACTTGTTAAGAGGAAAATTCTTATATATGGAATCAGCTTGTTCTATATGAACATATGGTTCTTAAATAAAAAATTGAGGGTGTATTCTTCATGGACCAAAAAATTCTGCTTATGTAGTTGGAAACAGCATAGACTTTTCCCTCCTGTATTTTTGGCTAATGTGATGTGCACAAAATGGTATCATTTGAGAACTCCCCCCTCCCCAAAATGCCGGATTTTGAGAGGTTTGTCATGGAAACAAGCTATTATTTGCTTCAGGTAGTTAATCCTTTTCTTAATGTATTTTTGTGGAGAAGAAGCTTAAGTTAGGTCAATTTGAATTAGGGAGATGGGAAGTGCCATAGCTCCATACTTGCATAGATGCTGTCAAGAAATCTTAGCGGAAGGATAGTTTTGTTGCTTCTATGAGACTAGGTTGTTTCTGTAATTTGTACTTCTTTCCTTTTGCCTGGTCCTAATTTGACCTTGCACTCTTTGAACAGGATTATTGTTGTGCTGAACATGGAAACTATAATATCAGACTGTGAGGTAATTGGGAATCCAAAGTTGATTGCTAATCTGATTTGACAGCTCGGAAGGCAATACCTATGGAAATGCTGAGCACTCAGCCAGGGCTACTAATAATAATTTGACTTCCCAAAATCTGGGTCATAATGTGCAAAATTTCCGACCAACTGTTCAACCTCCTTACCAACCACCTCCAAATTACCGAAATAATGGTGCAATTCTTAAGAATGAGGCCCCAGCACGCATCATTCCTATAGCTGCATTAAATCCATATCAAGGGCGGTGGGCTATCAAGGCAAGAGTAACCGCAAAGGGTGATCTTCGTAGATACAATAATGCCCGGGGAGATGGGAAAGTCTTCTCTTTCGACCTCCTTGACTCTGATGGAGGAGAGATACAAGTGACTTGCTTCAATGCTGTTGTTGATCGCTTCTATGATGCTATTGAGGTTGCTAAAGTTTATTTAATTTCAAAGGGTAGCTTAAAACCTGCCCAGAAGAACTTCAACCATTTGAACAATGTATGGGAAATATTTTTGGATATGACTTCAACAGTGGAGCTTTGCCCAGATGAAGATGGTTCTATATCTCAACAGCAGTTTTTGTTCAGACCTATCAGTGATATTGAGACTGTTGATAACAACTCCATACTTGATGTTATTGGTGTTGTTATATCTGTGAATCCATCAGTTCCAATCTTGAGAAAGAATGGCATGGAAACTCTCAGAAGAGTTTTGAATCTGAAGGACTGTTCTGGAAGGAGCATGGAGCTAACCCTCTGGGGGGAATTCTGCAATAGGGAAGGTCAAAAGCTACAAGATATTATTGATTCTGGCCGTTTTCCTGTTTTAGCTGTCAAAGCTGGGAAAGTTAATGACTTCAGTGGAAAATCTATTGGGACAATTTCTGCTACCCAGCTTTTCATAAACCCAGAGTTCCCTGAGGTGGAAAGAATGTTGCTTCTCTATCCATTTCAAGGGAAGCTATGCCTGGAGGACCCAAGAATGAGATACGTAAAACTGTGTCCCAGATTAAGGATGAAGGTCTTGGAAGGTCAAATAAGCCAGACTGGGTCACTGTGAGGGCAACCATATCTTTCATTACGACAGATACATTCTGTTACACAGCTTGCCCATTAATGATTGGAGATCGACAGTGTAATAGGAAAGTGACACGGTCAGCAAACATGAGATGGCAATGTGACAGGTGCAATCAAGAGTTTGAGGAGTGTGATTATCGATACCTTCTTCAAGCCCAAATCCAAGATCCTACAGGATTGACTTGGGTGACTGCTTTCCAGGAATCAGGGGAAGAGATCTTGGGTTGCTCAGCGAAGGATCTGTACTTGTTGAAGCATGATGAGCAGAATGATGAGAGGTTTGCAGAAATTATCCGGGCTAGACTCTTTAATCAATACATGTTTAGGCTGAAAATCAAAGAGGAACTTTACGGTGATGAACAGAGAGTTAAGATCACTGTAGTAAAGGCAGATAAGGTGAATTATTCTTCAGAGAGTAGATACATGCTTGATTTGATTTCAAAGTATTCTAGGTAACAATTTCGAAAGCAAATTGTATTGGAATTAATGACTTTATTCGTGTGGATATTGGTATACCTAGTGAACAGGCCTACACGAAATACAATTGTTCGTGACTGAGTTAGAGATTGGCATTTTTGTGCCCACCGTAACCTAGATTTAGAAATAGTCAGGTCTAATCCCTGAATTTTCATTCGCATTTCTGCATTCCTGTTGTAAACGTGATTTCTTTGAAGAAGAATGAGTTTCGCTTTCCTCTTTCATCAGTTTTTTTGCTATAATTTTGCTGCACGCAGCGTGCTCACTCCTTTTCTTCTGTTGGTTACTTCATTTCTTGGTGTCAGGCCATGAATGTTGGGATCTACCGTACTTCTTATTACATGTTGAAATGATTATTAGGAGGTTTCTGATAAGAGTCTGCAATTACAGAATTGGAAGCACATATCTCTTTTGCATCTCTGTGCAATTGATCACTTCAATCTTTCTACTCTTTGATGATGCACACTTAGAATACTCTACACTCCTTCATCAAGTGAAGCTAACAAGAATCAGTTTGCCCCACTGCGAAAACATGAAATGTGTGTCCATGATAGGCTAATATGGAAAACTAAAACTTCAGATTTTACAAGTATCCTGCTCAATTACAGTTCAGAGGCATCAATCACACAAGGAGGAAATTACTAATAGCATGGAGGAGATACATCACGATGAAAGGGAAAAAGGTAAATAAAAATGTCACAACCAAGCTTCAGAATCTCAGCTCCGCTTGACGGGATCGAAATTAGAAACATCGGGGACGGCACCAATAATGACTCCAAGCACAACTCCACCAGCCAGAATGCTGAGCAAGAAGTTCTTGAGGGAGGGTGAGACTCCAGATTCAGCGGCTTCAGCAACCTCAGGAATCATCATTGAAGCTGCCAATGCAGCTGCTGTTAGTGCTGTCACAGCTTTCTCCTTCAAGGAGGCCTTGACTTCAAACATTCCATTGGGTTGTGATACTGCACCTGCCTTTGAAGACCGTAGTGGCGATGGCTTGAAGAATGCCTCAGAGCTGGGCAACCTCTTTTGGCTTGTACCAGTTAGAGGCATAGCCATTGAGACTGCTGAAGTTGAAGCCAATTGGTCTTTCTAGTTCTTTTTCCCCTTTCCCAAAGTTATAGCGAGTAAAAATTGAAGGAATGGAACTAGGTGTGTTTTTCAGATAGAGATGGTGGTGGAGGATTGGAGGTAGTGGCCACGTGGCAGCTTCTGCACTTGCAAGTAGTGGATAAGGTTATCTTATTGGCCAATCACCACCCATATTGAATATTTTTTTGCTGAGCTTCTCGTAAACTTCTAGGTTCCTGGCCAGTTAGTAAAGTAGTAAGCTATCAAATTTTGGAGTCTTCTTGGGTTGGTGACTCAAACCATTCCAACGGACTAATTAAGGTACATAACACAAATCTCAAGGAGGATAATCACATAATGGAACCTTCAAACTTACAATTAGATTGGTTCATTTTGAAGTGAATCAAGTAATAAACAGAATATAGTTCAGATTCAGAGACAGCATGAACATTTGTAGGGAACAGGTAAGACAAACACAATAATACAAGTATATGTAGAAGATGCAATTTCTGTTTGATTACAATGGAGCACAATTTAATTTGCTGGAAACCCATTATTATACACTAAATAACCCACATCTTAGATTTTCCTTTATAACAGCAAAGGAATTGAAGTTGGGCAACGCGGGAGCAGAACTGGTAACACTGAATGCCAGCAGTATATAGGCATACCATCATCTTGGACAACCTTCTAACTTGTTTAGTCCGAAAATTGTAGGAGTAAGAATGGTTGGTGATATTTGTCAAGTGGAGAAACAGAATATCCCCATCATCTGGATGGAAACCTACTATAGTAAACCGATAACCTCCTCCATGATCCCTTACATTTCTCCAGACATCTGCTGCTAGCTCAATCTTGTGCACCAAGCTCCTTGTTCCCGTCTCATTAGTATACTCATCCAGTTCCCAAACACTTAATGTGGGAGCATGAATACTATCATAGAGGTCCCCTAAGAATTGAGATATTCTCAAACTTCCGCAAGACAGTCCTAGACACGTGGAAAAATTGCTTGAATTAGGGGGAAAATCAATGGTTTTGGCATAGGATTTATAGTTGTAAGGATCATAAACAAGAATGCTCTCTTGACCCCCAAAATACAGATTCCCATTGTGGCAAACACCCATAGAGAATTCCGTAGTACATGCAAAGCCCTTTGGGCATTTGGCAACCAACTTACTCCATTGTCCAATCTCAGATGAGAAAACCTCCACCTTGAACTCAAAATACGTGTCATAGAATTTAGGTATACGCACAACCCGAAACCTTCTAGGCTGAGAATTGAATTCCATTTCTGCTTCATTGGGTATGAAAGAAAAGGGATCACAAACAAAACCCACAAGGGCTAAGCCCTCACCAGGAGACAAAGGTAGCTGGATCCAATCCTTGGTAAGTGGATTGCAGATGTAATAGATGCTATCCAGACCCATAGATTTTTCGCACAAAAGCAAACCTTGGGAACAACCCAAGATTCTATTTTTCTCCAATTCTATTTCTTCCTTTAATTCGATCTTGGATTCTGGACCCAGAAAACTCAAAGAAAATTCCTTTTGAAGAGGTCCTAATGATTCTAAAGCTGGTGGCAACTTGGGTATGACGAGCGTACTGCGGGGTTCACAGATAAAAGAGCAGCGATGGTGTTGTTGGTGTTGAAAGAGGCGTTGCCGGTGAAACAGATACCGGTGAAGAAAATTAGGACTAGAAATCAGAGCAAACCACCGCTTTGAGACGGACTTGTATCTGGCAGCCAATTTTAAAGGGAGCCGATGAAGGATGTCCAGCAATATATCATTGGGAAGATCATTAAGACTGGTATTGTTCATGGATGATGATGAAGTTTTCATTGATTTGTTAGACATGGCCATCGCTCTGCACTTTACAAGAGACAGACCAGAGAAACTAATTGGACGCTACAAAGGGAATTTAAGTTTTTGGTACCAAAAAAACAATAGAGTTGATACGTGAACTACCAAAAGATATAGGTGGACCATTGACCCATTTCAATTGAAAAAAAGTAAGTCGAAAAGGAGATCAAGTTTTCATTTTCTCATATTTTCAATTTCTCATTACTCTACTCAAACACCTTTAACCTTTCTTACTTTTTGCTCTCTGCGTCTATTATCCTAGCAAAACAAAGACTCATGGAATCCTACCACTTGGATCTTCCTTCCTAGAAAAGTTGAAAACCCATGGAATCTTATTGCTTGGCTAAAAGTGTTGGAACTCATTTGCAATATCATTCCAGAAATTAAAAAATTATCTTGGCTCTTATGAACAAAAGTCTTCAATCAACTCACTTGAAGGCTGGATCATATAGGCTGAAATTCTTGACCTCCTGTTGGTAAGTTCCTCATATATTTCTTAATAATGAAAATTTATGAAAATGTATTCTGATTAGCATCTTTTGTTATCATTTATGAAAATAAAAATTTCTCAGTTTTTCTTTTTTCAAAGAATGTACAAGAATTAAGATGAGTAGTCTTCTAGTTTAGATAGGTCTTTTACCTGTTAGGATAAGTTATGGATAAATCTCTTATTTTTCTTTTCGTGTTGATGTCAAGTAGAATTCTTTAGTCCTTTAAAAATTAAAAACTCTTCTCCTAAATTGAAATAGGGTCTGACTTCTTTTTTAGTCTTCTTCTCTGCGTGTTCTTCATTGTTTAGAATTATAGCCATGTAAGTAAGTTCTTGAGCTTTAATTGTCTGGGTGATTGTCAAGCAATTTTTGTAGCTCCATTTGTGTGCCTTATATGTAAACAACAATTGTGGGCCATGGATGGTCTTGAGGTTAGAGATAAAGACAGAGTTCAAAGAGTGATAAAATGGCAAAAATTGAGAACTGAGACCTGAGAAAATAACAAGTCAAATAAGTCAATTGATTTTTTGTTTTTCTGCTAGACAGTGGGTCCATTTCCGTTCACCCATCAAAATTTCTCTGTTTACATATCATTTTCCTAAAAGAATAGTCTAACTAAATAAGTGTGTTTGATTAGTCAAATTGAGGTTATGAGGTTATGCTCTCATGATAGGTTGGTTTAATTTTGCAAGATGTATTTACACTTTGGCATGCTCTTTTTTATTATACAAATACTGCAATATTTCATAGATCAGTATTTTTTAGTATGTAATTAGTATCTTTTTTTCATGATTTTCTTATATTTGAATCATATAGCAATGAGTAATAATCAAGATGAAGTAAGTGTGCAAAATGAAGTAGCTTCTCAGGCTTTGCCAAGTCAATTTCAAAATCGAGATGACCTCTTAAGTTCAGTTAGAGAGTATTATCTAGGCCAAGGTTTTGCGACTTCTATCAAGAATTTAAAATGGGATCAATATCTTACAATCGGTTGTGATAGAGGAGGTAGCTATAGTAATTGGAGAGAGATTCTACCAGAAAATAGAAAAAGGAAAACTTAATCTCGACTGATAAATTGTCCTTTTAAGATAAAAGGCAGAAAGGAATGTGATGGCTCTTGGAAACTCACCTTAGTGAATGACATACACAATCATGAACCTTCTAGAGATATGTCAGGTCATCCTTCTTGTCGTCGCTTCTCAAAAGAAGAGATTGTACGCATAAAAGACATGAACAAGGCCGGTATAGCTCCACGCAGATTTTATCTTCACTTAGACAAAATAATCCCAATCTTCTACCTGTCTCTAGGACTTTGTATAATGTGAAGGCTAAAATTTGTAAAGACAGTTTAGGTGGTCGTACTATGATCCAAGCATTAATTGACGAACTTGACTGAAGATGGTTTTAAATATAGTGTGGAACATGATTGTGAAGGTCATTTGACGCATTTGTTTTTCGCTCATCCTATCTCAATAGCATTAACTAAGAGTTATTCAACTGTGTTTGTAATGGATTGTACTTACAAGACAAACAAATACAAAATGCCATTACTAGACATCATCGAGGTGTCAAGTTTTAACTCTAGCTTCTACTCATGCTTTGCATTTCTGCAAAAAGAAGGTGAAAATGATTACATTTGGGCTCTTAGTATGTTTAGAAATTTATTAGGAGTGAGCTATCAGCCTTCAGTAATTGTATGTGACAGAGAATTTGCATTGATGAATGCTATTAAGGTGGTGTTTTCATCTACAACTAATCTTTTATGTGTGTGGCATATTGAGAAGAACATTGTAGCAAAGTGTAAGTCTCATTTTGAAGAAGGTGAAGATTGGGATACTTTTATGTCAAATTGGACTTGTGTTATAAACTCTGTTAGTGAATCTAAATATCATGAAGCCTTGCAGTACTTTGAATCAAGGTATAAAGAAAATGGGGTTCTCCTTAATTACATAAGAAGCACTTGGCTTCCCCTTAAAGAGTTATTTGTTGCTGCATGGACCGAAAAGTGTATCCATTTTGAAAATCATACTACTTCAAGAGCTGAATGTGCACATGGAATACTTAAAAAGTATTTGCAAGTTTTTACACGTGACCTTTCCATGGTGAAGGATAGGATTTGCCTTGCTATTAAGAATCAGTTTCAAGAAATTAAAGCACAACTCTCAAGTGAAAAAATCAATGTGCCTCATCATTTTAAAATTCCTCTTTTCAAGAATTTTGTTACTCATGTGTCAGTATTTGCTTTGGAGGAACTATTTAAACAATATAAGAAGGCTAAGTATGATATAGAATTGCTTGTTTATAAAGGGCATTTCAGTGCTACCATGGGTCTTCCTTGTTCACATAAAATAAGATCATTGGAAAGTGAGGTGATAGATCTAGTTGTACATAAATCAGCAATGGAGACTTGACATGAGATCATTTTCTGAATATGAAACTCAAATGAATGAAGACAATCAGATTGGGGGATTTCTTGAAAATCAAAGTAATGAAAACAATCAGATTGGAGGATTGCTTAAAGAGTTGCAAAATAAGTATGAAGAATGACCACTTGCTCGTAAAGAATTTGTTTGAGCTTATAAATGAATCCATTCATTCTCTTCATGAGCCTACTATTACATCTCACAAAGGTCGTCCATTAAGTTCAAAAAGCAAAAAGGAATCATCATCTACAAAACGTGATTCTTCTGGGTATGAGATTGTAGACAAAAAACGAAAGTATGGTATATGTAAATGTTCTGGCCACAATAGTCGAACCTGTCAGCACAAAGTTGACCTTGGGTCAAGTTCTAGCTCTGTATTTTCTGTTGTATCTCACAAATATGACATGGTGTATGCAACTAATCTTAATTCTCCATCTGACATCAACAACACCTTTTGGTGCTAGGAAATTTAAGGTATGCTATCTTTTGCTAATGTAATATTCTTGGAACAAAACTTTTAAAATATTATATGCTTACTTATCAATACTTTTTTATGTTTGCAGATAGACTTCAACATGCAAATGGGATTAACTAGTGGACATGAAGAATAGAATGATAGAATGACATATCATTTTTAATGAATGTATATTTTGAAATGTGAACATCTTTTGATAGTATATGTGGTTGCCTATAATTTTTGACAAAGGCAATCAAATTTGAAAGGATTGACAGAAAATTTGTTATCCTTTTTTGTTATCCTTTTTTTTTTTTTTTTGTTTGTATCATGTTATTAGGAAATATAATGTAATCATCTAACTGATTCACTGTACAGTTGCCTATAATTATTCCATTAACAAGAATGATTTACTCTTTTTCTTAAAAGGTATATATGGATTAATGGACATGATTGCAATGTATTCCCCTTCTGTCTTATATAGTTTCTTTAACAGTAAATTTTTTAAGCATTTTAATAATCAAGCCTTAGGATCTCAATGAAGGATATACTATAGTAAGCAAGATTCCTATTTCAAATGAAATTGTAGATGAATGTGTCTTTTGGAAGGATGGAATTGTAGTTCCATTTGAGATTATCTTGTAGACTAATTTTAGTGCAACAACATGTGTTTCTATTATAAAAAAAATTACTAAGCTTATCCACCTCATTATTAATCATGTTTTTTAACTGTACTAATTTATTTGAAATAAACTTTATTTTGAAAACAGCAATTGGATTTATTGAAAAGAAAAATTTAACTTCTGGAATGATGTTAGAAGAAGGAAAAAAAAATAAAGAAATTAAAAATATAATTTCCTTTTTAAAATCTTGTGAGATGAGAAATTGAAAAAAGAAAAATAAATTGAGACATTGACAAAAGTAAAGCAGCTTTGTGCTTTTTAACTTTTTAGAGCACCACCCTATTTTTACTACATCTTTACTGAATTATTGAACTACAGAAATAATATTTGTAAATTAATTTAAATTTTGTTATTTTATCCAAATTTAATATAATTTATAGGCTGATAGTTTTTTTTTACAAATTGCACCAAATCATCTTATATATAAAATTTTTTTTATTTTAATTTTTCAATTGTCATTTACAATAACAATTTTAAATTAAAAATCCTATCATTCTTAATTTAATATTTTAAAAGTGGGACCGTTCTGGAATGACAGATGACTAGAAAATGGTGATTTCACAATTTTACCCCTATCTTGCCTGCCAAGCAAACACACAGTTAATCTACTCACCCTTTTTTTTTTTCCTGAAAAGCTCACTCATCTAATGAAATCCAACAAATTATTTCATTAAAAACAAACAAAAAACTTAGCTAAAAAAAGATGAGCTCAGTTACAACTTGCAACCACTACACACATAGCAAAAGCTTACATTGCATCTACTAAGTTAGACAATCTTCAGAACTTAGGCCTCCAATTGTTATAAGTAAAAGCTTGCTTTACTCTATCAATATGGAGTTTCAGGTAACCATTGTAAATTAGAGTTTCAGTTTTGGTTTTTGAGTAATTTAAATCAATTCTATTCATGTGCAGGTCACATGATTTACTGTACAGTCTATTAATGGAAATCCTCAGTTTCACTTTCATCCAAAAAAAGTCTTTCAATACAAAATAAACTATATGTATGTCATTAAAAAAAAATATATCATACCGCAAGGTTGTAAAATGTTATTTACTCCAAGATATATTTCAAAAATGAGATATTTGAATTATTGAATAAGCCACCATCAAGTTATGTAATTATGGTATGTCTTTAGCAAAATCAGTAGACAAAATCAGGAGAGGAAAATATTTTCATTGGAGGTGTTGGAAGAGTCTGAAGCTGGTGACGGAGACAAAATCAGGACAGGAAAACAATGCAAAACCAACAGTATGACACAGACTTTCAGATGGTGGACTTGCAAATGGAAGTCAATGAACAATTTTCATTGTCTCAAAGATCATTAATACTTACTTCCATTTGATATTTTATAATTAGCCCCTATTATAAGTAATGCTAGTTGCATACACATAACATCTTACAAACTCTCACATACAACAAATTAATAACTTCCAAACCTATTTTAGTGTCATCAACAATGTTTAATTAGCAAGGATACTAATGTGGAAATAACATTTCACCTGAACCAATGGTTAATAAGTATTAGCTAGGAAGGCCTCTTGAAGATGAAAACAATCTCTTTACCCAAATAATTTAACAAAGAAACAAGTAAACATTTCTATTAAACCAAGCAATGGAAGTAACAACTTGAATGGGAATTGGGAAGAGATCCCAACCAAAGACCAGGCTAACAGGAGCAAAGAGTTTCTAACCTAAAATTTGTAAACAAAAACTGCAGTCAATACTCTCCAGCTTCTGCTTTCTCTTCTTACACTTCATTTGCCATTTCTTGAGATAAGAGGGAATTCTATAACTGAACCCAGCTTGAAAGATCAAATCTTCATTTAACCTGCCAAAAACAATGTGATCACCTTTCATAAATGGTTATCGCATGTCAGCTACTAATTTTTTGGTAACAAGGCAAAAATGAAACCGAGACATAATCTTTCCCTTTATTGCATTCTCCAGTGTGGAAAACTTCCACGATGATGAGGGAAAAAAAATTCTAGAGTACATCATTTTCTTAACTTTTCATTTCCTCTTTTTTCTTCTTTTTTTATCTTTTCTCTATGGCTCTAAGATTGTAACATCACATCAATCATATTGCCATCCATTGAGACAAAAAGGAGTTCATGACAGGTAGCAAATATCAGGATTGCAGTAATCTCATCAAAGCTTGCAGCTCCAATCCTATCAAAATATGTCCAAACTCCAAAGTATTGCATCTTCAGATTGCTAGTAACTCAGAAACACTACAGGTTCAGAACCTAGAAAGTTTTTTTTTTTTCAACCAGATAAAAGTAATAGCTGAAAATTAATAGGGGTCCCATACAAGGCTTTTGTGACCCATCTGCTAGGGAACGAGAGAGCTATTTCTTTTTTTCTTCGGTCTGGAATTTAATCCTCTATCAATTGTCGTATCTTTGACTATGACAATGAAAATTAGAAAACTAAAAGAGAGGTTATTTTCTGCAACTGATTTTTTTTTTTTTTTTTTCACTATACTGGATGCAAACCTTAATTCGAAGCTGAATGGAAACCATAAGAAAATAACGTACCTGGGCTTGATAGAGTAAAAATCTTCAAAGAAAACTGATATAATCACCGAATGGGTAGATCTGTAGAGCTTCCTGACCCGACATAGCTGAGATGAACTTCTTGAGGCAGCAAACGGAATTTAATATTAAGATCTTCGAAAATTTTCTTCAACTCCAAAACTAGATCAGATCTTCGGCTGTTCTTATCCCCAGTGTTCTGAAAATTTATAGTATGAGTAACATAGAGAGCCATTTTCATTGTGTTCACATTCTCAATCTCCTTAACTATTACATTGTGGGCAGGACGCCAGTGTTGGGGCTTGCTCTCCAAGTATCTGAAGTTTCCAAACAGAGATATCAATTGGTTAAGAAACCATGCAAAATCGCTAGTAAAAGTGGAGTGATGAGTCCAACTCAAATCCCCACATCCAAAATAAAGATTAGAATTAACTTAGTCTAAGCAAGCAGCTATGCACTAATTGTTTAGAAGTAATCTTCTACTATCCCCACTATACTTTCAAGACCTTTTTCTTCAATTAGCAAAACTTTCTTTACCTTGGTCAGGTTTGAATGCTATCTCTCGCATGAGCAAGGACCCATTGTGCATCAGAAAAAAAAAAAAGAATACAAATGAGAAATGCACATATCGAACTACTGTTTTCTATCCTTATTCCCCAACCAATCAGGTGTCAGTTTCCTAAAATTAACCAAGTTTGATTAGACATCACCAAGCCATTATCTAGAAATAACAGTAGAGGAAAGCAGAATCAACTTACGCTTTAATTCTAGCTTTCAAAGCTCCAATACTTTCTATTGAAGTGGAAAGACTAACAGCAAATTCAACTATGTCACTCATTTCCGGGCTCCTGTAAAAATTGCTGATTGGTTTTGTGGCCAGAACTGAATTTGGATAGAAAATCTTTTCATTGTCATATCTCAAGAAGACTGTAGTTAGTATATTCATCTCTTCTACGACCATCTGAGAAAAATAAAAGTGTTAGGTAATATAATTTAGTCCAGCGGGACTTAGCATGCTGTTAAAATAGGAAATACCTGTACACCATCAATGACACAGCGGTCACCTACATCAAGTGGGTGCATCACAAAAACAAATATCATGGCTTCAAACACAGTCTTGGCTGTGTTACCAAATATAAACACCACAACTAAAAGCTGAGACGAAACGAAGACAAGCACTTGGGTTGTTAACAAACCCATCATAAGGAACCACACAATAATGATTACAATGAGTAAAATCACTGACACGATCTTGTTCAACTCTTCTACTGCTGTTTTGGTATCATTTAAGGAATGTGCCAGTGATTTACGCTCAAGGTAGACATTCACCTACAAACAAAAATGACATTGCAAGAATCAGGCTATTAAGCACCAATACGAGTTCTGTATAGTTACTGTGAAATGAATATACAGAGACAGCTTTAGTATATTACTTGTTAGATACAATTTCAAGTAATCTAGTTGTGATACGAGAAACTTGAAACACTTGACATGCTTGATTTCTCAGTAAATTCCACAATTTTTAACTATTGGATAATTCTTAAATAACTAGGTCACTGAACATTCTTTGCACTATTGTGATCCTACCTATGTGAAGTCAATACATTCAGACATTGATGATCATGGTACCAGAAAATGTTCAAATCCAAGCTCAATTTTCAATAGATCAAGGATGGAAAATAAAAGAACACAAGGAGAGAACTGGTGGAAATTTACCAGCCAGTTTTTCAGAGTTTTTCTCCTAAACGTGCCAGTTTCAACTGCCCCTTCAAATAACTGAAGCACATTGTCCACCTCTTCTTTTTTCATGAAGCGCAAGAGGTCCTCCCCATCAATGTACCTAGTCCATTTGACAGAGATTTGAGTGAGACAATCCTAGGGAAGCTAATTACAAAAAGAACAAATGCAGATATTTTTATGAAGATAATCTTCTCACTTGTTTCCGGGCTTGGCCAAATTCCTGAAAATCCTATAAGCAGCCGCCTTAGCTGCCCACTCACTAGTAATTTCCTCATCTTTCTGCTCTCCATCCTCTTCGTCAATATCCTCTAGCGTATTGGAGATGGTAGACAGCCTAGAATTCCTTATCACATTAATTAACCCTTTCATGGTCCAAGCAGAAACTCTCCCTTGTTTCATTTTCTTCAGTTTGTCTATGTCGATGACCTCTTCTTTCGCCCCTTTTTTTTCTTGCTTCAAGTTCCTAAAACTCAGTTGGCCAGTACCTGTGGACTTCCCAAAATTTTCAGCCATCTCCATCAAGGGAGGCCCTGAAAGTGTCAGAAGAACATACTGATGGAAGATTGACTCTTGAATTCTGTCAAAGAATCTAGTGCATTGGAAGGATGAGGCTAATAGCTTTACCAAAAAATCCTTTACTAGCCATATAGTCGCTCCAATAAGACAAGAAGCTAGAGCTCTAGTAATATAATTAAGAATCTTAGTAGTTTCCTTAGACCTCTTGACACCGCGGTTGAACAACAGACCCCATGCTAGAAGAACGAAACCCAACCAAATAACAGCCTGAACACTCTTCTTCACACCATAAACAAAATACAGAACTTTCTTTTTAAACAAGAAGTTCCATTCAATCAAGAAAACTATAACATTTAAAAACCATTCTGTCACCAATCTACCGCACAAGATAACCGAAATTAGCACACTCCATTTCCATAGTTCTAAACCCCAAATCTCGGTGTCTTGCAATTTATGAACAGAGAAGCTCGCAATCAAAACACCCATAATGCAAATAAACGCAATCCACTCAAATAAAACCAGTAACTTCCTCTTCTTACCAGATTTCTGGCTCATTTTGAGGTCCGCGGTCTTGTAGACTTCTTCATCATCATCTTCATCTTCTCCTGTTGCCCCAATCAACGGCGTTCGTGGGGTAATAGGAGCCGATTTTAGATTATTCCTTGGAGTAGTATTTGTAGCTCTATTGGGCGAATCCGCATGAGGTGAATTTCTATTTGACTTATTTGATTTCGTTAATTGGGTCTTTTCTTCGAGCAACATGCCTTCAGTTGGATATGGTGGCTCCACTAATCTCGATTTTGGCTTCGAGAACTCCGACTTCGCCAGAGACCGCCGTCTAGTTACCAACTCGGCTGGGTTTTTCGTAGGCTTATCACTAATTGGACTCAGTTTCGTGATCTCCGGTGAAGGCGAGCTTGTGCTCGGTGGAAATTTGGACCCTGCCATTGAAATTCTCAAGTTCCGTTAGCTCAAGATTTGAATTTCCGAACACTTTCGGTGAAGAATTCATCTGGGGTTTCTGTTGAAAAAAGGAGGAGCTGCTTTCGTCAATTGCATACCCTTTTGAATAGAAAGATTCTTCGTCTTCTGGAATTTGCAAAACGACTTCACTATTTGTTCCTTTCTTGTCTACCACGCCTTTTCCTGCTTCCATGACACAGCTTTTCTTTCTGAAACGTATCAGACGCACAATTCAGCTATACATTTGAAGAAAGAGCTCGCTATAGGACTTATCTCCAACAGGAAGTAGCACAACAGGGAATTTTCCGAGAAATTTTGAAACTTTCCAGGAAATCCCGCCAACAGGAACAGAAAAACGAAATCTGGGCAGCGCTTTTACTTACTTTAGGTATAATTATTATGAAGAACATAAAATAGAGGATAAACCAATAAAAGGGTTTTTCAGTTTATCTTTAAACACCACACGACGGTCGGTGTGACTGGCAGGTGAAGCAAAATTAGCCCGTTTGTTTCCGAAGAAAGAAAAAACTAGCAAGTGGTGGGAAATGAATTCTGGGAAAAAACCAGGAAAGCTAATCTCCGGATGGAAATGTGGTTTAAGATGGCTGTAGCTGACTAAACAGTGAAGAGAGACAGAGCCTCAACATAGAGAGGGAGAGAGAGGAGAAGACAGTATGGTCCTGTATTAATTCCCGGTTGAGTATTTAAATATTTGCCGTATGCTAATACTTCTCCTTTTCAACTCTGCTAAGTTCTTTTTTTTTTTTTTTTTTTTTTTGAGATAATATAATACTTTTGCAATTAATTATAAGTTTTTTTTTAATAGGTGCTCAAAGCGCACTCATTAGTGAGCATTAATTATTTATTATTTTTTATATTTTTTTCATATCTATACACATGTTTACACCATTTTCAATAACTTTTTATTTTGAGAAGTTTACCCCTCCATTAACTTTACTCTCTTTTCTCTCCAAAATTTCAACACAAAAAAGAAAAAAAGAAAAAGAAAAAAGATGACCCTTTACTTTTGTTGTACTCTACCATCTTTTAAGAATATGGCCATGGCTGCATCTTAGAAGAATTGCAATTAGAAAATAGAGACAATAATTCAACAATTCTTTTTTGTCATCTTTAAGGTACGTTTTATTCATTCATTTCTTTTTTAATGTTTTAAATTGCCAAAGATTTTCTTGCCAACAAAAAATTAGCATGAAAGTAGTGTGAGCCTAAAAAAAATTTAGCATGAAAGTTGAAATCTTCTTGTATTGCTATGAACAGTTTAGAAGACAGTAATGAAAACTTGAATACTGGGAGTACCAATACATCTAATTCTATCACAGGGGAAGAAAATTCAGGGAATCATGTTGTAGAAAGAAAGCTGAAAAAGCGGGCATGTACCATGTTGTTATAAGAAAAAAAGGAATATTAGAAATTAATTAGTATACTGACTTTGTAAACAAATAAGCAACACATCCCTTATCTTTTTTTTTTTTTTTTTTTCATTTTCTTTATGTGATCTCTATTGATGGAAAAAGTCTACTTTTATTGTTTTTAATGCACATATAGAAACTGTATATTTGGTTAATTATCTACTTCAACTTTTTAATGTATTTTAGTTATTCTATATTAACTGATATTCTTTTATATATATGTGTGTGTATTTCTAGATGGATATGGAAGATGTTTGGGATGATTTCAGTGAAAGTGATATAAGAAATGAGTTTGATTTGAAATGAATTGCCTGATGAATGTGATGAATTGTTTGACAAGGAAGAAAATGGTTTTGAGCCTTTTATTGGTTAATGTTATATGAGTGAAGAGGAGGCATTTTTTTTTTTTTGGATAAAAACTATGCCAAGAATCATGGTTTTGCAATTCGAAAAGGACGATTCAACATGAAGCATGGAGAAATAAAGAGACGTGATTTTTTTTGTCATCGTCAAGTAAACCCAAATTTGAAAATTGTTGATTTATTGAAAGAACAAAGAAATAGAAAATCAATCAAATGTGGATGTAATACTCATATGCGGATCACAATGAAGAAACTATCTGATATTTTTCCAATGGAGTGGCATGTTACAAAGTTCATTAGTGATCATAATCATAACTTGTTACCTCTCGAAGTAGTACGCTTTCTTCCATCAAATTGTACTATCACCAAAGAAGATAAAGAGCACATATGCTTACAAAAAGATGGTGGTCTTTCAGCTAGACAAACAATGCGTGTTATGGAGCTTGAGAAAAATATTTGACATAGGCATCTTCCATTTCTCCATAAAGATGTTCATAATTTCTACAGTAAGGCTATTAAAAAGAATTCAAAGAATGAAGCTATGGATCTTTTGGAACATTGTAAAGTTGCTGAGGATCAAAATTGTGACTTTCTTTATGCTTATAAGCTTGATGCAGAGAGAAAGTTAGAGCACATTTTTTAGGTTCCATCTCATAGTTTTGAATGGTACCAAAAATTTGGAGATGTTGTTCTCTTTGATACTACTTATAAGGTGAACTCTAATGACATGCCTTTTGGCATTTTTGTTGGAGCTGATAACAATGGGAGGACAATACCATTTGGTTGTGCACTTCTACGCAATGAGACAACGAGTACATTTCAATGGTTAATGAAGGTATTCATTTTTATTTTTGAGTTATTCTTTTTACCTCTTAAACTTTTTATGTATTGTGTTATTATTTTGTGTAATGCTCTTTATTTTCTTAACAGAATTTTGTGTCACTCATGAAGAGACAACCTAAAACAATTTTGATTGATCAAGATCCATGGATTACGGAAGCCATTGGGAGGGAGATGCCACTTACAAAACATGCTTTTTGCATATAGCATATTACTGCTAAATTTAGTGGTTGGTTTACTTCAATCTTACGGAATCAGTACTCTAAATGGTGTTTTGATTTTTATAACCTATATAAGTTAGACAGTTGTGAAGAGTTTGAGCATCAATGGCCTCAAGTGATTGAAAAGTATAACTTGTGTACAAATAAACACGTGAGCGGTTTGTACAAAATTAAGCATTTTTAGGTGCCAGCATACATTCGTGGCTATTTTTTTGGTGGCATGACAACAACGTGAAGATCAAAAAGCATTAATGCATTCATCAAGCGGTTTGAAAATTCACATACATGTTTGACCCAACTAGTGAAACAAGTAAGTTTGTATTTTTGTCTATAGATAAATTTATTTCATTGATTATAAGACTTTTGAGTTTATTTTTTATTAACAAATAAAACACATTCATATATTTTATAGGTTGACTTTGTTGTTGAAGGAATTGAGCAAACTCAATTACATGACACCATGTTGGAGACTTATAGAAGCTCTTCAATAAGAAGTATGTCTCCATTAGAGGAACAAGCACACAACTTCTTAACACCATTCTCTTTCAAGAAGTTTCAAGAAGAGTTTGCTAGGGCAAGTCAATATAAGGTGATTGAAGAAAACTCTAATGAATTCATGGTCCATCATCATCAAGAGGTATGTAGTAAAAAACACAGTTTTTTAGGATGGAAAGATTTCTACTTGTAGTTGTAAGAACTTTGAGTTTTGGGAAAATTCTTTGTCATCACATTTTAAGTTTGTTTCTCCATAAGGATTGTTTTGAAATTCCTTCCATATACTTTCCATCTCGTTGGTGGCATGATTCACAATATGATGGAAGATTATTACCTTATAACGAGGAAAATGCATCGCACAAAGATTTAACTATTATTGACAATGATAGTGTTGATGTGGATGGGTTTGTTCATTGTCCTCCAATCTCAAAGACAAAAGGACGTCCAAAGCAAAAACGAATGATAGGTGGAAAATAACTTTGTAAGCAAACAAAAACTTGTAGGTTGTGTAAACATGTTGGTCATAATATTACGACATGTCCAGAAAAGGAAAATACTATGGAAAGTTCTAGCATCTCGAATGGCAACGCTCATAAACGAAAGAAGATTGAGGGTGAGCATGGTGACTTAAATCTTGTTTTTTATTTAAAATTTTAAAGGATATGTATTGCTTTGTGGTTGTATTTGATGGATATGCATGCAGAGCTTTGATGGTTTTGTTTAAGGATATTGTAATGTTTTGTTGGTTTTGATGGATTCAATGTATTCTATTTTAAAAAGTTCTTTTTAGATTATGGCATTTTGATTTTTAGCTTTAATCTTTCTCTCTCACTATACATATATATATATATATTACTTAAAAAGAAACTAGTATGAGTTAGTGCTACTAATTTGGTCATTATTATTTAAGATGGTGATTATGGATGAAAGGAAGAGATGGTTGTTATCCATTTGTTGAAGGTGATACAATTTCTAATTTGAAAGAAGAGGTAAGCGTCAGAGTAAATGCCAAAGGGCTTTTAGTTGCGGAGAGGTTTTTGTAATGACTTGGCTGCATAATAATGTTCAAAGAAAATTGAATAGACTTGGAAACTGGAATGGAAAATTATTGTTGCAGGGAAAACAAAGATCAATTTTTCATTTTCTTTGCTAATTAAATATAGCAACTGACTTGTAATGGGAAGCTAGTGTGATGCATTAGTTTTACAATTTGGTCATTATTATTTGAGAAAATTGCATTATCAACATAGTATAATTTATCTTAGTTTATGATAAACTAAAAATATTAAAAGATGAGAGAGTTGTACAAGAAAGTGAAGGGTCATCTTTTTTGGCCATATTCTTGAAAGAAAATTTTTAAAAGATGTCTGAGTACAAGAAAAGTAAAGGGTCATCTTTTATTTTATTTTTTGTGTTGAAATTTTGGAGGGAAAAGAGAGTAAAGTTATTGGAGGGGTAAACTTGTCTAAATAAAAAGTTATTGAAAGTTGTGTAAACATGTATATAGATATGCAAAAAAGTACAAAAAAATAATGAACAATTAAAGCTCACTAATGGGTGCCCTTTGGGCACCTATTAGAAAAACCCTTTAATTATATATAAGTTTATGCAATTAAAAAATTATAGTAAATAAAATATAATATTACATGTAAATAATATAAAATTAATAAATATTTATAAAAAAATGTAGAATAAATTATTACAACATTTTTTATATTATATTGATATTACATCGATCTTATTCTATTTTTAATATCTGCACATACCCATCTAACAGGCAACAATCCTCCTTCAGGTAACGATGGTTCATATCAGTCGGCGATCCCCTCATGAGGTTGTGCTGTAGGGACGTTTAAGCGAATGTCTCAAAGTTCGGTGCTTTCATTCCATACCAATGGTTGACAACATCCACATAGGTCAATTGGCCAAACCCAAGTCGCTTCATGATCACCAATCTAACCTGGTCGAGAGCAGTTATGATGCCGATAACTGATGGGTTCATGCCTTCAACATAGAAGGTGAAGTCGACATTAATATTCTTTACGCAGCCAGCATTCATGATGACACCCGTTGGATGGACCACAAAATTGATGTTCATTAAGCCGATCTCTAGAGTGTTGGGGCAACCACTCGTGGCACTAAGGGAAAAGGGTGGTGACTTCCTTGCAAAGTGACTAGTTTGGTTGTGTGTTAGAGGGAGCAATGTCAAGGACCTTCTTGTTGCCAGTAATAAGCGCGACATTTCTGTCCTTCCTACATGCGAATGGCGATGAGGAGGTACTAAAAGTACTGTGGGTTGCGAGGCTAAGCTCTTCGTGCTTGCAAAGCTCGCTAGAAAGGTTGTTTGGGACCTAGCTGAGGAGGTGCTTTTTTAGATCGCAAGTTCTGAATTTCTTCATGAGGTCTTTGTGAGCTGTACCGCTTACCAGGATTGTTATAAGGATGGCAACCGTTTCTTGGACGGCTTGATGCAAATGTTAGATAGTTTATAATAAATGTGGAGACTTAAAGTCCCACGTTAGAAAGATAAAGAGTTGTTTAAAGCTTTATAAAGGGAAGCCCATTTCCTAAGTCAAAATAATATATAATAGGAATATATTAATATAAGAAATATTAATATATATATATATATTATATTTAAATGACTTGAACTTGGACTTGGGGCTTGGGCTTTAGGCCAAGCCTTAAATTTAAAGTTTTCTTTTTTGTGAATTGGTATTATTAGTTATTGATGCCTTTTGAAATTTTTAGTTATTAATACCTTTTCAAATTCAACAGACATATTGGTTAAATTAATTTAATAAACGTATCTGTTGAAGATGGCTTTTCAGTATCCAACAGACATATTAATTAAATTAATTTAATGTACGTATCTGTTGAAGATGACTTTTCAACATCTATATAAACTCTTCATCTATTCCTGATAATTATCAAGAGTTTTAGAGTTCTAAGAGGCTTTGTTGTATCCTGGAAGAGACTTGTTAGTTTTCCCTAAAGAATACACAGGCAATATATCTTTAAAGATAGTGCTTACACGCCTCAAAGTCTTCTTTATACATACTATTTTCTTAACAATTTTAAAGAGATATTCCTCATGTAGACAAATCCAAAAGATTTTATCAAACTTGATCAGGTTTGATGGAACCAACTTTACTCGCTAGAAAGATAAGATGGTGTTCTTGCTCACTGCACTAAAAATTTATTATGTTTTGAGCCCTGAGTTATCTGCATTACCAAACCCCACTTGCTGAAGATACTGAAGAAATAAAAATGCAGAGAAAGAAACGTGAAGATGATGAATTGATATGTCGAGGACACATTTTGAATACACTGCCAAATCGTTTGTATGATTTGTACTTTGTTTTGAAATCACCAAAGGATATTTTGAATGCCTTGGAGACTGCTTACAAAAATGAAAAACGAGGTACTGACAAATTTTTGGCTTTACAATATTTTGAGTTCAAAATGATTGACAATAAACCTATAATGGATCAAATTCATGAATTACAAGTGTTAGTCTCGAAGTTAAAAGATCTTGAAGTAATAATTCCTGATGCTATGCAAATTGGTGCCATTCTTTCTAAACTGCCTCCATCATGGAATGATTACATAAAGAACGTTCTGCATTCATCTGATAAATTAACCTTAGAACAATTTCAAACTCATCTTCAAATTGAAACTAAAACTCGTACACGTGATGCACAGTTTTTGATTTCAAATTCTATGGTTAATTATATTAGTCAAAAGAATTATGGTCGTGGAAATAATGGCCTGAAAGCTTCAAAAAAATCTTTCAAAAAAAAAAGAAAAAGAAGTCATTGTTTCCATTGTGGAAAGAAAGGCCATTTTATTCATGATTGCAGGTTTAGAAAGGCAGGAAAGAATTATCAGTTTAATTCTGGAAACACTGAAAATTCTGAGAAAGAAAATATAATTGAAAGTGTTGTCCAAGAAATAGTTGCCATGGTGTCTACACTACAAATTGGTATGATAACAAAAGTCAATATGGCTGCTGATGCAACAAAAAACCACAATTGGTTGTTAGATTCTGGTGCAATTATTCATGTTTGCAATAACAGAAGTTCATTCAAGACCTATACAGAAATTATGGAATCTGAAAAAGGTTTTAATGGGAAACAATAGTACAGCCCAAGTACAAGGAAAAGGGACTATGGAATTGAACTTCACTTCTGGATAGAAGCTAACTTTACTGAATGTTTTTCATGTTCCAAAAATTCGAAAGAATTTGGTTTATGCAAGTTTTCTTTCAAAGAAAGGATTCAAGATTGTCATAGAGTCTAACAATGTAATAATTTCTAAGAATAATGTATTTGTAGGAAAAGGGTATTTGTGTGATGGGATGTTCAAACTAAGTATTATTAATGCAATAAATAATATTTCTGTTTATATTGCTAAGTCTGATACTCATTTATGGCATTCTAGACTAGGTCACTTGAATTTTGGTTCTTTAAGTTTTATGTCAAGAAATGGATATATTACTTGCATAAATAAACATGTAGGTAAATGTGAAATTTGCATACAAGCAAAAATGACAAAGAAATCATTTCCTAAAGTTAAAAGAAATACACAATTATTAGATCTTGTGCATTCTGACATATGTGAATTAAATGGAGAATTAACAAGATGAGGTAACTTTTATTGATGATTACTCTAGATTCACATTTGTGTATTTACTGAAAACAAAAGATAAAGCCTTTCAGAATTTAAAGAGTACAAATCTGTTGTAGAAAATCAAAAAGATAGGAAAATAAAGATCCTTCGTAGTGATAGAGGGGGAGAATATTTTCCTAATGAATTTGATAACTTTTGTGAAAAGCATAGATTGATACATCAAAAGAGTGCTCCTTACACACTACAACAGAATGGTCTGGCTGAAAGAAAAAAGAGAACTTTAGTAGACATGATTAAAGCTATGTTATTAAATGCACATTTACCACATAATTTAGGGGGTGAAACATTATTAACTGCATGTCATATACTTAATCGAGTACCTTCGAAAAGTATGAAAATCTCACCCTATGAGCTTTGGAATGGAAGAAAACCAAATGTGGATTACTTTAAAGTGTGGGGGTGTACTTCATTTTTCAAGGTTCCTGATAATCAAAAGACAAAATTAGGACCTAGAAGTATCAAAAGCATATTTGTAGGATATGCACAACATTCAAAGGCATATAGGCTTATGGACTTAGAATCCAATGTTATTGTCGAATCTATACATGTTGAATTCATTGAAAACAAATTTTTGCATGATTTATCCCATGAGACTTTAGGCAAACAAAACCAGAACAGTGTTGATACACTCAGAATAACAAATTCTGATATTATTGCAAACACAAGAAAGAATGATGATATTTAAATAGAACCAAGGAAAAGTCAAAGAATTAGGAAAGAGAAGCATCTTAGTTTTGATTTTATTTCTTCACAATCTATTTTTTTTCTTGTTGAAGGAAATAGGACTAACATCTATAATACAATACCCATTGTATTAAACACTGAAAATGATCCAAAAACGTTTAAAGAAGCTATGTCTTCTAGAGATGCAGCTTTTTGGAAAGAAGCTGTCAATGATGAAATGGACTCAATCATGTCAAATCATACTTGGGTTTTAGTTGATTTGACTCCTAGATCAAAACCTATAGGATGTAAATGGGTATTTAGACTCAAGTATAATACAGATGGTTCTATTGAAACCTTCAAAGTAAGATTAGTTGCAAAAAGTTTCACACAAAAAGAAGGTATTGATTATTTTGACACATATGCTCCTGTAGCACGAATATAATCAATTAGAGTGCTTTTGTCTTTAGCTTCCATACATAATTTATTTATACATCAAATGGATGTTAAAACAACCTTCTTGAATGGAAACCTAAGTGAAGAAATTTACATGCATCAACCTGAAGGTTTTGTTCTTCCTGGAAATGAAAATAAAGTTTGCAAGTTGATAAAGTCTCTTTATGGTTTAAAACAAGCTCCAAAACAGTGGCATGATAAATTTGATAGTACTATACTTTCAAATGGATTCATACACAATCATTCTAGCAATTGCATTTATTATAAGTTGACAAAAGAGTATGGTGTCATTATTTGTCTTTATGTGGATGACTTGTTATATTTGGCACAAACATGCTTAGAATCACTAAAACCAAGAAGTATCTTACATCAACTTTTAAAATGAAAGATATGAACGAAATAGATATTATCTTGGGAATAAAAGTGAAAAGAGAACATGGAAGAATTATCTTGACACAATCACACTACATTAATAAAATCATTGACAAATTTAACATTTGGGAGTAAATGAGTTTAGTACTCCTTATGATACAAGTGTCAAGTTAACTCCAAATTGTGGAAAAGTCATAGCACAATTGGAATATGCAAGTGCAATAGGTAGTATGATGTATGCAATGCATTGTACCAGACCAAATATAGCATTTGCTGTTTGTAAACTATCAAGGTTTACAAGCAATCCAAGCAATGATCATTGGAAAGCAATCATTAGAGTGCTTGGATATCTAAAAAGAACAAGTTATTTGGGAATTTGTTATAGTGGCTTTCCTTCTATATTAGAAGGTTATTCTGACTCAAGTTGGATAACAAATGTTCATGATAACAAATCCACATTTAGATGGATATTCTCCTTGGGTGGTGATGCCATCAGTTGGGCATCTAAAAAGCAAACTTGTATTTCTCATTCTAAAATGGAATCTGAATTTATAGCATTAGCAGCTGCAGGGAAAGAAGCAGAATGGCTGAGGAACTTGTTATTGGATATAAATTTGTGGCCACAACCAATGCCAGCCATTTCTGTATATTGTGATAGTGAGGCTACAATGTGTTTAGCCCACAACAAAATCTATAATGGAAAATCAAGACATATAAGCTTGAGACATGCTTATATAAGAGAATTAGTTATGAATAGGACTATAACAATAATTTATGTGAGATCAAGTAAGAATTTAGCTGATCCACTTACCAAAGCATTACCAAGAGATGCAATCCAATTGAATAATGGAGGAATAGGGCTGAAACCTTTGAATTAAAACACTAGTAATGGAAACCCAACTTTGAGTTAGAAATCTAACAACAAAAGTTCAATGGGTAACAACGAGTTACTAAGTGTTGATTATGTGCACTGAAATTTATAAAGTCTTATTCATAAATGATTGGTGCATACTGTTACGTAAGGAGGTTGATCAATATCTTAATAGAGTTGTTAAATGTCTGAAGTAACAGGAACTTAATAACAAACTCTATCTATATGAATATTGAAGTGGTGCCGCTTCAAACTAGAGTTAGAGGGTTTACTCTTGTAAATATTCATGAACCCAGGTATAGCACAAGGCCATAAAAGTGCTAGAAGCAAGATATCAGAACTTCTTGATGATTGTATAATAGTAATGTCATGTGTGTGATATTTTCAATTTGACATAAGGAGTTATGGTTTAATCCTAGGACACCAATAACTTCGTCAAAATTTTAAAATATTTACACTAGTAGAAAGTTCAAATCTATAAGATACTTTTTGTTATGCATGATATTATGGACGAATATTACAAACTAGTGGGGGATTGTTAGATATTTTGTAATAAATGTGGAGACTTAAAGTCCCACATTGGAAAGATATTTACACTAGTTGTTGATGCTTTTTGGGATTTTTAGTTATTAATATATTTTCAAATTCAACAGACATATTGGTTAAATTAATTTAATAAATGTATCTATTAAAGATGGTTTTTTCGGTATCCAACAGACATATTTGTTAAATTAATTTAATGTACGTATCTGTTGAATATGACTTTTCAACATCTATATAAACTCTTCATCTATTCCTGATAATTATCAAGAGTTTTAGAGTTCTAAGAGGCTTTGTTGTATCCTGGAAGAGACTTGTCTGTTTCTCCTAAAGAATACACAGGCAATATCTCTTTAAAGATAGTGATTACACACCTCAAAGTCTTCTTTACACTTACTATTTTCTTAACAGCAAATCCTTGACAACTTTGGGATGATACCGACTTTCGAAAGCACCAATGGCATCTAAATAGCCATTCTCGCGGATCATGGCTGTGTTGCCTGGATGCTCGGGGTTAGCCCATAGCCAAATCTCATGGTGTTGTTGAGAGAGAGCGGCGACAAAGGCATTGCAGACGTTGCTAGTGCCAATAATCAATACCTTCATTTTGAGATTGTCAAACAGTTGGCTAAAAAACCGTAATCAAAATAATCTGCTGGTTTTACAAGCAAACTCGCCTAGAAATGCAGTTAATAGTTATCCTGGTATATGACAGCCTCCCTGTGTATTAATAAAGTATTTTCTCCTTATTTGCTAAGGGTTGATGATTGTAGTTAGTGAAAAATTCGTGCCCCACTGAGATTATTTAAACTCAAGTGCCTGCTATTTTCTAATTCAGACGATATAGATCGCGAATCAATTCCACCGATAGAGAGAAAAACATAGCTTTAGGCGTTGCCCCTAGTAGAAATATTCTCTTAGTAAATTGCTTGCATCGTGTTTAATATTGAGCATATATGGATTTCTTACTAAGTTGCGCCTTATCAGGGCGTTTGGGAAAATAAAAATTTTCCATTAGTGTGGCTATTTGTACTTTTTGCCCATTCGGATGCACATAATTGTATTCAATTTTTCTTTATTTATTAGCTTCACTAAACTGTGGTGAATTCATCTAATTGTACAAGAAGTTAGAATCCCTTCATCGAAAAGAAGTGAGCGTTTGAAGGAAAACGCGACAGTTAGTTAAAAAGGTTCGCTTGACCACTTTACGGCGATCGGATCGACGGCGTTAGGCCACGCATTCACACCCGTTTAGAGTTCTCTTTAACCCTAGTCACTTTATGCCATGTGTAACGTGTGAATGCCCCGTGCCTTTAATCAGCCCCAGCTATGAGCCGCACATTCATCATGGGTACAGCGTTCATGCCACGCAACTCAAAGAGATGCCGATTGTTATACATGTATGACATCAATGCTTATGTCAGGCCACACCGCGACGTACCTTAATCAATCTCTTGTGCCCACGTGATTCAGGCATCTCAAATTGAATGCTTTTCCTAAATTAACGAAAAGATATGCTAGTTGATTGCTAATGAATATAAAACTACATGTTTTATGCTTTCGAAAATGTTCTCTGCACAATGTGAATGAGAATTATGTTTGATATATAGGAATAATATTCCTTTTCCGTGAAAAAATTATTAGGAATTTCAGCTTAACATGCACTCATGGCGAATATTTATTGGAGCAGTTTGTGCTTGGCTTCAGTCTCTTCTCTTCTATTATTAACTTTGGCATTATATATATTATTGCTAAAAAAATTTGATAGAAATTTGTGTTAAATGACGTTTACTCAATAGCCCAATGAAAATTTTCTCTATAATTCCACTCAACAAGGACAGAATTCCCGACTACTAGCAAGCGCCTCCCAGGTTCCTCGAGCTCTGTGGTCCACTACTTTCATAGACAACATCTTATCATGATAAAGGGCATAGGTGAGGGACGCGAAAGTCAAGAAAGCACGCGTGCATGTGCAAGTGATATGTCGGCTACGTTATTCGTCTTTATTTGAAAAATTACGTGGTCTCATCCCTTTAATTGAAACTTAGGTGACAGTAATTGCCCAAAATTTACTAATCAAAGGTTAAAAATTACGGCTTGTTCAATGGCCCAATCAAAATTTTTTGAACTTCATTGTGCTCAATTATTTCACATGACTCGAGATAAGGCCTAATTTTTTTGGCTATTCGTTCACATAACACTATTTTTGCGGGCACAACTTTTGATGAATAGGGCTAGGCGGGTTTTATATAATCCCGCAAACGACTCACTTTCCCATGCACTTACGTTTAAAGGCTTTATCATTTGTAAGCTGCTCTTTCTGGCTTCAACATCCCGAAGCCAGACATATTCATATCCACTTCCACCCTTTCTGTCCCAATACTATAGGAATACGCATGGCCTCTCTTCACGCTTGTCAATTTGGTGTTGGTGTTCGATCTCAACGAAGCTAAACTTGCTCTCAGTAAGGCATTCGATCTATATCGCACCTTCATAAAGGATATTCTGATCAAGTCTCAAAAGGCTTGGGCTGAATCGACGCAAGCAGATGAGGATCCTCAAAATGAGACTGGGAATCATTTACTAGAATTTTCTACCAATGCCCTGCTTGCACGGTCCAATTATAGGGCAGTTTCGATGCACTTATGCTTGCAATGCCTCTAATTTACATTTATACGTCTTTCAGTCTTTTAACCTCTTATGTTAAAAGACGATGTCTCTGGCATCCCAAGCGTCAAAATGTACTGGCATGTACGATCCCACCATACCAGAGTGAGATTTTGCGGCCTTTTGGACAGAAGGGTCCAAGTCCCAAAATATTTGGACAGAACGGTAAATTTTTTACTATAATAGCCAAAATGGGGTAAATACTGAAACCGTGTTTTCAAAACACGGTTTCTGAGTCCGACTTGGCATGCCAGGTCACGGACTATGGCAGATCACGCACTCGCGCGTGGTGCGCGGTGTGATATGAAACCGGCTTTACAAAAGCCGGTTTCATCCTACCTTTGTCCCCCTGCGGGGCCCTCTGGATGGGCCCGTGGGAGACAAGATTTTGTCTGAAACCGGCTTTTGTAAAGCCAGTTTCAGAGTAGCTTTGCAGGCTACCCTGCAGGGGCAGGGTAGCCTGCTGCCTAGCGACCCCCCCCCCCCCAATAATCATCCCTGCTGAGTGTCTTCTCCTCTATAAATACAGAGGAGAAGACACTCCTCATCACGTCTTCTCCTCGTCACTTTCATTTTTCATCACCACTTTCATTCCTTATCACCTTCATTTCTTTTCTCAATATTTTCACGTTCTTTCGATCTCCTCACATTTTATTTACAAGTAAAATCTTGGTAAGTTATACAAATTTTAATTTAAAAAATTATTATTATTATTTAAATTAAATTATTTTCTTATTGAAAATTTTATTACGTATACTACTTAATTTTTTACATATACTATTTAATTTATATTATTTATTATAATTAGTAATATTTACTTATTAATTATTTAAATTACGTATACTATTGAATTTTTTAAAATAAAATATAAATAGAAATTATATAAACTATTTAATGTTACGATATATATGTTCTATTATTCTAAGTTTATTTATGTTTTTTTTAGGATTATTGTTGAAATCACGTTGCCGGTGTTGATATTTTTTGCTCATTTGCTTCTTACCTGGTAAGTCATAAAGTTATATTTATTTTGTAGAAAGATGTATTTATTATTATTGTATGCATGTACCTATATTTGCAGTAGTTTTATATTATAATTGTTGAAATATTAATTTTTATTATATGTTATAATTAAAATTTTGTTGTAATTGTAATTTTTATGATAATTGTAATAATTAGTATATTTATGATATGATAAATTATTAACTTTTTAATGTTTAAATTAATAAATAATATTTATAAGTTTAAAATAGTAATTATGTGACACTTAATTTAATTAGTAATTTTGTGACGTTTAAATTAGTTAGTAATTTTGTTTTCCTTAAAATAGTAATTTAATGAGTTTTGAAATAAATAATAATTTTTGTATTTGTATGTTTTAATGTAATTAATATATTTATTAGTAATTTTGATAATTTTAAATTAGTTAGTAATTTTGATAGTTTTAAATTAATTAATATATTAAAATTTGTGACTAATTTATAAATATATTTATTATTTTGTTAATATATTAAAATTTTAAATTAATATATTTATTATTTTGTTAGTATTCGTAATTTTATTTTAAAATTTGTGACTAATTTATAAATAATTTTTTTTTTTTTTTGGGGAAATTTATAGTAACATATTTATGATAAATAGATTTTTTTTGTATTTGTATGATTTAATGTAATTAATTTATAGATATTATTTTTATGTTTTAATATGTAATTAGATTTTTTATTATTTAATTAATTCATAATAGGCAAAATAAATATTTATAATTAACTTAAAGATGAAACCATAATATTTTAATATAATTAATTTAAAATATACATTATAAGTAATAAATTTGTGTTGTTTGAATTAATTAGTAATTTGGATAGTTTTAATTTGAATTAATTGTGATGTTTGAATTAATTAGTAATTTGGGTATTATAATTTGGATCATTTATTATTATTAGTAGTCTATAGTTAATCTATGAAAATACTGTGAATTAATTAACAATATAAGAAGAAAATTTTATAATATTTTAAAGCATTTTGAAGGTGCAAGTTTGATAATGGAAGAAATTGGAATTATGTGTTACATTAATGGTGAGATGCGTACTGGTTTCGAACGGGCTTGAATACGATTCAGGTCCCGTTAAGTGAATTCGTGTACCCAAGCGTATCAAGTATACAGAGCTTTCATGCTCGTTTATGCAAGTCCTTAAAGGTTGATAGAAGAAGAGAGTACCTGACTATAATTTGTCGATGTCCAAGTACTATTAATAATTCAACCCTCCAGTTGCAGTAGCTGATGATGAGGACTTGTACAGCATGTTACAGCATGCTAGTGCGCAAGGCTCTGGATTTATTTTAGAGATTTATTTACATAGGCACGCACTTCATGATGAGTCTCTGTCTCGTGTTCAGAGTCACGACACACTTGACCAGAATCCTGAAAACATATTCATGGAATCCCCCACCAGTAGGCGGCAATACGATCAACTCAGTTTTCATGTTGCAAGAGAAGCATCAACATCTCTTAGGCCGCATTCACCGATGAATTACTCAGAAGCGCCTGGACAAGATATTGGCGATGGACAAGATATCCCTGATTTGAACGTTGATCCTCATTTTAACATTGAAGTGGATGATAATGATATTATCGAGGCTCCTAAGAAGATTTATTTGCCGAATATGTCCCGAATCCCTTTTACACAAACGTGAACATTGCCAGGGCACATGCAGTAAACCCTGTTATTGTTCCAAATACACAATAGGAGTTGCATAATGAATTTTACAATGGCATGTTGTTCAGCACGAAGACCGAGTTAAAAAAATACTATTAAATACTGGCACATTATGAACCACGTGGCTTTCATAGTCGTTGAGTCCAAAAAGGACACATGGGATATCAGGTGCAAGCTCCACGAACAGGGTTGCAAGTGGAGGTTGCGAGAACATTTTAGTAAAAGATTTGAGAAGTTTCAGATTACGAAATTGGATGTCGCTCACAGCTGTGTTTATAGTGGAATGACTCAGGATCATTATAATCTGGACAAGGGGATCATTACTGAATATATCAAAAATACTATCAATGAAGACCCAACTATACCAGGAGCTGTGTTGCTTACAATGATAAAAGATCACTTCCATTATAGTCCCAAGTTTGAGCAAAATATTCAAAGCGAAGAAGAAAGCAATAAATCTTGGGTTTGGTAATTGGGAAGAATCCTACAATGAGCTTCCTAGATATTTAAATGCACTTCGTGTCACCAATCCCGGCACGCGGTTCGAATGGAAAGTGAACCCAACTAATAATCCTTGGACAAGTTATTTTCCAACGAGTATTCTGGGCTTTTGGGCCATCTATCGAGGCCTTCCATCATTATAGACCAGTTCTTCAGATTGACGGCACATTCCTATGTGAAAAGTACACGGGAAAATTGTTGGTTGCAACTGGTGTTAATGGTAACAATAGTTTAGTTCCAGTTGCATTTGCAATTGTTGAGGAGGAGAACACAGATAGTTGGGGATGGTTTTTAAAGTTTGATTTGCATGCATGTAACGCAACGGGTGGGTATTTGCTTAATATCTGATCGTCATGTCGGGATAATTGCTGCTGCTTCAGATCCTCAGAATGGCTGGACTGAGCCTTATGGTTATCACCGTTTTTGTATTAGGCATATTGCAAGAAACTTTCATAAGACCGACAAGAATATGAAAGCAAAGAATCTCCTCATCCATACTGCAAGTCAAACTCAAAAACGCAAATTCGATAAATATTTCGAGAAGTTTGTTCGCTTGGACTCTGAGTATGCTGCATGGATTGATAGAATTCCTTTGGAGCAGTGGGCATTGGCACATGATGGAGGTCATCGCTTTGACTTCATGACCACGAACTTGGGGGAGTGCATGAACAATGTCTTGAAGGGAGAGCGACAAGTCCCAATCACTGCACTGGTGCGATTGACATTTTATTGGTGTGTTAAATATTTCGTGGAATATCGGGCGTACATTAATGCTTAGCTAAATGCTGGCAATCAATACACAAACGACACTATAGAAAAAATCCAAAATTGGGCAGAGAGAGCAGGTGGACACGAGTTGAGACAGTTTCATACCAGTTTGGAGATAATTGAAATAAAGACGCAATTTCGTGGATGGCAAGCCCGAAAAGGAGGCAACCAGCATACTGTGCGTTTAAATGAAAGAACTTGCACATGCAACAAACCCCAGCAATACATTCTCCCATGCTCGCATGTTATAGCAGTTTGTGCAAGCATGCATCTAAACTATAACGACTTTATTGGGGAATGGTATAAACTGAGAAATCAGGAGCTTGTATACACTCCACAATTCAACCCAGTGATGCACTGATGACTAATTGGCCGGAATTCCAGTTCCCCCATGTGGTTCCCGACATGTCCAAATTACGAAAGAAGGGTAGGTCGAAAACACATCGAATTCATAATGAGATGGACATTACAAAGTCCTCGAGGCAACATAGGTGTGGTTTATGTAGGCAGGAGGAACACAATCGTAAAAATTATCCTAACATTACATGATCTTAAAAGATATTAGGTATTTGTTTCTACTTTTTTATTATGTAGATATTAGGCATTATGTCCCCCACATGTAATGTAAAATTATTTTGAAATTTATAAACATTATTGTCGTGTATTATTGTAATATTATTAAGAATTTTTCAAGGATTTGCCATTTTATCTAAGTCTTTCCCCATTACATTAAATCGTAACATTATTGTTGTGTATGCATATTAACATCATTTTTGATTTGTCTTTTGTTATGCAGATTCATGGATCCCGTTGTCCCAGTAGATGTTTCAGTCCTTAGACTACACGATAGTCATCGATCCGTTTCGCGGATCATGAGGTATGTAAATAACAAATCGATTTACCTTTAATTTTTCAAATTCATTTTATTAGCAGAAATGTTCTTACTAATATGTTTTAAAAATTTTAAAGCGAGGCCTATGTCCTAAGATACCGTCGGAGGGAGGCGGTGTTCGGCCGGGAGATTCTTAATAATATTAATCCTCGTGTATTGGAGTACATGACCATTGTAGGTTTTGGCTGTGTGATCAGGGTGGGGTTTATTTCGCTTGATTGGCACCTTGTGACAGCTTTAATCGAGCGATGGAGACCGGAGACTCACACATTTCATCTGCCGCACGGTGAGGCCACCATCACACTACAGGATGTTAGTATTCTGTTCGGTTTACCTGTTGACGGTGAGCCTGTCTCTGGCCTAGTTGGTGCTGACGTCGCAACTGAGTGCGAGTGATTATTGGGAGTTGTGCCCCCTGCTATAGCTGTTAAGGGTAACACATTGAAAATGAGCTGGTTAGGATTGACATTTCAAAATTTCCCAGCCGACGGTGATGACATTACAGCGCAGAGATATGCACGAGCTTATATATTATAGCTGATGGATGGATTGTTATTCACCAGTAAGATGAGTACACATGTGCACATTTGTTTCTTATCTCTGCTGGAAAACCTATATGTCGCAGGACAGTACAGCTGGGGCAGTGCCTCCCTGGCATGGTTGTACAGGGATATGTGTCATGCCACTCACCTTGATGCTTCTGAAATTGCTGAACCTTTGATATTACTCCAAGTATGGGCTTGGGAAAGACTACCCTTTTTCGCACCGAGGAGAGAGACAAACATTATGTGGGATAATCTTTGTCCTTTAGGCGCGAGGTATGTAAAATTATTAGTTTTATGCATTTGCTAATAATGTGTGGTACGTAAATGACTTGTAATTGACATTTTTAATTACTTGCAGGTGGAGAGTAAAGTTCAAAGTAACTCAAATCGGCCATAATATGGTGTCTTGGTATAGGAAGATGTTGGACAGGATGTCAGTAGAGCAGGTAATTACAAGTTTATCTTATATATATGTATCATTTAACATATTAATGTTGCAATATTTTATTTATTAAAACATTGACACTGTTTTTGGATTGCAGTTCATATCATTGCCATACATTGATGATGAGCTGAGACACCTGATACCAAACTATTGTTATCGAGACCAGCATATTTGGGGTGCTAAAGTACCCTTAATATGTTTTCATATTGTTAAGTATCAGAAAGTGGATAGGGTAATGCATCAATTTGTGTATCAACAACCTATACCAGAAAACCCTACTAACATTGAGGCCGATCAAACCTTGCACAAATTTGATCTTCTGGAACGAAACGTCACAGACTACCATTGGCTACCTGCTAACCACATAGCCAAGTGGGGCATGAGATACAATCTGGTCTAGATAAGTGATGTTCTGGGAGTTGCACATGGTCATGCTGCTCATACAACTGAGTACAATGAGTGGTATAGACGTATCAGTAGGAGATATCTTACACGAGTTGGTCTTATCCATGCTGATCCAGCTCCTTCCCATTCTACTCATTCGACATCATCACAACATCGCAGACGTAGTAGAACTGATGTCCCTGGACCGTCGGTTTCTTATGGACGTGTTGATGCTGATGTCTGACCATCAGATGTGTATATTCCATCTCCAGCACATATGTCTCCACCTCCTTAGATGGCCAGTAGTTCATCTATGTATCATCAGCTTATGCCGGACTTTGCACAGCAATCAAGCGAGGTTTTTAACTCTCGCATACCGCAGGTGCCATACTTTCAGTATGGTAATACATTTGGATCATATGACCCGGGTATGGGTTCAGGTGTGCAAGCTGAGGAAGGATTTAGTGGTGTTGATGACATACTTCCCTTAGAAGATCTTGGTGACAGGGCTGATGTACCACCTAGGCAAAACCCGGCAAGGAGGAGAAGACCACGCCCATGTGGTAGAGGGGGTCATTTTTTGTAGACCAGTATTTCTCGAAATCCTTATAAAAGTTTTTTAATTTTTAATTTTTGTGTTTGTTACTTGTAATGGGAAGAGTCTTCCTGGTTTATGTTTTAATTTAGTTATACTTGTAAATTAGAATTACTTGTAAATTAGAATTACTTCTGAATAAACAAGTAAGGGTCTACCAAAATTTACAATATCATGAATTTTAACATTTTAAAATATCATAAACTATAATAAAAAAATTTATGATACACTATCGAATTAAAAAATTAACAAAAATCTTAAATTCTAAAAATACCAAATTTTAAAATTTTAAAACTGCCATATACTAGAAATTTAAAATTTATCATATATTTTTAATTCCATATAATTATTATACACTTTAAAATTTATTATACATTTTAAAATTTAAATATATCATAAACTATAAATATATAAATTAACATATACTTTATATTTAAAAGAGATCATGAATTTTAAAAATATTTATGATAAAATTCAAAAAATTTCCAAAATCTTAAATTCTAAAATTTTAAATTATCATATATTTCACAAAAAATCATTTATAAATTATCATATATTTAAAAAAAAATCTCAAAAACTCATTAAATTTTTCCAAAACTCAAAAAAAAAATTTTGATTTTGTATGTTTTAATGTAATTATTATGTATAATAAAAAAATAATTATTGTATTTGTATGTTTGAATTAAATTGAGGAAGGGGAGGGAATTATTGAGGAGGGGGAAGGGAGGGGGCGGGTAGTGTGCGATGCAGGGTAGCCATGCAGGGTCTGAAACCGGCTTTTGTAAAGCCAGTTTCAGACAAGATCTTGTCCCTTACGAGCTCGTCCAGTGGGCCCCGCGAAGGGGACAAAGCAGGATGAAACCGGCTTTACAAAAGCCGGTTTCACCCTCCACTCGTGCGTTGCGCGCGAGTGCGTGAATTACGATAGTCCGTGACCTGGCATGCCAGGTCGGACCCAGAAACCGTGTTTTGAAAACACAGTTTCAGCATTTATCCCATTTTGGCTATTAAAGTAAAAAATTTACCATTCTGTCCAAAAATTTTGGGACTTGGACCCTTCTGTCCAAAAGTCCGAGATTTTGCTCCAAGAAGTTAGGTACTAGCACAACGTAGTTTTGCCATGCTCGTACATGGTCAACGAGGATATCAAATTTTTCATAGCTACCAAGCAGGTCTTTCAAAGAAGGCTGCTATTTCAAATTGTCCAGCAGTGAAAAAAATCCTCACAAATTCTTTTGGAGGTGTGGGGCCATTCCCTTCCCATGTGACATCGTGGCAATTGGAAAAAAGTTGTTTCCAAAACTCGTCGCGACCGGAACTTCATAGGACTTGTGATCTTTTGTGGCAATTGGAAAAAGTTGAAATGGCTAAAATTTTGCAGAATGTGGCAATCCTGCTTGGCCGACTGTCAAGGCTGAGCTAAAGCAAAAGAGCCAAACTCACAGTGCACGTTCGAGTATTGTTTAATATCTATAATGTGCACTTGATAATGTACTGAGTTATTTGATTATTATCATGTACTTGTGTTTTAAAATTTATGAGCAAATGATCTGCATAAATCAATCTGTATCTTTAATGTAATGTATACACGTTAGTTTACAATTAGAACACGTCCGTTGAACACAAAATCTGGAATTTTGATGACACTTGAATTGCTGAATGATTCCCTGCCTTTGGATTGAAGGTCCTCAAGTTCCTTTCCCTGAAGATCAGGCCACAGACCCCTTTCACAAATCGGCGTTGCATCCACATACCACCAATCTTGAAGGCTTCATCCCAAAACGTCTAGTAGAGGCTGAGGCCAAACATGACTGAGAAGGTGAGTGTTGGATGTATTAGTCTTCAAGACATGGATTGAAAAAGCCATTTGGATCAACCAGATGGTACATTGGAAGACAGGCCGAACTGTCGATGCTATGGCCATTCCAAACAACGCGTCGCGTGACGAAATTCCGAACGTGTTCAATGTCAGACATTCTGTCGAGACCCCTTATGTTGAGGGAGGAGACTTCTTGAGGACTTTCCATCTCAGGTCTCACTTTTCTCACCCGCGACTAGTGCTAGGCGATATTTTGTTTATTACTTTGCTCGTTCCCTGAATAAGGGGGCAGATTTGTTGCTTCAGTGGCAATTTTGAACTTGTTCAGATAATGGAAAATGCACGCCTGACTGGCAGGAAATCACATCACCCCCATCTCAGCAACGCGGTGCAGATAGTCCGGATTAAATACCTGAGACCATAGCTTACCCCCGATACAATCACGTGCCTCAAATAGAGTAACATTTTTTACGCCAACACGAAGTACTTTTGCCGCGGCCACAAGTCCAGCCAAGCCAGCCCCCACAATTCGGATTTTAGGCAGGTACCACGTTTTCCGGATAATATCCAACGCTACAAAAGGCCTTGCTCTGTTGAAGAAAGGTCCCATAATCATAAAGCAAATCAACACAGGATGACAAACCCTTAGGAACTGGTGTAGTGATACGTTCGTTATAAAACAGCGGCCTGCCCACAGCCACAATGTCGTAAGGGATGGAAACGGTTGCCGGTTTTCTAAAGAACCGACAACGAATTTCTTTAATGTCACAAGTAGTCACATTGTGTGTACAGCTATCAAAAAACAATGCGTCAGGGAGGATGGTGACAAAGTATTCGATTTCATATTTGCTCATATATCCTCGCCCCTCAGCGAGATTGTGTATGCAACTCATTTCTTGGAGCTAGATGTCAACACGAGAAAGTGGGATCGTGGCAGCAAGCACAAGCCCATTTTCCTAGTGATGGAATATAATGATGGTGGAAGAACCACTGCAAAAATTCAGAAGAGGTATAGATGAATGCTAGTGGAGTGTTAAGACTGCCAGCGACGTCTAATTGGCTGAGCATTGAAGGGTGCAAGCATGGCGAAAGAAAAAATATCAATGTGATACTCCTAAAAGCCAAGTATTCCAAATTGGGACTATTGGAGTTGAGCACTACCGTAGCCCAATTCTGCTAGTATAGCATCACCTGTTCGTTGATGCAGTGAACATAATCACTGAAGGCTTTTAAGAGTGCTTGACGTAACTCGTCTAGATCACGAAGGGAGGTGAGATCAGGAGTGGTGAAGTAAGGGCAAAGGTACGATTGAAGATCCATGATATCAAGCAAGTAAAGGACTTACCTAAAATGGGTAAACGGTAATTCATTTTAAAAATAAACAGTGGGAGCCATAATATAGGTAATGTATTCCGGGAGAATGTTTGATTAGACCTGATATGTAGATGGTTCAGTATAGGTCGTAATCCTATAAGCCATAAAGCGCTATATCATGGAAAAAATGGACAGCGCAGAAGTCTAAGATTCGTCAGAAAATGTGAAGTAGGAAAAAATACAGTAAATATCACTTAAAACAATAACTATTTGTCAACGATGAATAAAAGATAAAGATATTCAAGAAATATATATTTGGGGCCGCAATGGACAGTAATGTATACAACACAAATATTGGCGGAAGTACTAGCGTTAGTTCCGGCCTGCCCTACTCAGTGGAGGCATGTCATTATCATTTAGACCTGGAACTCATTTCCACAAACGTGACAGTGGACATGATAGCCGATACAGCAGTGCTACAATTATTAAGAACGAGAATGAATAAAATTGGTTTGAGTACTTTGTGAAATAATTTAAAATAAAATATATATAGTGTTTTCTATTTAGGAAGTGCTGTAAACACGATTAGAATAAAAAAAAATGTGAAAGGCGCTTACAAACCACGTTGGAAAAAATAACGATTCCCCAAGACAGTTAGCTAGCATAGTTCGTACCGGGATTGATTGACCCGAGTAGCGCAAATCCCCACATGGCAGAGATACCAATAATGCTCAGTATGATCAAAGTTACTTTTTATGGCCAAGAGACTGGCTACCTGAGAACCAGATTAGTGCTTCTTGCACGCAACATAAATGTTATTTTTTGCAAGGGGTATGTACATTATATCAGCCATTTATAATATATCTTTCCCCTTGATTTGCAATTGTATTATATATAAATAATGAATTGGATATAGATTGTAGAAATTATAATATTAAAAATTCCATCCAAGACGTAACAATACCGTATACTATAATCAGTATGTGACACGAACGTTTATCATGGAGAAACACTCATGCCACGCATGCCCAAATATATATGACTACCATAGTATGTGTATGATGTTAGCGTTTACGTCACGCCAGATGGGATGTACCATAATTAATATATTTTGCCAACACTATACAAGCGTCTCAAACCTGGAAGCTCTGCTTAAATTAAATAGGGATACCTCGTCTTTGATGTAAACTTCTTCACATAAATGCAAGTTGATCAGTCATCTTCGTGAATGATGCTTGGATGTGAGTAGGTGTATAAATACCTTTATCTTAAGATTAGGTGCTGCACCTAATGTCCAGCCTAGTGGCCCAACTATTTTTGTCGACATTAGCTCATCATGATATAGGTGTACGCCAGGCGGGAAGTCATGAACGTGCGCATGGCTAGTGGTGTGTCGGCTAGGGGTATGCACGAGTCGGTTCGGTCTAGGTAGTGATAAATTTTTGAACCGAACCGAAACTTTTGAGTAGTAAAATTTATGAACCGAACCGAACTGAAAATAGATATTACCCGAAATTACCCGAACCGAAAAAAATATAACCCATTCGGTTCGGGTATTTGGTTACCCGAAATTTATTAATATTTTACTAAAATTAATTTAAAAATTATATTTTTTTGTTTTTGAACCTCATACTCTTTAAATTCATTAGTTATTATAAAAAAAATAAAAAAAAACATAATATATTAACATATTCAACACAAATAAAAATACAAAATTATAAATTATAAATTAATACAACAATACATTAAAAATAACAAAAAAAAATTATATATTTTGATTTTCGGGTAACCACGGATACTTATGTGCAGTCTACCTAACTACCCGTAACCGAACCGAAAATAACGGGTATTAAATTTAACTACCCGAACCGAATAGGAAAAATACTCGAATTTAACTAGAACCGAATTACCGGTTCGGTTCTGGTATTCGGTTATCCCGGGTTCTTTGCACAGCCCTAGTGTCGGCAGAGCTAATCAGATCTACTCGAATAATTTCAATCTCTCATTCCTATAAAGGAGAATTCGCTGATTATAGTTAAGCCATCTGGAAATTACTGCCAAAGCTTTTGGGCTCTTAAATGTACCTACGTCATGCTCCATTATTTTGTTTGGTAGGTCAAAATTTCATAACTTTCGGGTCCCACATAGTGCTTGTCATATTTCAAGTTATAGACGCCAATCAACCAAAAAGTGGTCGTCCATGGATGCTTCCTTTCTCTTGGGTGACGCAAAGCGTCACTTATGGCACACTGTGATGCCAGTGGGAGGAGCATCCAACCCATTAGTGAAAGCAATAAACAATATCAGTGCGGTATCTCAATTAGGGTATTGTCACAAGAATCAAACGCATCGTAGTACTCAGTTGCGGTGGGAAGTCCAATCACGAGCTGGTCGAGAAGTTCATATCCAAGGTACAATTCTGACTCAAGGCCTTTGATGATCGAGAGCTTCTGCCCAAGGAAAACTTCGCCATAACGGCAACGAATGCTGGCAAGCCCGTGTTTAAGACAGATGAGAGAGCGCTCATCGCTGTAACGCTGTCCTTTGGAATCGACAACATGCCAGCCGACTACTTCGATCGCCTCTTGGCAGTGGGGAGCCTTATCGTTTGCGACGATATGGTTGCAATGGAATCGCGCAACGTCGATCCCCTGACCCTTTACTATTTTGGGCGAGGCATGAAGCTAACGCAACATGAAAGGGACGACGGGGTCAAAAACTACACCGAAGTCCTCGCCGACCCAGCGCACTAATATTGTTTGTTGCTTTCCACTGATGGGTTAGATGCTGCTCCCATCGGCATCACAGTGTGCCATGATGGTGACGCTTTGCTTCACCCACGAGAGAGGAGGCATCCATGGACAACTACTTTTCGGCCAATTGGCACCTGCAACCTGAAAGAAAACAAGCATCACGTGGGACTCGAAAGTTATGAAATTTTGACCTATCAAGCAAAATAATGGAGCATGACGTGGGTCATTTAAGAGCCCAAAAGCTCTGGCACAATTTCTAACTTGCTCAACAACAATCAGCGAATTTCCCTCTATAGGAATGAGAGATTGGAATTATTCGCGTAGATCTGATTAGCCTTGCCGACACACCACTAGCCACGCGCGCGTTCATGACTTCTCTCCTCGTGTACACCTATATCATGATGAGCTAATGCTGACAAAAATAGTTAGGCCACCAATCTAGACGTTAGGTGCCGCACCTAATCTTGAGATGAAGGTATTTATACACCTCCTCGCATCCAAATGACTGCCAGCTTATTTCAAAGAAGAACTTTTTAATTCACCAAGCATCATTCACAAAGACGACTGACCAACTGTCTCAGGCACATTGGTCTGAAGCCGCTCTAGCCATAGCTGGTGTGCCCATCACTCCAGCGCTCGTCAATGAGGCTCTAACTGGTTATTGGGAGTTTTTTGCTAATAGGGCTCTTCAGCCACACTAAGGTATACGTCCCGTTCGACAAAGACGTTCCCGATTGGACGGAGAGAGCACTCGTTGGTTTCTTCAACAAATATTCTGGCATCAAAGATATCCATTTCATGCTGACCAACTTTGAGATTGGAAAACCGCTCCAACATGTCAATATTTTCCTTCGGGATAAAGTCAGCACAAACATCTTATCTCTCCTAAAGGCACAGTGATTTTAAATGGCAGAAATGGTTGGTTTGCGCTCGCATGCTTGAACTTTCTTTTGTAAGGGAAACACGACATTGAAGTCTTCTTGCTCGGGGTGGGAAAAGTTACCGAAGCTGTAATCCTTTCCCCTCCATGATGGTGCCGCCACCAGAATCAAACTCGTCGCAGTGCTCAATGGTAGTAGGAAGTCCAATCACGAGCTGGTTGAGAAGCTCCGATCAAAGGTGCGATTTCAACTTGAGGCTGTCGATGATAGAGAGCTTCTTCCCAAGGCAAACATCATCATAATGGCAACGAATGCTTGCAAGCCCGTGTTTGAGACGGATGAGATAGCGCCCACCGATGTAACGTTGTCCCTTGGAATCGACGACATGCCAGCCGACTACTTCAATCACCTCTTGGCAGGGTGGGCCTTATCGTCTGCAACGATATGGTTGCAATAGAATCGTGCAACGTCGATCTCCTAACCCTTTACTATTCTGGGCCAGGCATGAAGCTAACACAACACGAAAGGGACGACAGGGTCAAAAACTATGCCAAAGTCCTTACCGACCCAGGGCACTAATATTGTTTGTTACTTTCCACTGATGGGTTGGATGCTCCTCCCAACGGTATCTCAGTGTACCATGATGGTGACGCTTTGCTTCACCCACGAGAAAGGAGGCATCCATGGACGACTACTTTTCGGCCGATTAGCACCTACAACCAAAAGAAACAAGCATCGTGTAAGACTCGAAAGTTATGAAATTTTGACCTATCAAGCAAAATAATGGAGCATGACGTGGGTCATTTAAGAGCCCAAAAGCTCTGGCGCAATTTCCAGATTGTTCAACAACAACCAGCAAATTTCCCTCTATAGGAATCAGAGATTGGAATTATTCGGGTAAATCTGATTAGCCTTGCCGACACACCACTATCCACGTGCGCGTTCATAACTTCCCACTTTAGTGTACACCTATATCATGATGAGCTAATGCTGACAAAAATAGTTGGGCCACCAACCTGGACGTTAGGTACCGCACCTAATCTTGAGATGAAGGTATTTATACACCTACTCTCGTCCAAATGACTGCCAGCTTATTTCAAAGAAGCGCTTGTTAATCCGCTAAGCATCATTCACGAAGACGACTGACTAACTGTCTCAGGCACATTGGTCCGAAGTCGCTCTAGCGAGAGCTGGTGTGCTCATCACTCCAACATTCGTTAATGAGGCTCTAACGGGTTATTGGGAGTCTTTTGATAATGGGCTTGTCGGCCACACCAACATATACGTCCCGTTCGACAAAGGCGCTCCCGGTTGGACGGAGGAAGCACCCGTTGGTTTCTTTGGAAAATATTCCGGCATCAAAGATATCCATTTTTCATTGACCAACTCCGAGATTGGAAAACCGCTTTAACATGTTGATATTTTCCTTCAGGAAAAAGTCAGCACGAACGTCTTATCTCGCTTGAAGAAGCAGCGATTTTAAATGGCAAAACTGGTTAGTTTCCTGCTCGCATGCGTGAACCTTCTTTTGCAAGGGAAACACGACATTGAAGTCTTCTTGCTCGGGGTGGGAAAAATTCACCGAAGCTATAATTCTTTCCCTTAATGATGGTGCCGCAAGCCAGAATCAAACACATCGTAGTGCTCAATAGCAATAGGAAGTCCAATCACGAGCTAGTCGAGAAGCTCCGATTAAAGGTGCAATTCCAACTCGAGGCCGTCGATGATAGAGAGCTTCCGCCCAAGGCCAACTTCTTCATAACAGCAACGAATGCTTGCAAGCCCATGTTTGAGGCGGATGAAGATAGCGCCCACCGCAGTAATGTTCTCCCTTGGAATCGACGACATACCAGTCGACTACTTCGATCGCCTCTTGGCAATAGGGGGGCCTTATTGTCGGCGAAGATATGGTTGCAATGGAATCACGCAATGTCAATCCCTTGACCCTTTACTATTTTGGGCAAGGCATGAAGCTAATGCAACACGGAAGGGACGTCCGGGTCAAAAACTATGCCGAAGTCCTTGTCGACCCAGCGCTCTTGAAGAAACTTGAGACTATGGGAGGGGGCTGCCAATTTTATGCTAGTCGACCATGCCAGCCTTGACGTTGTAGTGGCCAACCATATCTACGAAACTCTTACCGTGAAACTCTCTGAAACTGCCTGAGAAGGCCACGCCATGATGGGCCTATTTTGGCAGGAGTAACTCACCCAGGTCAGGGCCGTGCGATTCGCTTGATCGTCTCACTCACCTTTCTCCCTTTGTTTTTCTATCGTCTTCCCCTCGCAGGGAGTAATATATTCACTTGTACTTGTTAGTTTTTTTCCGTTCATATCCACCCATTAGGAATTTGTGTCTAAGCTATTACTTGTATTCCCGTGTCTACGTTTTATTACATTTTTTGTGTCTCTTGTATCGGTTTGATTGGATCCCACTATTTCTTATAGTTTTGTTACTGTGTGCACCATAGACTTCTTTGTTGTTTTCTCGCGTTGTATTTTTTTGTTCAAGATTTTGCGGTTACCTAATCACAGTAAAGATTTTACTGTCCTAAACTTCGGTTCGATGGCCTCATTTCAAATGGACCGTGTCAACAATCCTTGACGCGATGCGAAAAATGAAAAAATATAATAGCGCTTAGATCGAAAGTATAGAGTTTTTGCTTGTGACTACAATGGTAGAAGAGATAGGTTTCACCAGACAGATATAGACAGAACGCTTCAACTTGTGTTTGGCTCATTGCCTCAACGTGTCATTGTATCATATTAATATTTTGTAATGGTAATAACTTTTATATCTATTTACCGATGTGATTACATATACATAACAAGTGTAGATTATAGTTATTCAACTAAAAATAATATTACAATACTTTATGCACAACATACTCACGTTATATAGCAACTTTAATAAGGTAAGACACTTATGCAGATAAACGCAAAAGATAACTTCCTAAGCCGAACTGGACTGATGCGAGGAGCTCGCCACCTAACCCGTTACCAAAGTTGGAAATGAAGTGTGCACGATAGTGCGACACAAAAGGCGCCCAAGGCATTGCAAGCATAAGTGTATCGAAACTGCCCATATTTAGACCGTGCAAGCAAGGCTTGGTAGAAAATTCTAGTCAATTATTCCAAGTCTCATTTTGAGGATCCTCAACCACTTACGCCGATTCAGCCCAAGCCTTTTTAGGACTCAATCAAGATATCCTTCATGAAGGTGCGATATAGATCGAATCCCTTACTAAGAACAAGTTTAGCTTCATTGAGATCGAACACCAACACCAAATTAACAAGCGTGAAGACAAGGGCGCTATTCCATAGTATGGGGATAGAAAAGGTTGAAGTTGATATGAATATGTCTGGCTTCGCGATGTTGAAGCCAGAAAGAGCAGCTTAAAATGATAAGCCTTCAAACGTAGGTGCAAGGGAAAGTAAGCTGTTTGTGGGATTATAAGAAACCCGCCTAGGCCCCTTTCATCAAAAGTTGCGCCCGTAAAAGACGAATAGAGCAGCCGACACACCACTGCACATGCACGAGTGCTTTCTTGATAGCAGGGACTCTCAGGTTCCTCAAGCTTTGTGGTCCACTACTTTCATAGACATCTTATCATGATAAAGGGGCATAGGTGAGGGACGCGAAAGTCAAGAAAGCATGTGTGCATGTGGAGTAGTGTGTCAGCTGTGCTATTTGTCTTTATTCAAAAAATTACGTGGTCCCATCCCTTTAATTGAAACTCGGTGGCAGCAATTGCCCAAGATTTACTAATCAAAGGTCGAAATTACGGGTGGTCAATAGGTCCAATCAAAGCTTTTTGAACTGCATTATGCTCAATTATTTCACATGACGTAGGATAAGGCCTAGTACTTTCGGCTATTCGGCCGCATAACACGACTTTTGTGGGCACAACTTTTAATGAATGGGGCCTATGAGGGTTTTATATAATCCCGCAAACGGCTTACTTTCCCATGCACCTACGTTTAAAGGCTTCATCATTTGTAAACTACTCTTTCTAGCTTCAACATCCGGAAGCCGGAGATATTCATATCCACTTCCACCATTTATGTCCCCATACTATGGAATACACATACCTAGTCTTCACGCTTGTCAATTTGGTATTGGTGTTTGATCTCAACAAAGCTAAACTTGCTCTCAGTAAGGCACTTGATCTATATCGCACCTTCGTGAAGGATATCCTGATCGTGTCTCAAAAGGCTTGGGTTGAATCGGTGCAAGCTGCTGAGGATCCTTAAAATGAGACTAGGAATAATTTACTAGAATTTTCTACCAAGCCCTGCTTGCACAGGTCACACTATGGATAGTTTCGATGCACTTATGCCTGCAATGCCTCCAATCTACATCTATACGTCTTTCAGACTTTTAACCTCCTATATTAAAAGACGATGTGTCTAGCATCCCAAGGGTCAAAACATACTGGCATGTACGACCCCCACTATACCAGAGTGAGATTTTGCTCGAAGAAGTTAGGCACTGGCAGAACACAGTTTTGCCATGCTCGTACACGATCAACACTGATATCGAATATTTCATAGCAATCCTGCCAAGCAGGTCTTTCAAAGAAGGTTGCTCTTTCAAATTGTCTAGCAGTGAAAAAAATCCTCACAAATTCTTTTGGAGGTACGGGGTTGTTCCCTTCCCATGTGACATCGTGGCAATTGGAAAAATTCATTTCTAAAACTTATTGCCACCAGAACTTCATTGGACTAGTGATCTTCTGTCGCCGATTTATGAGACGTACAACGCTCCTAGCAGACACTCCAAGTTGAAATGGCTAATATTTTGTGAAATGTAGCGATCCTGCACGGCCGGCCGTCAAAGCTGAGCCAAAGTAAAAGAGCCGAACTCACAGTGCAAGCTAAGGAAAAGAGCCGAACTGACAGTGCACGTTTGAGCACTGTTTGATATCTATTTTCTTCTGGTGTGGCACTTACTACTTTTTTATGTTTACATAATTAGTGTAAATTGATGTGCACTTGAGAGTGCCAGGGATATTTGGTTATTGTTCAATTACTTTTTGATATCGATCTTTTTAATGTTATATTTGTTACTTTTTTTTATGTTTATGAAAGTGGTGTATCTATAATGTGCACTTGATAATGTCCTGAGTTATTTTATTAGTATTATGCACCTGTGTTTTAAAATTTACGAGCAAATGATCTGCATAAATGGATCTGTATCTATCTAAAATGTCGATGCTAAGGGCATTCCAAACAATGCGTTCGCATGACCAAATTCTTCAATGTCAGACATTCTGTCGAGACCCTTTATGTTAGGGGATAAGACTTCTTAAGGACTTTCCACCTCAGGTCACACTTTTCTCAAGCGTGGCTAGTGTTAGGCAATATTTTGTCTATTACTTTGCTTGTTCCCTGAATAAGGGAGCGAATTTGTTGGCTATCTGACCTGCCACTGTGAATTTCCTCCGGAATTGGTTAAAGTCCGACTTGACGAAGGATGGACAAATGAAGAAGCAGAGAGTTACGAAAGAGCATATTATTGTGGTGCTGAGGGAGCAGGAGGCTGGCACGAAGGCTGCCAATGTATGCTACAAGTACGGTATTTCAGAAGCCACAGTTTTATAATTGGAAAGCCAAATATAGGGACATTGAACTCTTTGAGGCGAAGCGGCTAAAGGCGCTTGAGGACGAGAACGCCAAGCTAAAGAAGCTGCTCGCTAAATAGATGCTTGATGCAGCCGCACTCCGCGAGCTTATATCAGAAAAATGGTAGGGCCCTCCGCCATGTGTGAAGATCGTTATAGGTCTTTCACAGTGGCGAGCCTGCCAGATCATATATGCCGATTGCAAGACAGTGCGTTATCAATCTTGTTGACCACCTAGAGGTTGAATTACAAGCGAAGCTACATAAGTTGGCTAATGAGCGAAGACGCTTCAGGTTATAAACGGCTATTCATCTTGCTTCGGCGTGACTGGAGAGTCGTCCAGCGTCAATCGTATCTACCAGTTGTATCGCGAGGAAGGGTGTTCCGTTCACAAGCGGAAAGCCGTCTATAACCAAACTCACGTCGAATGCCATCCTTGCTTGGTCGAAAGATCACAAGGTCGAGTGGCACTACATCGCGTAAGGAAAACTGATGCAGAAACGGATATGTCGAGAGCTTCAACGGCCGAATGCACGATGAGCTGCTCAACGAAAGCCTGTTCTTCGGCCTCGACCATGCCTACAGTGCCATTAATGAATGGGCCGAAGCTTACAACAATTTCTAGCCACACTCATCACTCGGATACCAGACCCCGGCAAACTACGCCGAGTCCATCACCACAACCAAAAGCTACGCAAGATGAAAGCTTTGCATTGTCGCTGGTTGCTCACACCGCACCATTTGGCTTATCGAAAACCATAGAGTCCTCTAATAGCATCCGGAATGAATGTTGAGTGGCAGGTCATGTATGTTACGCATGTATACTATTGTATCGATCGTTCAATCTTAATGAGTCACTTAAAAATAATGCACACCACAAAACATAAAACATTGTAATTTAAACTACGGGCGTTTTTCCATAATATACATTAACTAGCTTTGATTGAAGAAGCTGAACACAAGAAACATCCAAGGGCTAAGCACTGTGCATTGCATCCAAGGGATTGCTCGGCAGCAGCGTCCCACTAGTACTACGAATAACAGCACAAGCAACATTTAACGTTGTTTGCACAGGTCCCTCGACCCACACTCCTGGAAAAGAAACAGTCGCTACCTACTAGATAAAGTCCCTTATCCTTGTCCAGACAATTGGTATCCTGAAACTGGAAGAACAAACACTGTGAATAGATGTCCGGGCCTGGATAGTTTAGCTTGAAGGTGCCTGCAGCGTGAGGATCTGTTAGCTAGTCATGGTGAAGCACATGAAGATCATAGTCATCATCCATCAGAACTAGATGCCTGAAAAATTCAAGAAAAATAGCTGCAAGGTTGTCGATGAGGTGCTGACATCGCTATTTTTTGCCCGAAAGAGTCTGCAGCTTTTGAGCATCATTTTCCCACGTATAACTAAGAAGAATCACACCAGGTCCATCAAGCTTATCCGGTTCGTGGTCAAAATAGTAGACTCCCTAGACGAGACCATCATTCAAGATGATAGTTGGCAGGTTATCCCTGAGCCAGAATTTACTTTTTGTAAGCATGAAGAGCTTTGAGGAACCCGTCAAATGTGTGTTTTTGATGGCACGTGAGACTTCGCGACAAAAAAAAGTGGAATCACTAGTTAGGCGATGAACAATTTGCATAGCTTGGATATTGCTGGTCACAATCATCTGGTCAAAAAATTGCGATTTGCCATTGCAAAGTCAAAGTTTTATTTTCCTGTTCTTCTTGCTTATAAAACTTACGGCATCAAAGCAGATATGCTCGCTCAGCTTGTCATTTTGAATCATCTGATTGCCCAGCCGCTCAGCCAAAATGGATTTACCACCAATAATCAAACATTGATCGTCTTCATAGTCATTAATTGCTAACTGCAATATCTCGGTAAAGCCGACATGATACATACCAGACAAGCCACCTGAACCGATTCCCAAGACACCAAAGAGTTCAAAGTCATCGGGCTTTTTCCACAGTTTACTTCCAGGCGCACTCGTGCTGGAAAAGATCGCCACCAGAGTAGAGTAAAAGGAATGATCACCAAATGCATGTACCCAAGCCTGCCACACCAGGCGCGCTTCGTCAAAACGTAGCACTTTCAACATGGACTAGATTTCTAATAGTACCAGCAAGCATCATACCACTGTGTTTGCAACTGTTATTCAGTAGTGCCTGCCATCCTTCGTATACCCAATGGAATAATGGCGGTGGCAGTTGTCTCGCGAGCCATTGGTGACGTATACCCTAAATATACACCACACAATCAACAATGCCTAGTGTCGAGAAAGATGCTTCAGTGACAATTTTAAACTTGCTCAAATAGTGTAAAAGGCACGCCTGATTGACAAGAAATCGCATCACCCCCATCTCAGCAACAAGGTGCGGATAGCCCAGATTAAATACCTGAGACCATAGCTTACTCCCGATACAATCATTCTCCTCAAATAGAGTAGCATTTTTTACTGCCAGCACGAAGTAGTTCCATCGCGGCCACAAGTCCTAGCCAAGCCAGCCCCCACAATTCCGACTTTGGGTGGTACCACGTTTTCCGGATAATATCCGACGCTACCAAAGGCCTCGCTCTGTTGAAAAAAGGTCCCATAATCATAAAGCAAATCAACACAAGAAGACAAACCCATAAGAACCAGTACAGTGATCTGTTTGTCATAAAACAGCGTCTTCCCCATAGCCACTATGTCGTAAAGGATGGGAGCGATTGCTAATCTGCTAAGGAACCGGCAAGGAATTTCTTTACTGTCGTGAGTAGTCACATAGTGCGTACAGCTCTCAAAAAACAATGCGCTAGGGAGGATGACGATGAAGTATTCGACGTCAAATTTGCTAGTATATTCGCGCTCCCTCAACGAGATTGTGTACGCGGCTCATTTCTTGGAGCGAGATGTCAACACAGGAAGGTGGGATCATGACGGTGAGAACAGCCCGTTTTCCTGGTAGTGGAATACAACGATGGTGGAAGAACCATTGCAAAAGTTCTAAAAAGGTACAGATGAACGCTAGTGGAATGTTAAGATTGCCAACGACGTCTAATTGGCTGAGCATTAGAAGGGTGCAAGCATGGTGAAAACAAAAATATCAATACGATAATCTTAAAAGCCAAGTATTCTAAATTGGGACTATTGGAGTTGAGCACTGCCGTAGCCCAATTCTACTGGTATGGCTTCACCTTTTCGTTAATGAAGTAAACATAATCACTGAAGGCTTTTAAGAGTGCTTGACGCAACTCGTCTGGATCACGGAAGGAAAGTGAGATCAGGAGTGGCGAAGCAAGGGCGAAGGTACAGTCAAAGATCCACAATATCAAGCAAGTAAAGGACTTACCTGAAATGGGTAAACGAAAATTCTTTTTAAAAATAAACGGTAGGAACTGGAATATAGGTAATGTATTCCGGGAGATTGTTTGATTAGACCCGATATGAAGATGGTTTAGTATATGTTGTAATCCTGTAAGCCATAATGTGCTACATCATGGAAAAGTGGACCACACAAAACTCTAAGATTCATCAGAAAACGCGAAGGGAAAAATATAATAAATATCATTTAAAACAAAACTATTTGTCAATGATGAATAAAAGATAAAGATATTCAAGAAATATATATTTGGGGCCGCAATGGACAGCAATGTATACAACACAAATATTGTCGGAAGTACTAGCGTCCGTTCCGGCCTGCCCCACTCAGTGGAGGCATGTCATTGTCATTTAGACCTGGAACTCATTTCCACAAACGTGACAGTGGACATGATAGCGATACAGTAATGCTACAATTATTAAGAACGAGAACGAATAAAATTAGTTTGAGCACTTAGTGAAATAATTTAAAATAAAATATATATAGTGTTTCCTCTTTAGGAAGTGCTGTGAACACGATTAGAATAAAAAGATGCGAAAGGCGCTTACAAACCACGCTGGAAAAAGTAACTATTCTCAAAGACAGACAGTCAGCATTTCAATAATCGACATACAGGCAGGCGATTAGGAAAAAGTTTGTTTGTAATGATCAAACCACAATTATCAACAGCCGATAGATAAACAGCGACCAGTTACGCTCACCCTTCTCATTGAGGGTTCTCCAAAGCCACACTCCATACTTTTGGCGACAGAGATCAATCGAAAATGCGTTGTCGGCGTTACCTGCAGCAATATCCAAGACCGTCATCTTAAGTCTGTTTCACCGATCAGCCTGTGGTGGACGATTTGGGACATCCACTTCCTATTGAGGGACATGTGGGGCTGGTTGCTGTCTTGGAGAAACCGAAATGGTAGGAGGATCTAATGTGTAATGAAAGCGCTTATTAAAATAGGGGCAAGAAGCCACAATCAGGCGCTCTTTATAGACGATTACGAATAGGAATGTTCAACTCCTTGCCGGTACGAAACGAAGCGGACTTGGAACACGTGCGCTGACGTGTCCATCAACAGAGTTGCTGAGACATTTGTCCACAAGTGGCGTGCAACCTTTTTTGAATAGCTCTGGAAACATGCCGCCATGCATGCAATCCATCCTTCACCCTTCCAATGCTCCTTGTGTCACCTAAGGCAAAACATAATAAAACACCCCACCTGTGTGACATCACAGCATACGCAACATCCAAATCAGCCTCTCTGTTCCGTCAACAAGCTGTGAAGAGTTAAAACGAGGCCTCAAACAGGCTTTCTCAACTTATAAGAACTTCAATTCTAGCGGAGAACTAAAACCGATAAATCGTAAAACTTCGCCAACTTTTATCTATACATCTAAAAAAATAGCGAATGCCTTGCATGAAAGAATAGCATCTTTGTTTCCAAAACGGCCAAGAGTTGCTAGCGTGTACTTTTCCATTATATCAAAATAATATTTCTCTGTAGGCTATGATGGATATGCAAAATGAGTGTTTGGGGGGAGCCTATCCAAGAAAGTCTGACATCAAGTACTTCATCGCCATCCTTCCCAATCAAAACTTCGATTTCAAGAGTTATTGGCAGGTGCCAACTCGTGGTGGCAGAGCAAAATGTTGCAATTTGTTTAGCAGGTCGGCCCCGCAACTCGTCCCTTATGACATTCTGGCCATAGGACCGATGCTGTTCTATGACAAGGAATCGCTTCTTGCACGCATCAGGCGCCTTTTGTGTTGCGCATAGTGCACATTTCCCTGTTCGGCTTTGGTAGTTATCTTTTGCGTTTATCTGCATGAGCATCTTACCTCGTTAAAGTTGCTATATAAGGTGAGTATGTTGTGCATAAAGTATTGTAATATTATTTTTGGCTGAATAACTATAATCTACACCTGTTATGTATATATAATCACATCAACAAATAAATATACAAGTTATTACCTTTACAATACATTAATATGATACAATGACACGTTGATGCAATGAGCCAAACACAAGTCAAAGCTTTATGTCTATATCTATCTGGTAAAACCTATCTCTTCTACCATTGTAATCACAAGCAAAAACTCTATAAATTCGATCTAAGCGCTATTATATTTTTTCATTTTCCTGCATCGCGTCAAGGATTGCTGACGCGGGTCCATTTGAAATGAGGTCGTCGAATCGAAGTTTAGGACAACAAAATCTTTACCGTGATTTGCAGTCGTAAAATCTTACACACAAAAATAAGACGTGAAAAAACAGCAAAGAAGTCTATAGTGCACACAACAACACAACTATAAAAAATAGTGGAATATAATCAAACCGATACAAGAAACACAAAAAACATAATAAAACGTAGACACGAGAACACAGGTAACAGCTTAGACACAAATTGCTGATGGGTGGATATGAACAAAAAAGAACTAACAAGTATAAGAAAATATATTACTCCCTGCGAGGGGAAGACGACAGAAAAACAAGGGGTGTAAAGTGAGTGAGACGATCGAGCGAATCGCACGACCCTTACCTGGTGAGTTGCTCTTACCAAAATAGGCTCATCCTGGCACAGCCTTCTCAAGCAATATCAAAGAGTTTCGCGACAAGAGTTCCGTAAATATGGGAGGCCACCACACTGTCGAGGCTAGCAAGGTCGACGAGCATAAAATTGGCGGACCCCTCCCATGTCTTAAGTTTCTTCATGAGCACTAGGTTGACGAGGACTTTGGCGTAGTTCTTAAACCCATCGTCCCTTCCGTGTTACGTCAGCTTCATGCCTTGTCCAAAATAGTAAAGGGTCACGGGATTGACGTTGCAAGATTCCATGGCAACCATAATCATATCATCGCCAACAATAAGGCCCCTCGTTGCCAAGAAGCGATCGAAGTAGTCAGCTGGCATGTCGTCGATTCCATTACACAATGTTACTGCGGTGGGAATAGAGTCGGAATAGAGTCTTTAATCGAAGATTCTTGACTAACTCGTGAATGGACTTCCTACTGCCACTGAGCACTACAATGCGTTTGGTTCTGGCAGCACCATCATGGAGAGAAAGGATGATAGCTTCGGTGACTTTTCCCACCCCGAGCAAGAAACTTCAATATTGTGTTTCCCTTGCAAAAAAAGGTTTACGCATGCAAACGCAAACCAACCAGTTCTGCCATTTAAAATCGTTGCGCCTTCAAGCAAGATAAAACGTTCGCGCTAACTTTATCCCGAAGGAAAATATCAACATGTTATAGCGGTTTTCCAATCTCAGAGTTGGTCGACGCGAAATGGATGTCTTTGATGCCATAATATATGCCGAAGAAAGCAACAAGTGCTCCCTCCGTCCAACCGAGAGAGTCTTTGTCGAACAGGACATGTACCTTGGTGTCGTCGACGAGCCCGTTAGCAAAAGAATCTCAATAACCCATCAGAGCTTCATTGACGAGTGCTGGAGTGATGGGCACACCAGCTCTAGCTAGAGCGGCTTCGAACCAATGTACCTGAGATAGTTGGTCAGTCATCTTCGTGAATGATGCTTGGCGGATTAACGAGCACTTCTTTGAAATAAGCTGACAGTCATTTGGACACGAGAAGGTGTATAAATACCTTCATCTCAAGATTAGGTGCAGCACCTAATGTCCAGCCTGGTGGCCCAACTATTTTTGTCTGCATTAGCTCATCATGATATAGGTGTAAGCAAGGAGGGAAGTCATGAACGCGCGCATGGCTAGTGGTGCGTTGGTAGGACTAATCAGATCTACTCAAATAATTTCAATCTCTCATTCCTATAAAGGGAAATTCACTAATTGTTGTTGAGCAATCTGGAAATTGTGCCAGAGTTTTTGGGCTCTTAAATGACTCACGTCATGCTCCATTATTTTGCTTGATAGGTCAAAATTTCATAACTTTCGGGTCCCACACGATGCTTGTCTTCTTTCGGTTGCAGGTGTCAATTAGCCAAAAAGTGATCGTCCATGGATGCCTCCTCTCTTGTAGGTGACACAAAAGCAGTCACCATCATAACACATTGCGATGCTGATAGGAGGAGCATCCAACCCATCAGTGGAAAGCAACAAACAATATCAGTGCAATAAAGTATAAGCAGGAAAAAATCATAAATACCTCTAAAATGAATATATTAAAAACGTTTTTCTAATACAATTTATGCATAACAACCCCTCATGTGTTGCTCTCCGCATTTCAATTCAAATATGTGTATTTCCTTTTGTTTCAAATTTTGGCAGAAAGGACTAAAAAGCAACTATTGCTTATATAATTTTACTATGTGTCACTAAAATGATGGATAATTATAAACCCATAGGAGGATGTAAGTCGGATGGTAAGTGGTGGCCACAACAAAGAGATTATCACCCAAAGCATTTTAAGTTTAAACAGTATTTTATATATATATATAGATATATAATATATCAGAAACTACATATAAAATTAAAACATTAACGTACCCAATCTGTTGCCTCAGTTATTATTAGAAAAATAAAATGCAAGAGGCCTTCAGTTAAGATATAAACATCAAAAAGCAGAGTCACGCCTAACAAACACGAAGATACAAATAAGCATTCCCAAAAACCATCATTTGACAAACCAATGTCAGCATAGCCTACATAATAGAGATAAACTTAATACAAATGAGACATCAGTATCATTCTATCAGCACTAAGAGCCATAGGGAGGGTAGCGTACAAAGCAGAAAATGTCAGATAGCACACATTAGGAGACATAATAAACAAGGCATTAAAATAAGCAAGTAAAGTAAGTAATACTGAAAAAAAATAAAACTTGCATCATCATCATTGAACCAAGAAACAAACAACACAGAAGTGACAGAACATCACAAATTGCAAATCAAAGATAGAAGTGGGCTCAAGAGAATATGTGAATCCAAATAGCCAAAACTTTGAACTTGGGAAAATCTAATAACACCCAAGGCTAGATTTATGTGATAACTTCTTACAACTCTGATTTCCATAGGTAGAATTATCTATGAAACAAATCTACAATACAGATATGCTTTATGCAATAACAGATTGCACAACATAATTGCACCAAATTTACAATACAATCAATCAAATACACATTAATTAGGTTACCAAACAACTCAAATCAATTGAGCATAAATCCCAAACTAGTTGGGATGAATCATTTTCTTCCATCCAAGTCAATGATTAGATTATCAAACAAAAGGGTTCAATTAACATGCAGCACCCCCAAAAAAAAAAAAAAAAGACTATGTTATTTCTAGCAAAAATAAGTAAATATAAAAATCATCACAGTAAATAAAGGTACTATTTTTCTTCAATACTTACATTACATACTAGAATTATTCTGCCAATTGAACAAACCCTACAAAGCTATACAGAATTTAAAAACCAAGCCCTTTGGCAAGCAATTCGATGAATTCCTAGTTAACGGTAGAAAAGTTACAATAATTTCCACGGAGATAAACCAAAATCCAACAACAGAGCTAAAAGGACAAACCTGCCGGGGTTTTTTTTACTTTCCGAAGATGAAACTCATGGCGCTATAATTGTCGTCCACCGGAAGAGAAACACAGATTAATCCTATTAATCCAATCGTCACCGTTCGTGAATTGGTTTTGAAGCTTTCGATTCTTGCGTAGAGACTAGCAGATGGTGATCAACAACGAACGACCCTTTACAAACTTGTCGCAGTACGGAGGTGCAAGTGGGGACCCGTTACCTTATCTCACGGGTCGGGTTTTTACTATTCATCATAAATGCTACTGAGGCCTCTCGTATTGCAAATATGGCATGGCTTCGGCCTTTAAAAGGGATATGAACTTGTGGGTCATCCTTTGCTTTTGGTCCAAGATTTGGCACAACCTATAACAAAATGGATCAACCAACAAAACTGTATAAATTTAAAATTTAAAATTTAAAATAAATATTATTAAATAATTTATACGATAGTTTATTTTCTATAACCTAATTTCCCAAGGTCCTCCATCACTATTTTACTTAAAAAGAATAGCAATAACAATGCTCAAATATATTTTTTTTATAAAAATTAAAGATTTATTTGATACATTGTATAGAATTGAATAATATAAATTTATGTAATATATTAAATATATTATTATTTTTCTTCAGTTCTATTCTATTATTTCAAGTAATCAATATGCTCATCTATATCATCCTATTATTAGCAAACTTGTTCTTTACCTGCTTAGCAATCCTTGATTTGGTGAGTATTTTATTTCAGAATAAATTACTCCAACATTTCATGTATTATATTGATATTATACAGAACCTTATTTTTATTTTTTTAAATCTATAAATATCTTCCCTACAACTTGAAAAAAAATGTTACAAGTTAACCCGAACTCTAATATTTAATAACAAATATTTACAAATTCCTAAAATATTCTTATGATCTTATTATTAGGAGATACATATTATTTTAGTTTTATTAACCTAATTTAATATTATATGATATTATTAAACTTAAAAAAAAGATTAAATCAAAATATGAATTAATTATCATTTATTAAATTATGATTAAAAAAATTTAAAAGGCTATCATTTTTAAATAATATGAAGTTGTTCATGTAAAATTTGTATTGTTATTTTAATTTTTCTTTCTTTCTTCATTAAAGTTGAACATTATCATTTCATTATTAATTTAATTGAATAATTTTAAAAATATAATTGTCTTTTAATTAAAATACGATAAGAGTATTTTACTAGTATTTTATCTTAACTTTGAACTTCAGTAGAGATATGTGAATGGTTTAGAAATAGTTTAGAGATCCGTGTAATATTGGGATAATGCAAATAAGTTACTCTTTGTTTTGTTTAAAAAAATTAAAACATATAAAAGTTCACGTCAAATTTACAGTATGTTTGGCACACCTAAAAAAAATATAGGATATCAGTTTATTTTAAATGAATTATACACTTTTTATGTTTGGAATAAATGAACTAGTGTAGAATTTAAATGAAATTAATTTGAAATGCACATTTTATTCAATTATGAATTGTACACCAAATATGTTAGATTTCATTTTGTATAATTTATTTAAGATAAGTTATTATTTTGTCTACCTCAAATGACATTTTTATACTTAATATGACACATACTTTTCACTTAAATAAATTGATAAAGTGCCACCACTACTTTATCTCAAATATTTATCTAACCAACTACAAGTTTTTTTCCTCTCAACTTGTCTTTTATTCATTGAATAATATTAATCTCTCATTTTTTATATTTTAGTTAATCAATGCTAGTTTTAATTAAAAATTTGAGGCTAGTATGAGAAAATATTAAAACTAAAATGAATTTTTCATTTATTCTAAATAAAAGAATTAGATTGAATTCTACAAGTGTAATTTTTATTTCAAATACGATAATTTATTTAAATGAATTTAATTGTAGAATTCATTTAAAATAGAATGAATCATATTTTTTTATTTTGTTCTAAACATACCGTTAAGTTCCTCGAATTATAATAGTAATCTCAATTTCTTTGATCCACAAACATTGGATGTCATTCTATTTTTTCTTTTTCTTTTTTCCATACAAGTATACCTATACTCTGAGCTGTGAGTCTAATATCATTCGAGGTTCGTGACTGCCCTTCCTCACAAATATTTTCATGTGGGACTTGAACACTTGATATTATAAAGATTATCAATTGTAGAACTCAAGCGTTCTTTATCACTTAGAACTATGCTATGTGAATTTTAGACTTATTTTTTTAATCATTTGTGTCGTTAGCCATTTTCTTTGAAAAATAAAATAAAAATAATTTTATTTTTTATTTTAAAATATTAATCAAAATAATTTACTCTGTCAGTAAAAAAAAAAAGTTATGCAATTACAACGTTAACATACAGAGCAACTTAACAATAAAAAACAATACAATATTCACTTATTTCACTAAGCAATAAGTCATACTTATATTTCATATATTTTACATTTGACTTATAATAAAATAAATTTAAATTCTCACTACATATAAGAAAATAATTTCTCGTAGACTCTTGTTGATGTAGTACAGTAAGAGAAAATAAGAAATTAGAAAGAAAACGAGGGAGAGGGAATGAGAAATAGGTAAAAAAGCAAGAAAATAGGAAGAATTAGATGAAATAGGATTTAGAAAAGCTTGCAAAAACAGACCAATAATATTCAATTTGACAAAGATTATTTTACATACTAAATTTTATATATATTTTACATAAAATTTAATAATATAATACAAAATACTAATAAATAATTTTTAAATCATAATTTTAAATAATAAAATAAATAATAAACTATTATTATACCATTTTCCATCGCTCGTTTTATCTTTTAATAAGCTAAACTTTCAAATATTTTGAGAAGCCGCTTGTATTAATAGATTAATAAAATATAGATTTAATTTATTGATTTTGTTGTTCTTGATTAATGTTTCACATTTTCTTGTCTAAATTTTCAAATTTGATTTACAAAAATTAATTTCAATGTTAAATTTGTATGGATTTTATTTAATTTTTAATGTATTTCTAATATACATGGATAAAATAAAATGCTGTCGTCAAGCTCACCTTTTCTCATTCTAATGGGACCGGACCTGAGGATTAGGAAGTGGGGGAGTGACTGAAAAGGATCAGAGAGAAAGACACGTGCGCACGTGATGGCCTCATTTTATAAAATGAAAGCTTTAGTAATAGTAGCACTATGGCAGACAGAAGTGCAGTTCAGTTCAGGTACTGAGAGGCAACTTAGGGACGTGCGGGTGTGTCCTCACATTATGAATTCATGCACCAATATTTTAAAATTTGTGTTTCAAAATCTAATACATACTAATGAAATCATATTTGTTCTTTATAGGTCTTTTATATAATTTTTTTTTTTTCTGAGTTAGGGTTTTGAGTTGAGCTTAAGAAAAATATGGTACAATATTAAAATCAAATTCATATTTAAGTCAAAAAATAAAATAAAATACGATTCTATTACATAAAACTATTGCCGATTTTATCAATTCTTTCTAGTTCCATAATTTTTAACTACTTTTACCAGTCTATCAACAAAATAAATTTTTAGTCTAACCTAATTTGATTTGTGCATAAACCAATTAGTCCAGTCAAATTTTTAAAGTGCTACGAACACTTCCACAGTTCTAAGTTTACAACTTACACATCACTTCATCCACTATATATATATTTTTTGTAATTTATAATTAATATAACTAACATTAATCAAATGATATTTTTTCTGCTTTTTATAATAAATTTATATTATTTTATTATTATTATGAAACATTTTCACAAAGTGTCAAATGAGTTTATAAGAATATAATAATATGAAAATTTATATAAGATTAAATAATCTAATCATATATACTCTATCAAATGCGAGCTCAAATATATTTGTGAATTTCTCATGTGAATTTGAGATTCCTTAAATATATTTGATCCTTTACTTAATCAACTCTTGATTAACCTATCTTTTCCAACATATTATGTTGCCAAACGTAATTACAAAGGAAAGTAATTATTAATGAATTTTTTGATTCTTGCTATAGATCAATATATATATATCTGATAAACAGATTGTTTCCAATCCAATCATAATAAACAAACAAAAATGAACAGATTGTCTATGATCAATAATTAGGGTGTTCTACCTTAACTGCAAAAGCATAGCATGGATCCTTCTTCCTTTAATTTGCAACAAAATGCCAAAGGGATAACAGCCTGTAGAGTGTAGATATACTGGTATGTGGTCCTTGGCTTGAGGGATACACATGAACTTGTTACATATTTATAATCTTCTAGTGCTGTGTTCCAGCTGATTGTGTTTGGTTGGTAAGAAACACCCCACTAATTACTACTTATTGTCAATATGTAATTGGTTCGTGTGTACGATGCTTTAACTTGATCATCCTGTAGTACATATGCTTAACTAGAAGCATTCATTTTGGAGAAATTTTTGTTTACAACCATTCATTGTTGAACTATAAACACCTCATTCTAATATATATATATATATATATATATATATATATATATATATATATAATTGGCATTTATTTTTTCAAGAAATTTGTAAATAATGGAATTTTGGGAATTACTTGTGTAACCCACTGATTTCTTTAACCAAATAGTCTCTCCTTTCTCATTGTTGCCCATAAGCTATTCATAACTTTAACTTTATGAGGGATGAGGGATGAGGGATGAGGGATGAGGGATTGGAGATTGGAGATTGGAGATTGGAGATTGGAGATTAAGTCAACCATTATGGCCACTGATGTTTCATATCATCTATAGTATATATATAAAAGTTTTCATTTATCTTTTGGTGTAAAAACTTGGTTCGGTTTTTTCTGTAATCATGTCTTATCCTTCTCTATATTGACTTACTCAGATTCCTTATATATTGAAGGCCCTACTTGTGTAGTTGTTTTCTAAGAATCCAATATTGCTCCTCTGCACTATAATTTAGACTTTCAAATGGACAACAATTTTCTAAATTGTAATCATTTATTGAAATCTTCTATGATGTTAAAGTGGGGACAATTTTACTATTTCACATTGAGGCCATGTGCTATACCAGTGGAAAAAGTGTAAACTTTTTCACTTTCTTAATTCTCATGGTGTGGAAAATTTGTGTCTGCTTTTTCTTTATTCTCTTTTCGGATTGTCTTCTCTGTATTGCATTGACAATTGACAACAACTGCAATGAATGTGAGTTTCAGACTTATCTGCATCTACCGTTTTGTTAACTTGCAAAACCAAAACAGATACAATTAACTTCAAATTTTGCCCATGGAAAATAAGTTATTTTCAACTTGAATGCCATGAGCATAGATTAATTACAATGAATCATTCTGAAAGATACTACTACTTCACTAAAAAAGAAAGCCATTAGCAATGGCCTTGTTTGTTTTCAAATTAGTAGTTTCATAAACAGGAAGCTCTTCTTGATACCTTCCAATGCCAATATGGTGATCAAGCTCAAACAAGTCTGAACTTGAATAGCTCTCTGCATCATCATCCTCAACATCTCCATTGTTGTAGAAATCTCTGAAATCAAATTTACCCACATTCTGATTTTTATAACCTTTTATAAAATCAATTCCTGGTTTTTGAGCTCCTACATGATTCTTCAGCTCCTTAATGGTAGAACTTCTAGCAAGTTTTCTCATTGAGGGTAATGGCATTAAGCTTGGATCGTTCTCATATGATTGAGAATGTTCCTCACCAAGAATCACACTATCTGGGTAAAATCTAACAGACCTTTTAACCCCATTGTTGGAATTCCCTCTAGCTGAAGAAGGAGTTTTGCTCATACAAGACCTTGAAAATGATGAAGCTGAAGAAGAAAAACATGGGGACTTTGATTTATGCTCAAAACTCACATCTTCCACAGCACCCACATAACACATTTTTGCTTTCTTCACATTTCCAGAATTGAAAATTGAGTTGAGAAATGTAGCAATTCGACCCCCTGGTGAAATGGGTTGCTTCACTTTCTTATTCAGCTCTCCATAAATTTTCAAAGCCCTCAATTTTGTCCTTGCAAAACCACCCTCATGTTCTGATTTCTCTTGCTGCTCTTTCTTCTCTGAATTTCTGTGATCCTGCTTCATGTTCATCTGGGGCCTCTCAGATTTGGGCCTTGATTTTAGTTTGTAGCTTCTCTCTGTTTCTGAGGAAGAGGAAAATAAACCTCCATAGCTAGATTCTGACGAACTTGAAGTTGAGTTGAAGAACCCAGAGCTATTAGAACTGTGGGATTGAGAGCTCTGCTTCTCCATCCAATCTTCAATCATAACAGCTCTGCGAAGATTCATTCTCTCTTTTCCCCCACCATGATTATAACTGAAATTGCTCTGTTTCAACTTGTGGGTTTCCTTGTAAAGACCCAGTTGTTGATTTTCATCAAGATTGGATTTTGATTCATCAATAGAATTGTAAATAGCATCAAGAAGACTGGAAGAGAAAGACGGGGTTCTTTTTCTTTGTGGGACTGAGCCTTCTCTTATTGATGATCTCTCCCTCCTATACATGTTTAGTGCATACAATATTACAGAGACCAGAATAACACAAAATGTTTATGTATAGGAAGGAAAGATTAAGGAACAGAAAGAGTGGTAGTGGGAATTAGAATGAAAAGGATACCATAGTTTTAGATTAAGGTACTAGAGAGCTGTAAGTGTCTGCTCAGGAAATGTCAAAAGCTGCAAGAAACCTTAGCAGATCATGTGAAATCACAAATAGAAAGAGAAAGAAATGGGGAGTTCGGAAGGAGAGACAGAAGAAGCAGAAGAGTAGAGAAAAGAATTATCTTTGACGTGCGCATAAGATTTGTTTTATTCCTTTGTTTCTACATCACATGTGTTGGTGTTCTGTGTTTGTACAGCTTTCTTGGAACATAAATGAGAAAATATGACACTCTGATCTGAGCACAGGGTGAGACAGGAGAGAGAGAGAGAGGGATGGAGGGAATTGTTTGTGTAAGAAAAAAGTTGAAAGTGATTCCTTGCGCGTGCGGGTAATCTTTTGGAAGCAGTCAGGTTGGTGATTTATGATTGGTTGGTGGCCTTTGTTAGTCTCTCACCAATTTACTAGTATTTGATTTGGTTACTTTTACATTTTTACCCCTTTTTTTTTTGTTTCTTTAAAAAAAAATATGCTTAACTAATATTATTTCAATGATATTTTCTCAATGTTAGTGAGTAGTCAATGAGATTTTAACTTAATCGATTAAATTAGAAATATTTAAATTTTTTATTTGTTGATATGATAGATATTTTATATATAATTATAAATTAATTATTTTATTTTTGTGTGATAACTGAATTGAGAGATTCTTATTGTAATGTAATTAATTGATATAAATATTACCTATATCAAAAAAAAAATGTTAGCAAGTAGCCGAAGGTGCAAGTTGGTTCACCAATATAGATTTTTTTGGTAAATCTATCTTTCTTTCTGAATGAGAGGTTTAAATTTCTAATAACTTTGAATTGATTCATAAATAACTACAATGATATAAAAATATATAAAATAAATCTAATTTTGGCGAATTAGATTTTGCCCAATTTAGATTGGTCCGATTGTGCTCGTGGAAAACAAAAAGGTACTGCATTTCAGGGGCCAAGAAGCCTGCGAAACAGAAAGTGCAAACATTTCAGGTTTATTTAAAGCCCAGAATACATAACCTGGGCCAAGCAGCCTACAAAGTAATATGAGCTGGGAATAGCAATTATTCCACAATATGAACAAGAAAATCAGCATTTCATGCTCTATCTCTTTGATTGGCTGATTCATCAGTGTTAAAACTTCAGTTAAATGCATCCTGCATATCCTTTCCCTTGACAAAAGAGATTCATTGATTAAATACATATAACTTAGATGATAAAAATGCATGGTGTAATGTATCACAGCAGTGAGAAGTTGGGATAGTTGCTAAGTTATGAGAGACCAGAATCTTTCTTTGTATTGAATTTTGGGTCGCTACAGAATATACACCCACCATACATCTAAGTAAACAATAGCTGCATTTGATCCAACAATATCTGAAAGCAGTTACTAACAAAGTTGAATTTGCCACCCACATCCATCAGAATTACCTGAAGCTATCACACAGATGACAAAACTTCTGTAAGTGTGACTTGGGATGTCTGTAGCCTGAAACAGCCATAGGCGCCAGTAGCGACTCTTCCCACTTTTGATAATCTATAGCAAAACTTCTGTAATATGGAAAAACAGATATAAAACGATTTAATAAGCAACACTTCCACTCTCTCGAAAGCATCAGCAGCATTTTGTTAAATCACAAGTATTGTTCGTGTATCCTTGCACGGTTCTCTTCCCACCACAATCTAGCATGCATCTCCCCAAATTTTTCTCGGCTGCACCACACATAAGAAAAAAGTTACCAAGAAAAAACAATTCTATGCAGTTACATATAGAAAAAGCCAGTAAGCAAACAGAAAGACCGAAACCTCATCTCCAAGCCAAGTATGCTCATAGAACTGAGACAAGAGTATGTCATATACTGTGGGTGCTCCATGCCAGATAGCAGTAGAGACAAATTTGCACAAGACACAAAAGATCAGATGATTCTATTACTGATGGATGGAAGTTTGCCACTGCCAACATGTTCAAACTGAATATCAAAGTGGTCATCACTCATCAGAACAAGTTTTGGCATTGGGTTCACCTAGTGATATAGAACAGAACAGCCCGCTAATCCCCCAGAAACTTTCATATCCCTGCATGTTTTTACTTATTTTTTTTGTTCTTAAAGATTCATATCCTAGTATTTGCCCAAGCCCGTCATTGCACAAAAGAAATATCCAAGTAAATCACCAGAAATTTGCTTTCAGATCCTAGCATTTTCCCAAATCCATAATCAAACATGAAATATAAGTGAAATCACCAGGTATGTGCTTCAAGCTTGATGGCTATGATAATTTATATCATTTTAGCCTTCTCAACACTAGAACTCCCAATAAAATATAACAACTCTAGTTTGCACAACGTAAGAACCTTCAACGAGAATGGTCTCCATATACGGCAATTAACTGAAAGATCTGAGAGTTACAAATTATGAACAAGTTGTTCTGGCCTCCTACTGTCATTCCATATATCAATAAATTGGAAAATATGTTTGGATATTGTGCCACTTGCCATTAGACAATTATTGTGATATTTTAAACCATAAGAACCCCAAATTAATACTTAGCTTGAAAATTTGACATACATGTTTTATATTAATGTCATTTCTCCACATAGAAGCTTAATACTTAGTCATATAACCTAATCCTTAGTTCTACAAATTTTCAAGTTGAAATTATAAATGAAAAAAAAGTATTTACTAACTTAAGTTTCGTTCTTCACTTAAAAAAAAAGAAAAAAAAAAAAACTTATTATTGCTTTGTGAGTATATATTTCAAGAAAATACGACTTTCTGTAAAAATTCAGGGCACCTACATTATAGAAATGGCTAGAGTAGATCTCCTATCTCAACGAAGTAAACAAGCTGAGAGAATATCTTCTCTACACTTACTAAGAAGCAGATGTAAAGGATTCATATTTGTAGTTTTTGAAGTTATCTATAAGCAAGGATATTTATCAGTAGCCAAGGAAAAAAACCACAACCAAGTTTGTTCATTCACTTCAGACCACATGGATCAAATCAGATAGTTACCTCAGATTATTCATATAGAAATTTCATTAGGAACGCTATCTTTGCATAAAATTTCCAAGTCTTACCTGAATCTGACTCTTCTCAGCTCCCTTTTACCACCTGGCAATGCTCTGATCGTGATGTAAACCCCAGGTTCATCTTGTTCAACCCATTCAGTCTCAAGGTCACTAGCATTGCTGATTGATAGCTCCCCTGAGCGGTCAGCGTCCCTGGATGAGCTACTTCTAATCGAAGCATCCATTGATGATGTCTCTGTCTTGGCCACACTAATGGTGGAGGCCTTTGGGGTTGAGGTGAAACCACACCGAGTCATAATGATGGCGGGAATGCATTGAGTGAAGTTCAAGTGAATCAGAGGATGAGTATCCTATTCCGATGCCTGGCGGACGGTACAAATTACGAGGTAAGTGTTCTCTGGCTAGCGGGGGTGTTACAGGGCTTTGTTCGGCTGATTCAAGCTTTGAGTTCTGTGACGGAAAAAGGAAAAACATCATCGCCTCAGAAAGAGAACAAGACCAAAATACTGCGTAGACATTGATGGAAACTGATAAATTATAACTTCATCTACAAGCTCAAGCTTAAAGAGATGATGAGCCTGTACTCATTTGTATATTCAAACACTAACATCTTTACAATCAATTCAGACATGTTTCTCAAGTTAAATGTGACTGACTGTCTGTGCTTGTGCACGTGTGTATTCACCAACATATATGCAAATATGACCAACCATAGATAATGCCCCAAGATGATCAGTGGAATGGCATGAGGTAGCCAATTCTAATGCTCCATCCCTGTATGTTTAAGAGGTACCTAAACTCAGAGCTCACCTCGTCCTCAGATCTTGGAGGCGTTGGAAGAGGAAAAGCTTGGCGGTTAAACCTTTGAACGTTGTAAAGTTCCATGACCCTGTCATAGTTCTCTGCCCACCACTTTTGAGCTTGCCATTTGTTAAACATCTCACGACTAATCATAGAAAATAAACCACAATTTATAAGAAGTCCCCATTATTTTGGAAAAACTGCACACTAGAACTAGTAGATCATGGCACATGAAAAGTATAAAGCATTAAAAATAAATGTAAATCAATTTTAATGTGGAGTGTTTGGATGAACAGCCTTGTGCCATGGTGACAAAGATCAGTTTGGAAGATTAATTGTGAAAACTGAAACTTTTTTATTTCCTTATTTTCTTTCCTTCTATTTTTATTTTTCCTTTCATTTTTAGGTTGGGGTGGGGGAAATAAATAAAATGGCCACGGTACAAAGATAGATTTTATTTTTCTATAGAATACAAAGATAGTTTCTACATTATAATTATTCCGCATGCCTAATAGCTCCTACGGCTAGAAGTTGTTCCATTATGTTAATTATTACTACTTGTTTATTGTAGTGTTGTCAATTATGCTAAGTTACCCAACTACATACTTTTTGACAAAGACTACTCGAGAATAATTAAAAGCAAGACCCAATTGCAAGATGCAACATTGACCTTTTATTGTGGATTGTCTACACGATAGAAAACACGTAGGGTCCAAAATTAATTAGTTTAACAGGTATTAATTTGTATTAAGATCAATCCATGTGTTAAAATCAATGAGTGAAATTAAAGGAGAAGCAATTTTTCGAAAGACCCACAGTCTAGTCACCAAGGAGAACTACATACATAAGCCCTTTTCAGAACTCAATTCTGCTGTATTTCTCAACTGTGTGGGTGTGGGACCGGGACTGGCCAAAAGAGAACATGAAATTAGTGACACCCTTATCTTTTTTCTCCGAGATTAGAATAAGCAAACAAGATGTCAAAAGATCTATAACCTATATGATCATTATCCATGTTTGGTGCCAACCTATGAGAGGCTCTTACTTTTGTCTCTTATGTAGTTCTGGAGTGGAGGGTCGTGGCAATACTTACTGGCATATTACAGATTAGGCGACAAAACAAAAGATGGCGCACAAGGAGACAAGGTGAAGAAATTTGAAAAGGGAAAGAGAAGAGCTTCCTCCGACCAAACGACAATACTGGGTGAAAAGGTTCCCGACACACTCAAAATTACACCACCACCACTTAACAAGTCACAATAACTCCTCCTTTTTGGACTTCTTTGGATTGCTTTTCATAAGAGCATGAAATGTACGCCCCCCCACCAAATTCCTTTCATATGTACAACCAGTAGAAGGATTTATTGTTGATTAGGTGGGTATCTAGACTTCATATAAATGGTTTAAACAAATATCAGTCTAACTCTCAACTACAAATTGCCTAGGCTGTAACCAAGCCCAAGCATTTGGACAAGTATATTACACATTGACTACAATTTTCCTATCAATCAATAAAATTGCCAAACTCCCAAAAGCAATCCTCTATCTATTATAAATACATTGAGACTAAGTACACATATCACAATATTTTGTGCACGACATAGACAAAATCCAGAAATATCATCCATAGAGTATTTTTTTTTTTTTCTTCCCTCCCTAAAAAAAAAAAAAAAAAATATATATATATATATATATATATAGCATCAAAGTACTCCACACAGTGACTCACCTAGTACAGGCTCCAAAGAATCTACTTTGATGAAACACTGTTATTAAGTACAGGCTACTCTAATAATGACGTGCGACAATCCCACTAATTTATGTTCCATTTTGACTAACACAGTGACTCACCTTCACCATCTGATCAAAGTCGAACCATCAAAATAAGAAAACATGCGCGCGTGATTTCATGTTATGTGTAGGGAACAGGACGCGTTACCTGAACCGTATCCGTTTGAGATCATTCCCGCCACGCGGAAGCGAAACGAACGTGATGAGAACGCCGGGCTCTACCTGGGCAACCCACTCTTTAGGTTCGTTCTCTTCGACGAACAAAACCACCGGTTCAACTCGTCGGCCACTCGCCGAGTTCGGCGTCCCTTCGCCACTCGAAATCCCTTTCAATCTCGCTTCCATCTCTTTCCCCCAACTCCTGGTCGTCGCCGAGCTTGAGCTTCCCGTCCGATGGTACGACCATCTGAACCGATCCGAATCTGTGTCTGACTCAGTGTTGCTCCTGATTCGACTCTGTGTCGGCGGTCCCGTACATGGATTGCAAGTCTTGTACGCTCCCGATGCCTTCAATGCCATATCCTTGAGCTAAAATAGAAAAAATAATTTTCAATTAAAGCCAATGACAGACATAGCCAATGAAAATGAAGAAATTAGGGTTTACCTGAGAGGTAAGAGATTTGATAGCTTGATTTTTAGCTGAGGCAGTGTTGGCGAAGTCCGATTCCTCGGGTTGACTCAGTGAGTCATTCCCGAGTTTCTTAGGACGAGCTATGCATGGAAGCATTTCGACTTCGTTTGGAAACAGGGAAAATGCCGGAAAATCTGTACAAGACAAAATCAAATTCAGAGATATCTTCCATTCCAAAAATGATTCCACATTGCAATATCAAAGAAATCCATAACTACCTTTAAATTGAAAATTTCAAATTCTAATAAACCCAGAGAAATTAAATTGAAGCAGAGTGAAATGAGCGAGGCCTCTGTAATTCTGTATCCGAAAGCAGAGAAGATGATCAGATGGTTCTCAGTTTCAAAGCGTGAAGACCTAGACAGTACGAGTAATGCCCAATTCAATTACGAAATCAGAGAATCCCTGAACTCAAATAGAAAATATTAAAGGAAAAGAAGAAGAATATAAAAATGGAGGGAGGTTACAATGTTTGAATGCTTGTGATGAGTATAGGAAAATATACTTAATTAAAGGAAGAAATAAAGAAAAATAGGAGACCATCTCCTGGTATTAATGGCGGATTCTGATTCTGATGGTAAATAGTGGACAGTTGGTAGAGAGAAGCAGAGAAGGAGGGCCAGACCAGGAGTGCTTTGCTTGGCTTCCAAAGGAGTAGTTTCTTTTCAGTGAATGTGTAACCTGCTTTTAGTTTAGTTTTTTTTTTTAATTAATTACACTTCCAGTCCTATAGTTTACTTCAAATGTAAGTTTCATCTTATTATTTGCAAAATCCATCACTTTAGAGCTTACTATTTGAAAAAGTAACCGATATAGTTTTCATAAGGAGTTAGGAGATCTCAGCAAAATAAAAATAAAAATAAGGAGTTGGGAGTTGGGAGTTGTCGTTCAAATTGAGTTAGCAACATCTAATCGTGATAATTTACAGATAATGACATGAGCTAACAGGACAAATGGTTTTCAATGTTAAATTGCCTACTCTTCAACCTCACAAATATCAAAACACCTCATCTCTGTCTTCTCTTCCTATACTAAATTTGAGATAAATCTTATCTATTTTTTTGTTCTTATTCACATTGACCACCATATTACGATACCTGCTATCCTATTTTTTTTTTTTTTTTTAAGTCAGTTTGGATGGAATGAATTGAAATTAAAAATGAGAATTGAATTGTTCAATTTTTTTTTTTATTTGATACACATTTAGAATTGAAATTGAAATTTAACTTAATTTTTAGAAATTAAAAACAACTACAAAATATTATCTTTAATTCTTCTGGGTACATTCTAAGATTCACAATTTTTCTGTATGTGTTGTTCTTGAGAGATATTTACTTATGACTGCACATCATGTTATAACATTGGTCATCATCACTGACAACCTTTGTCATTCACCATCAACCCGTACCCACCTGCAATTTCGTCCACTTGTCGTCAACCACCACCACCAACTACCGGCACCACTAACCCATTGAATACGAAACCAACCACCGTCAAATTCACTGAAGATGACGATGACCATTGTTTACGATCATTGTCAACAACCATAAAGACAACCAAAGACAACAACAACTATCGTTGGATCTGCATAAATGACAACAATCATCGTCAAAACTTGTTGAAGACGATGATGACCACTGTCAGCTATCGAAGACGACAGAAATCACCATCAAAAGATGTCAAAGACTATGGGAACCATCACTAGAAGTTGCTGGAGACGATGACAACTACTATTAGAAACTATTGGAGACAATGACAACCACCACCAAGAATTTAAAGCACAATTCTGGCTGTAAGTCTTTATGTGATTCAAACTCAGATATTGTAATTCTAACCAATTCCAATTCAGTGGATCCAAACACATTCTTAGATTTTGTGAATTGTGAAATCTATGAGATAGGTCATTTATGAAATAATGGATTGTAAATTTGAAGTGGCCATGGGTTTGGTGTTTTTAGGTAACAGTTTTGTTTTGTTTTTTTTTTTTTTTTAGTCCTACTTTTCTTTTAACATTCTAGGTAAGATTTATTACAAGTGTACATTTTCTATAAGTTCTACTCTAAAATATTTTTATTTTCACATTAATAGTTATATTATAAATTCATTAGATTTTTAATTTTGTGTTATATGATTTATTAAAAATTGATTCACTTAATCAATATTTTGTATAAAATGCTTCAATTTAAAGCTAGGACTTATGAATTTGTAATGTGACTTATTTGAAATATTGAAGTAAAATTAAGACTTATCATTATTTTTTTTCTTGGTTTCTAGGACTTGTTTAATTTTAAGCTTTTTGTATTTTACCTCCCTACAGTTTAAATGCATGTAATCCTTTGTACATTTGGTTCAAAATGTTACACTATACTTTCATAGTTTAGAAAAAAATACAAAGTTAATTTTTTTCATCCAAATTATCAAATTACATATTGTACCACACACATAGGATTATTCCCATATTCTTCTCCCTGAATTGTAAATTTTTATATTTAAATTAATAGACTAAAAAAATTAAAAAGTTTATTTATTTCTATTGAAATTAATTATTGTCACGTGTCACTCATATGAACAATATTTCTAAACCACGTACGGTTTAGTCAATTTGGATACCTGCTATCCTATGTTTTATAATTTTTTAATGTCAGTTTGGATGGAATGAATTGAAATTAAAAATGAGAAATGAATTGTTTAATTTTAATTTTTTTTTTTTGATACACATTTATAATTGAAATTGAAATTTTTTACTCAATTTTCAGGAATTAAAAAACAACTACAATACATTAACTTTATTTCTTATGGGTACATCCTAAAATTCACAATTTTTCTACATGTGTTGTTCTTGAGAGCTATTTATTTGTGACTGCACATCATGCTATAACATTGGTCATCATCACTGACAACTTTCGTCATTCACCATCGACCCTGACCCACCACCAATTTCGTCCACTTGTCGTCGGTCACTACCACCAACCACCATCACCACTGAATCGACGAATACGATACCAACAATCATCAAAATCCACCAAAGATTATGACGACTACTGTTAACAACCATCGAGACAACCAAAGACAACATCAACTATTGTTGGATTTGCCAAAACGACAACAATTATTGTCGAAACCTGTTGAAGACGATGATGACCACTGTCAGCTACCAAAGACGACGAAAATCACCATCAAAAGATGTCAAAGACTATGGGAACCATCACCAAAAGCTGCTAGAGATGATGACAACTATTGTTAGAAGCTGTTAGAGACAATGACAGCTACCACCAAGAATTTGATGCACAATTATGGTTATAATTCTTTATGTGATACAAACTCATATTGTAATTCTAACCAATTCCAATTCAATGGATCCAAACACATCCTTAGATTTTGTGAGTTGTGAAATCAAAGAGATAGGTCATTTATGAAATAATGTATTGTAAATTTGAAGTGGCCATGGGTTTGGTGTTTTTGGGTAACGGTTTGGTTTTGTTTTGTTTTTTTTTTTATTTTTTTTTATTTTTTTAATAATGATAAGTCCTACATTTCTTTCAACATTCTAAGTAAGATGTATTACAAGTATACATTTTCTGTAAGTTCTACTCTAAAATATTTTTATTTTCACATTAATAGTTATATTATAAATTCATTAGTTTTTTAATTTTATGTTATATGATTTATTAAAAATTGATTCACTTAATCAATATTTTGTATAAAATGCTTCAATTTAAAGTTAGGACTTACTTATGAATTTGTAATGTGACTTATTTGAAATATTGAAGTAAATTAAGACTTATCATTTTTTTTTCTTTGTTTCTAGGACTTGTTTACTTTTAAGCTTTTTATATTTTACCTCCCTGCAGTTTAAATGTATGTAATCTTTTGTACACGTGGTTCAAAATGTTAAACTATACCCTCATATTTTAGAAAAAAATAAAAAAGTTAATTTTTTTCATCCAATTTATCAAATTACATATTGTACCACACACATAGGATTATTCCCATATTCTTCTCCCAGAATTGTAAATTTTTATATTTAAATTAATAGACTAAAAAAATTAAAAAGTTTATTTATTATTATTGAAATTAATTATTGTCACGTGTCACTCATATGAACAATATTTCTAAACCACGTACTGGTTTAGTGGAATTTTTTAAATCACGTGTATGAATCGTTACATATGATGATAAATATAAATGACATATAAATCAACAAGAAGAGGTGAGGTTATCTCAGGTGATTACAGTGTGAATGATGGGGTGATTTTTTTTATATACTTATGTGGTTGTTTCCTAATCAACAAAAATTGAAAACAAAGTCACGAGAAGATAAATGAAGGCATTTGGGTTAAAGTAAAGAAAAAAAGACGAGGAAGAAGGAGAGTGAGTTTTAGTGATGGCAATTGAATCAGGTTGGATCGAATATCCGACTCATTTTATTGTTAGTGGATCTAATTAATATCTAATTTGTTAGATTAGTTTTTCAATGTGGATCGAGTTGGATCAAGCACGATCGGTCTTTATTTAAATATAAGAACATCATAAATTTAGTTAATTTTTTCTACATTTATTTACTTGATTTACTTTTATAAATTGTAAAAATTTATATAATAGAATAAAAGAATAATATTAAGTTTACTAAATAGAAGAAACGAAAAACAAAAATAATTTAGAATAATCTAAAAAGTTTTACTTAAACAGTTTGTATAAATCTATATAAGAAAATCAAAAACACATAAATTAAGAAATTTAAATATAGCTAATTTTCTTCTTCTTCTTCTTCTTCTTTTTTTTTTTTTTTTTTTTCCAATTTAAATTTTATAAATCTAGAAAATTTTATTAATTATTTACTTAAATAGTTGTTACATTTCTACATAACGAAATTGACTAAAAAATAGAACATTTATCATTCATCATTACCTATTGAACTTTAGATAATTTACTAAAATAATATTTTAAAAACAATTTGATTAGTTTATTTTGGCTTATAATTAGCTCCCATTTTGACTAATGTAAAAATTTAAAAGCATGAACAATATTATTTAATTAAAATTCAAAAAAGGATGGGTGGATCTATCTATCACGATCCATGGGATAAGATTTGATTAGAACAGGTATGATCCAATGTGTTTTTGGATAAGGTCGTATCAAACCATTACCATCCCTAGTGAGTTTGCATGAGACTATAACATTTCATGATTAAGATGGCTCTGTTTAGCAAGTCAATGTGACACCAAGGAACTAAAATTCGTTTCGAGGTATTATTTCAATAAGTCAAAAAACAGAAATGATTTGAGAAACAGTATGGAAATGCTAATTTTTGTGGAAACACATTAAAACATATAATAAAACACATATTATAATAATTCTAAGTATCCAACGTGATAAATTTAGTATATAGAATACTATTAAATACATATTAAAGTAAAATTCTTAACATAGCATATAAATTAGAAAAAAAAAATATCAAATTACAATACTAGAGTAGATAGCAGGTGCATATCCAGAATATTAAAATTATGTAAGATGAAATTGATAGTATTGCTTAACCCATATTTAATGAAATTTTAATTTGAACCAACTTATGAAATTTTAATATTATCCATTACTAAGTTCAACTAAATTATATAGATTTAAAAAATAATAATAAATAACAATTGAAATCCTAAAATATAAAGACAACTAGAGCCAAAACTTTAGATTTTCAAATCCTGAAAATGCCAGTTTGTGTAGCCCCGTTTCCTGTAGAAACGGTAGAAACAACCCTGTTTCGTGTGAAAATGACACCGTTCCGTGTGAAAATGGAAGGTTGCGTTTCTATAAGTGAGTTTCGTTTTGGATAGAGTAGAAACAAAAACATTTTGACCATTTTGACACGAATTTTTAAACCTTGCATGACATATAGTCTTTCATTTACTCATGTCATTAAGTCAATTTAGATGAAAAATGATAAGTAATACACTATCACTTTTTGAAACAATAAAGATTAAAGTGTAAAATAAACTTTACGTCCTTATTGTTTGACTTATTTTTAAATACATACATGTGATTCATTTTGTCCAAAAACACCCTCCCTGAAATTTGGTTTAAAGCGTCTTTGGACGGAATTTATCTAAGCTAACTGTTTTCTAACTAAATTACCAAAAAACCAAAATAAAATCTCTAATTTATAAATACATGACATTGATTTCCTATTTTCTTTTTCATTTTATGTAAACAATGACCCATTGAAACAACCACTTTCTGATTAAAACCCATCAAACTAAAAACATAATTTTGTAAATCTAAAAGACATTAAAGCCAAGACCTCACCCAAGTTTAAAGAAAACGATTTGGTTTATTCATAAAGGATCTCAATTAAATGTAAAACATATTAACCAATCAGATCCCACTTAAAATTTTAATCCAAATTCTCACATGCTCTCTTCAATACCAGCTTAGTGTCTTCAATAATAAACTTCTTCCATTTATTATCCATCTCCTTTAATTTAAAACTAAACTTTATAAGACTTTCACGTAATTCTTGCACACATTGCCTATATTTATTCTTTCTATGATCTAACCACTCTTACAAAAAAGGAAATGCAAACAAGTCTAGCTATTCTCCACCATTTTCATCCTTCCCTTAGTCTATATTATGTTTAAAGAAATTTCAGTCAAGCACAATTTGATTTTTGTTTTTAGTAACTAGGTATTAGATTTTGAAGTAAAATGAGGTTTAATGTATTATTGTTAATAGAAAATCAATGGTATGACTTATAAATTAAAGGTGTAATTTTAGTTTTTTGGTAATTTAGTTAGAAAATCATTAGTTTGGATAGATTCCGTCCAAAGACACTTTAGTTCAAAGTTCAGGAATGTGCTTTTGGAGAAAATAAATCACATGTATGTATTTAAAAATAAGTAAAATCACAAGAGAATAAAGTGTACTATTTGATTGATTTTGTAAATAATAAGAATTAAACTGAAAATTTTAAATATCATGAAAGAAACTGACATTTAAAGTAAGCTAACAAGCCATTTCATTTTACAGTACACCGGGTGTAAACTGGTTGATGGAAGCTTTTCGCGGTTGCTGCGTTTTTAAGTTTTGGATTTGGGTACTTGTTTACCCGGTGGTCGAAATAGGTTTTGGGTACTATTTATTGCTAATTGAACTGGGCTCCACAGCTTTATTGTCAGAAATAGTCCAGCCCAACTAATAGTGGACTGAGCCATAGATGCCTTACTGACTCTGATTTAGCCCATTTGGCACCTTCCAGCTCCCCGGTGTACAATTTCTCAAAATCCATTGCCTGTATCCCAAAAAAAAGAAAAATAAAGAATCTCATTTTCTTCTAAAAGAAAATTAAGATGAAGTCGACCAGAAACATTCAGTTAAGTTTTTCTATTGTAAATATTTTCATGGTTTTCTTATTTGGATATTTCGTTACAAAGATTTCAAAAAAAAATGTAATGTGTGTTGTGGGGATATGTTTTCTTTACTATGATTTACAAACTATTATTGAAATGTAATGCGAGAATTCTCAATTAATTAAACAGAAAATTCTAATTCAATAACTTAATTCACGAGTATCATCAATATTATAATTACAACTCTCAAATAAAATAAATAAAGAAACAATTAATCACACATGTTACTTGAATTTTGAATCTCTTAATTTCAATACCTCCGTTTAATTTTAACCAAATGAACAAAGAACTCATCAACTATAAAGTATTTTTTAATAAAAACCCTGACATTGTAGAAGCCTCTTAATTGCTAAGTAAGCGGGCTTTACCACTTAAACCGCTCATTCTTAGGTACTTTTTTGTTCTAAATTAAAATTTCATTTTTCTATTAAAAAATATTCAGTTAAGTCTTGTTTCTGGACTTAATAGCTCCCTTTACTTTATTTTTGAGAAAATCACACTTAACCTACTTGTAAGTTAATGCTTATTCATTTTATTTACATGAAGTTTTTTAATGGACATGGAAGACCTAAGGTCCAATTGGATAACGAATTATTCAATTGCTTACCTTAATTGAGCATGATGACTGGTGGTGTTATGCTATGAATCTGCTGTTTTTATATTCAATTAATGTTCATCAAAAGACTTAAAAAAAATCATTTGTTGGTGTGTTACCACGTTTGGGCTTTTTTTATTATTATTCTTTAAAATTTAATTTAATACAGTATGATCATCATTCATATTAAGAATACAAATTTAATCCAATAGGATCTTGACTTGTAGAATTGGGGAATTTATGAGAATTTTATTCCTCCCGATCTCCTCTAAAAAATTCAAAATCATAAAATCATCAAAGAAAGTATATTTTCTTGATAATTAGGCCAAGAATCTATTGGGATAATTTTCATTCAGCTTTGAACTAAACAATGAAAAAAAAAAAAAAATTTATCCTTCATGTGTTGAGGAGAGTAGCGGTCATACGGACTTGGAAAAACTCTGATGCCAAAATCAGTAAGGCACTATGTGACTCACTTGCATGACAAGGCAGAGGAGCTGTCATGTGAATTTGGAAAAACTCTGATACCAAACTTAGTAAGACGATAGAGAAAATAAGTTGTAAAACTATAAAGAGTATAAGTGAGATAGAACAACTTGTTTCACTTTGAGGGTTTAGTCCCTTTATATAAAATATCATGGCCAATAAAATTGTGGTAAGTGTTAGAGTAGTTATTGTTAAGTCCGTTGGTGTCCAGACCTACATGTTGAGGATGATTCGTGTGGCTCCCGAGATCCAATCTGCAAGACAAGGGAGGGAAAGAGGAGGCTGGGCAGTGCCCGAGATCCTTCTCCAATGGCTAAGTTAGTATTTTAGAGAGAAAGAGAGTAAAATAGTAGGGAGTGTGAGAATATGTTTACCTTTAGGGTTTTACCCATTTATATAGTAATGTGTTACCAATGAGATTGTGTCACATGTCGTGTGTGTATTGGATAAGTTTAATATCATACTAACAATTATGAGTTAGTTATGGAGTCCTGTTATGATAGATAATGATTATGTATGTTGTTTTAATAGTGAGATAATGTTAGCAACAATTACAACTTAAAATTAGTTATGATTGGATTGTACAATCAGATAAAATGACTAGTACTATATTACCATCTTCCTTTGCACGATTCATTGCACTTTTTCTCACCAAATTAGTTATCAACTCTATGACCTCTATCCCTCTCAGAATTTGCGAAGACGATTTTCTTGGCCTATATAATCTGAACTGTAAAGTCCAAAGACCCTTAAATCTTTCATGATTTCATCCATCCAATTCGATAGTGTTGCTGTTCTCTGAAGGCAAAATCGATGGCCGTGACACAAGTTTCATCCATATCTTCTGACGTTGATAGGAATTCCAACTCCTTAGAAATTGAGCTTCTTCTAATAGAGATAGTTTTCTCACCGAAATCAGCTGCCTTTGCGATTGTTATCAATTTAGGCAATTGCCTTCTAATTTTGGAACGAAATTAGTGTTAGTTCTTCCAACCTGATTTCGATGTTTCGAAAGTAGCTACTGATGGCCAGTTTTGATTGACTAGACTTCATCAGATGTCGTTAAGCCTTGATCTTCAAATTGCAAGCGCATGTCATGAATCCTTATAAATATATGGATATTTTCATCATGACATAAGATTTAAGAATATTGTGAATCATGCAAGAGTTTTATATTTTGCTTTTTTACTATTGTGAAAAAAAAAAAAAAAAACCCAGTTTTAAGTTTCTATTCTCATAGTGAATGATTTTGTATATATATACAATTTGTTTTAATGTCTGCTATGTTTCTGAATGCATGTTACTGGTCAAATTGAAAATCAGATTCTTCCAGGACTCAGACCAGAGCTATGTCAACTCTCAACTTTTATCAATTATTTACTTTTAACTATGAATTATATATCGATAATCTAATTTTCTTGAATTAATCGCGTCAATATAATCAAATTCAATATCTTTCAATTATTATTTATAGTTATTTGTGTCTGGCTATTAGTATGTTTGGAATTTTTTACCCTGCTATTTCTTTCCATGAAGTATCATTATTATAAAAAAATTTACTAAATCAACAAAAACTAATGGTATTGTTACATGTCCTGTAATTAGTGATCACTATTGGGTGTAGTATAAGCATTTTGTTACAGTGTAGGTGCTTAACTAGGAATTTTACTTTGCTAAGTTTTGTGTTGGGATCAAATTATCATAGATGTTTCACTTCTTATATGATTTCTTCATATTTTTGTGAATTTGTGGTTATTTCAATGATGCAAATCAGCACAACAATGTCAATCTAAGAAATATTATAATCTATATGTAGTTGTTTTTATAAGTTTAATCTTACTAACTGTTAAAGGAAATCTGTAATTTTGTTTGTGATATTTATATCTTAGCCATATTTATACTCTTTACCAACGAGAGTTTAGCTTAAACAGTTGGTACATATTTCTCTATCCCAATACCGTGTTCAATCACTCCTAATATACCAGAAAAAAAAAAAAATATATATATATATATATATATATATTCCATGTTGTGGATTTGCAGGTTTTAATGTTCAAATTTTAGATATATACTATGTATTTAGCTCACTAACTATTAATTCATTCATTCATGTTGTTATAAAATTTAAGATAACTTCTTAGTTCTTATTGTGAGGAAGTTCAAGGTTAGGTTTTCTTCAAGAGATTCTTTGTTTATATGCTTTCTCCCATTCTTTTGTTTATAAAATTAGGGGTTAATTTGGATAGTGTTGAAGGAGGAAATGTTCCAAATTTCAGTTTGAGAACATAACCAAAAAAAATAAAATGATTATAAAACAATCATATCATTGCTTAAAAGGAAGGTGAATTCGTTTTTTCAAAACTTCAAAATGAATGTTATGCCTGTTTGTTCTCTGTTAAATTTTTTATTGACCTGCATTTCTTATGTAATTAATTAGTTTTTTTTCTGTTATAGCGGCAACAAGTTTTAATTTTCTTACCACTGTAAGTCAGTCACTCAAAGATTTTTCTATACAATCTTTATTCTTATGGGTTTTTTTTTTTTTTTTTTTTTTTTTTTTTCTGCATTTCTTTTGTGATGTTATGGTTACATTACAGGAACTTATGAAAAAGTGTTTTTTTTTTTTTTTTTTTCAATGTAACAATACAAGTATAAGATAATGGATATTTCTATACATAACTTCTTATCCTTATTATAAAAGTAAAAACTGAATTATACTGTTAGGGGTTGAACTGACTATGCTAAAATATTAAGTAAATCTCTATTTGTTAATTTTTTATTTTTATTTTTTGTCCTGACTCTTGCTTTTTGTCGGTATGTCAAATCTTTGCTAAAAAAAAAAGGTATTACATATCATTGTTTGTTGTTGTTTAATTTTCTCCTTTTGATTGACAATTTTTAAATTTTTTATCTATTTGGGATTCCAAAATTATTTGGAACTACGATTTTAGTGTCGAAAGTTTCAATGTACTCAGATTTATGTGACTTCAGTTGAGTTACTTATATTATTCAAATGGGTAATTCTCCTCAAAGAAATTGTTACATGAATGTTCTTCTAACCTCTTGCACTGTATATTTATTGTTTTTTCATTCAAATATTGTGTCCATTTATACTGATATATGTGGAGCTCCATCTTTTTTCTTTTTTTTTTGGTTTGGTTGGTTGCTATGTCTTTAGAGCTCATTTTGTATGAATTTTAACATAGTTTTTCCTCCCCATTCATGGTTTTATTTTCTTTTTATTCATTCTTCAGTGTTATGAAGAGTAGTACGTGTATCAAATATACACTCTTTCATTCTTTATTTTATTCTAACCTTTTTCAATTTTTTACTAGTTATTATTTTTTTGGAATTTTAAAAATTTGGCATATTACTCTTATGGATTGGAAGGTCTTACCTACCGTATTAATATTCAGTTTTAAGAGGCGGTGATGGAGGAATGAAAAGTTTCTTTTTTTGAATTTCAGTTTTTAGTACTCTAAAAATTTAAAAATATTTTTTTTATAAAACTTAAAATTAAAATCTCTACTACCAAACAACTTTGTAGAAAAAATTTAAACCCAAAAACTATTTTAAAAGCTAAACTCATGTCTTTGTTGAAAAAAATAAAATCAAACAATTTTATTTTTTTTTTCACAATACTTTTACGTTAACTCATCCAAACTCTTTTTTAATTTTTTTTAAATAGCTCTATTTAAAAAGTATTTTTATACAGTTTAATCAAGTAGACCACTAGCTTAAGTTTTTATCATGTGTTGGCATTCGTGTGTAAAATGTTATAGATTCAAGAATTAGCATTAAATTGAGATACCCAATAATCAAGAACTGACGAAATGCAGTTTTGTTGAAAAGTTTAGGGCTTGAATACTTTGAGTTTTGGGATTTAACTTGAAATAAAGTGGTTCTAATTAAACAGACCATCAAAACTATAACTTCGCTTCTTTTTTCTTCCTTTTGCTTTTGATTACAAATTTGAGAATTTTGATTTTGTTGCTCCCTGAACTTCCAACGGTATAAAGATAATGGCAAGTTTCAAAATGCAATTTCTCAGGTTTCCCCACAAACATTGTTATGATTTTCTTGGGTTACTAAGATAACCCTCTTAGAAATTATCTACTCGAAAATTTAAATTTGTGTTCTCACATTGGGAGTGCTGCTCACTTACCACTGCACTCAACCCTTGTTAATATATACTTAAATATCTTATGGGCTATTTTTATACAACATGCATCTATTTTTTTTATCTATTGTCAAAACCATTAAGTTGTCCTCCAATTTATTAACTTATTATTTAACTTGAACTTTCATCAAATACCCTTTCAATTTAATTCTTCATTCTTTCAAATATGGGTATTATGTGTTCCTTCAAAATTTTAAAAAATAATAATCTCATGTATTGTTAGAAAAAAAAAAAAATCACTTACATTTTAATTTATTAAATATCTGTTTACCTCTTACAATTAAGAAAAATAAATTATTTTTTATTTATCAAAATTTTGTCTCATTACATGCGCTTATGTGAGTGCTCAGGAAATATGAACTACAATTGGTTGTTGTATATGGTATGTTTAAGCTTTATGAAAAAATATTTTTGAACTTTTAGAGTTCTAAAAATTGCTAAAAGGTGAAATTAAAAATAGAAGCTTTCTCAAATAGAATATAAGAGAAGATCAGATAAATTTGAATAATTATTTTATTTAGAAAAATATAACTATAATATTTGTCAAAATGGTATTTTTAGTAATTTTAATACTCAATGGGTCTATTTGGTTAAGTTGTGTATTAAAAATATTTTTCAAGTAGAGCTATTTAAAAAGTGCAATATAAAAAATCGAAAAAGTATTTAGAAGAGTTAATATAAAAGTACTGTAAGATAAAAAAAAATTATTTTTATTTTTTTAAATATTAAAATTAGTAAAAAGACTATTTTGATAAATATTACGGTTATATTTTTCTAAATAAAATAATTATTAAAATTTATTTAAACTTCCCTTATTTTCTATTTGAAAAAATTTCTTTTCCTAGTTTCAGCTTCTAGAACTCTAAAACTAAAAATACTTTTCTGTAAAGCTTAAAAAATAAAATCTTTATTATCAAACAACTTTGTAGAAAAATTAGAACCTAAAAGCTATTTTAAAAGTTTTTTATATCTCACAGTACTTTTACTTTAACACATCCAAACTTTTTTTTAACTTTTTATACAGTAACTTGAAAAGTATTTTTGCACACAACGCTTTTACACACAATATTTTTATACGCAGCTTAACCAAGCAGATTCTCTATCTTAAGTTTTGACTTTATCATATATTGACATTTGGGTGTAAAATGTTGTAGATTGAAGAATTAGCATTAAATTAATATATCCAATAATCAAGAATTGATGAAGATGCGGTTTTGTTGACAAGTTTAGGGCTTGAATACTTTGACGTTTATGATTTTTAAACTTTAAATAAAGTGATTTTAATTAAACAGGCCATCAAAGTTGTAACTTTATTTCTCTTATTTCTTCCTTTTGCTTTTGACCACAAATTTGTGGATTTTGATTTTGTTGTTCCATAAATTTCCAACGGCATAAAGGTAATGGCAAGTTCGAAATGCAAAGAGTTAGTGGCATTAACTTTTAAATAATCTGAAACTTATTATGATTGTTAACATCTATACTTATATTTCTTATGGCCTATTTTTATACAACATGCATCTATCTTTTATTTATACTACTCTAAAAATCAAAATATTGTGTTCCTATTTATTAACTTATTTTTTAACCTGAACTTTCACCAAATACCCTTCATTCTTTCAAATATGGGTTATGGGGTCCTTCAAAATTAATTTTTTTAAAGAAATAATCACATGTATTGCTAGAAAAAAAATAAATAAATAAAACTTACAAATATATTTTTACCTCCTACAATTAAGAAAAAGAAATTATGTTTTTTTTTAATCAAGAAAATTTGTTTCATTACATGCTCTTATGCCGGTGTTCGGGATTTTAATTTTCTATTTTTATTGTGTATAACATTTTTTTATTATTATATTAATATTCTTGCACGCCCAGTACGCATTGATATATATTTTTTAAAATTAGAAATAATATATAAATTTTTTTATTAAAAATACTTCTCTATCGATACGTAAATTTATTTTCTAGCGTAATCCTCTATTATTGTATAAATTTTTTTGAGTGTACTTCTCTTTCATCTTGTAAAATTCTAAAATCGATAAACTTGTTTTTATAACTTTCACTGTTAGGTAAGGATAATTAACATATAACCATAGTTCAAGCCCATATAAAACACACTTCAAAGTAAGACAATGCTCATAAAAAATTTCCAAATACGACCTTTTGTGTCATTTTCCCATTATTTGTAGTCAAAATGTAAATAAGGTAAACCATGCAAATTTACCCCCTTTTTTTTTCTATCAAAATTTAATACACTAAAAAAAAGAAAGATAAAAAGCCTGCTTTGCCAAAAAAAAAAAAACGTATCTCTCTTCTAGTAGAAATAGCCATAAACTTTCTGGGCTGCTTTTCCAGGAAACCACTAGAAAATCAAAAAAGCCAAACAAATATTTAGTGACGAGGTTTTCGAATACTGCACGTATTCACATTTGATCACGTCACTTCCTATTCATCCACCGTTGATATTCTCTGAGATTCACTCTCCATCATCCGATTGATTGATCTTTTTCAATATTCTACGGCGAGACTTAGATACAACAACAAAAGACAACTGTTCCCAGATGCTGACCCCATTGCCACGTGTTCAAAACAGTATTAGTTCTTTCCGTGGAGGAAATCTGCATTAGATGGTGTAAACCTCACAACAGCCAATAAGAGTAAGATGATTCCATCTTTCATTAGCCGGTGAATTCCACTCTCCGGTCACCGACGGTTAATTAAGGTTTTAGTCTAAGTTATTAATGTCTTCTTCTATAATCCTAAATTTAGGGGTTAGAGCTTGATCTGGTTTTGCTTATCGGAGCTGGGTCACAGTTAAGACCAGCTCAGACTTCATTAATGAACAACCCCAACTCTCTGGGCAATTAAAGTTTTCTCATTTAAACAAATTTTTTTATTTTTTTATTTTTTTCGGTTTCTTTTATCCTTCATTTTGTTCCTCTAGAAAATTTTGCTAATACGATGTCGTTTCTAAGACGGAGAAAGGGCTCCGTGAATTCGGAAGCTTCGAATTCAGAAGCTCAGATTTCTGGACATGATGACAAAAAGGAGAAAGTGATAGAGGCAGAGAAATTGAAGGGGAAAAGAAATGAAGAGGGGAAGATAAATAGATGGTCTTGTATTGATAGCTGTTGTTGGTTTATTGGGTTTATATGTTCTGTTTGGTGGTTTTTGCTGTTTTTGTATAATGCAATGCCGGCTTCGTTTCCTCAGTATGTGACGGAGGTAATTACAGGGCCGTTACCGGACCCACCTGGTGTGAAATTGAGAAAGGAGGGGTTGATGGTGAAGCACCCAGTGGTTTTTGTTCCGGGGATTGTGACTGGTGGGCTGGAACTCTGGGAAGGGCGTCAGTGTACTGAGGGGTTGTTCAGGAAGCGGTTGTGGGGTGGCACATTTGGGGAATTGTATAAGAGGTAATTACTTTCTGTGATTTTTTTTCGCTTTCTAAGAAAATATCTTGTGCTATTGTGATTTCAATTTGGTATTGATCTTACCAAAAAGGGGAAAAAAGGCAATGGAAAATACTACAACTTGGGCTTTGTATTGTGAATATGTTATCATTTTGTTATTGGATAACGAGTATGGTTGTGTGGCGTGCTGGGATTTTCTGCTCTTCTTTTTGATGAATGTTACATGTGAGAGATGTGTATGAGATACTAAGCCCGTAGTTTCAACAATGTGAGAAGCTAAGTTTCTTTGTCTTTCTTGATACAAAGCGAAAAAAAAGAAAAAAGAAAAAAAAGAAGAAGCTGTTTGTAACAAGGGCTACATCTGTGGTTGCCTTGTTGGTATTATTCATGGTCTTAACAGGAAGTTGACATACACCTAGCAATATCTTTTATCTGCTTATATGAAAACTAACAACATATCAAATATCTATTTTCTTCACTTATTGAAAACATAACATTAAGTCTTTAACCAACACATGAATTAAATTTTCACCAGTTTCCATGGATGGGTTGCTTGAACCTGCCAATATTTGTATATCAGGTAAAAGGTTTCCAGTAGGTGTCTTTGGAAATTTATGGTGATTGTGGGTGTGCACTGGTCCAGTATAACTATTGGATCACCCCCTTCTCCCACGCTGAGTCACAGGCAGCACCTTGTCCCTGCATCCTACATTGTTTTTGAAGGGCACAGTTTTCTTCATAATACTTAACCCTGAGTTTGCAAGTAGGAGTCCCCTTGTCTGAGATCTTTTGGGGACTTTACCTCTAATAGAATGTTTAGTAATCCTTATTTCTTTCAATATTCAGCCTCGTGTGTCTTTGTATGCAAGTAAAACCCAATTATCAATGTCAATACACCCTCTTACTTACAACAACCTAAGACCAATAGGTTAAGAAGTAAATAGAATGAGAAGGGGTTTTGGTTTTAATCCGTTTGACGAACATCAACTAATACAATGTGAAAAAGGGCACCACTGGTGAGAGAGACACAACAGGAAAGAGGAGAGGGCACCACTGGTAAGAGAGGAACAATAGTGGAAAGAGGCACAACAGGATTTGCTCCAAAAAAAAGAGGCATGGCTGGAAAGAGGAAATAACTAGGCTTGAATGAAGGCTGGCTGCAAAACCCTTTTTTTGTTTTTTCTTCTTCTTTTCCTTCATGTGGCGGATAGATAAAAAAAGAGAGAGGATTAGGATTATTGGAAATCGGGCTTGGGTTTCAAATCTGCTCTGATACCATGTTAAATAAAATAATATGAGAAAAAATGCTATAACTTGAATTGATGAAGGCATACACCCATAAGTGTTATTTATAATAAACAATGAAACATAGACTTCTACATTACTTAGATGTTGGACCACACAATACTAATATTATATTCCTAACAGCTATACTGTTATAGTTCACTACAAATAGTTTTCATCTTGTTATGTTTATTTTCTGCAGACCATTGTGCTGGGTTGAGCACATGTCATTGGATAATGAAACAGGACTTGACCAACCTGGTATAAGAGTCAGGCCTGTGTCTGGACTTGTGGCAGCAGATTACTTTGCACCCGGTTATTTTGTCTGGGCAGTTTTAATTGCTAATTTGGCCCGCATTGGGTATGAAGAGAAGACCATGTATATGGCTGCATATGATTGGAGAATATCATTTCAGAACACAGAGGTTATTTTAGTTATATTGGTCTTAAATCTACTTCATCGGTTTGATTCAGATTTGACTTAATTGTGGTGTCTGCTTGTATTGGTACGTGTAGTAGCTTTCAAACATGCATGTTAGCTTATACTTTATTTAATTTTACAAGGTTAGGGACCAATCTCTGAGCAGGATAAAAAGTAATATAGAACTCATGGTGGCTACAAATGATGGGAAAAAGGTGGTTGTTATTCCACATTCAATGGGTGTTCTGTACTTTCTGCATTTTATGAAATGGGTTGAGGCTCCAGCTCCAATGGGTGGAGGGGGTGGGTTCCGATTGGTGTGCCAAGCATATAAAAGCTGTCATGAATATTGGTGGACCCTTTCTAGGTGTCCCAAAGTCAGTAGCTGGACTTTTCTCTATTGAAGCCAGGGATGTTGCCGTTGCCAGGTTCTTATCTTAATTACTATAACATGAACAGCTGATCCTGTATCTCCATTTGTTCTTTTCCATTGATATATTTTAAATAACTTTTAAGTGGTCTTTCCGCAAAATCAAATTATTAATCTTCATATGAGAAGCACGCGTCATGGAAGACAAACAGTGTGTTACATTTTATGAGACCACAAGTCCTAATTTAAGAATCTTCTATGTGAAGAAGTTTCAAGTTTTATGTACTATTTATGTGATTCTTGAAGATTGGTTCGAACTGGAACCTCCTTTTCTTTTGGTTTGCAAGATTAACGTCAATACTTCAATTTTGACAGAAAAAGAAAAGAAAAGAGAAGAACCAAAAATATCAAAGCTAGAGAACCAGTCATGAATACTTAAGCTTTTCCTCAATGTTCATGGTAATAAGTCAATCAATTGGGGCTTTTAAGTATAGATTTTTCTATCAATATAAATGAGTCTTGCAAGAAGTTTTATGGCATGAATATATAGTGTTGTTGATCAACCTCTGATGTCTCTCAAACTCTGCTTCTTTGAAATACTTATCATAGAAAAAATTTATTGTATAAACTTATTAACAAATTCATTTCTATAAAAATGTATGATACATACATGTGTAACTTGCATTTTCAATTTCAACCATAGAAGTGGAAAGAATATGGGAAGGCCCTAGAAATTTAATTAATTTGGTGTTCTACAACCTCTATAAGAAATTGGAATGAACATTGTATTTATGAGACAAAGCAAGTCCCTGATATCTTCTGTATATTAAAGGATGTTAAAAAGGAAAATAAAATTTTTCTATCTGCCAGTTACAGAGATGGCATGCTTCCATGTCCTGTTTTCTGTAAAACTTTTAACAGATACATGTTGCATCTACGAATCATGTTAATAAAGTGTATGCTATCAGATTTGTACTGTCAATGCTTAGAGATAAATAGAAGTATTTTACTTTTGTGCATTTCATAATTGTGAAGGGGCCACTGAGACCTAGATTGTCTTTATAGTTTATAAATTGGCCTCTAATTTATAATTGTCTTCTTCTTATGAGTCCTTTTTCTTTAACAGAAAACTGGTTTCCTTTTTGGTTTTGTCCAAGAATTCTCTCTAAAGTTTGTTTTTGAATTCTCATTTTCTTCTATGGAAAAAAAGGGTCTTATTTTCTTAAACTCCTGAATTGAATTTTCAGATGCAAAAGAATTAACCTATATGTGTTTCACATTTTGGGCTGTTAATGAACTGCTAATCCTTATACAGGGCTTTCGCTCCAGGTGTTTTGGATAAAGATGTTTTTGGTCTTCAAACCCTACAACATATAATGCGGATGACCCGCACTTGGGATTCAACTATGTCAATGATACCAAAAGGCGGGGAATACTATCTGGGGTGGTCTTGATTGGTCACCTGAAGGATACTATAACTGTAACTTGAAAAGGCCAAAGAACAATGATACGCGCACTGCATTTGAAAACGGGAAAGAGCTAGCTTCCATGAAAAATGTGAAGTATGGGAGGCTTGTCTCATTCAGAAAAGATCTGGCTGAGATAGATTCCTCTGAACTTGAGAGGTTGGATTTCAGGGTATTGTTCTGGTTACTTGCTAAATATTTTATTTAAATCTTGGGTTCACTCTTGAATTGAATAAATAATATAGAATTTGCATTGATTCTGCATGTGAGAAATGTATCTTGCTGAGTCGCCTTTTTTAAGTATCATCAATTGAGAACCTGATATTCAGTGCTTACCTGAATTAGAATATCAAGAGACAGGGTGGTGATTTGGGTGTTTGCCTTATGGGCTTATGGTAGTGCTGATGTTCGGTCTATGTGCTCTTACAGAGTTTTAGGTTTTTCATATCAAAATTAAGCATATGAAATTGATCATCATTTACTTTTGGAGACAATGTATGGTCATTCACATACGTCAGTTGTATTCTTACTCAGTTTTTCCCTGATATATCATTTATGGATCTATGGTGATTACAATGCTGCTACGTACTGTAAACAGTATATGCCCTCTTAAATTTTGTGTGGAAGAGTAGAGTCTCAATTTTTCATATCAAATTTAAGCATATGAAATTGATCATCAAATCTTTTTGCTACAACATGCACTCAATCACATAAAGGCTAACTACAGTTCGGTCTATTGTAAGATTAGACATATCATTGAACTCAGTTAAATATTGTCATGCCTCAGTTGTCTTAGTATTCAGATTTATTTTCTGAATTTGTTCTCTATTTGCTTTCCATTGCCAACAATTGGTACATACGCTTTAAAATTAATTGATTGTTAGAGTACTCTTATCAGGAGTTTTATATACTAAATTCTTAATTGTAATTGGCAGGATGCTGATAAGGGTAGTAACATCGCAAACACTAGCAAGTGCGATGTATGGACAGAGTATCATGAAATGGGTGCTGAGGGTATCAAAGCTGTTGCAGATTACAAAGTTTACACGGCAAGTTCAATCTTGGATCTGCTTCATTTTGTTGCCCCCAAGATGATGAAGCGTGGAGATGTTCATTTTTCATATGGAATTGCAGACAATTTGGATGATCCAAAATACAACCACTACAAATATTGGTCAAACCCCTTGGAAACAACGTGAGATTCAACTTTTCTTTCACATTTGTGCTTCCTTCTTCAGAAGGCTGCTATTAATACCTCATATAAGTTCCCACGTAATTGAGACATAAGAGGACATTCCATTTAATATAAGACGAACAAATTAATTTTAGCTATAACCTTGTGGAGAGAAGAATTAGAATGTTAATAATGCATTACCTAGACTGATTACCCTAGTGATTTTTCTTGTTTCTGTTATTCGTCTCCATTTTCATTATCCTCAAAACGAGAAGGGTTTTTGTACAATACAAAACGAACACACTAATTTTAACTATAACCTTGTGGAGAGAAGCATCACAATGTTATTAATGCATTACCTAGATTGATGACACTAGTGAATTTTCTTTTTCTGCTATTTGTCTATCCTCAATTGAGAAGTTTATTTGTCAGTATCCTGTCATGTCATTTGTGTATGTTCATTATTTCTGGTTGTACTCTTTTTGACTTTTCTGTCCTGCTTCTGCAGATTGCCAGATGCACCAGAAATGGAGATATACTCCATGTATGGGGTTGGGATCCCTACTGAAAGAGCATATGTCTACAAGTTAACACCTCCTTCTGAATGCTACATTCCCTTTCAGATTGATACATCGGCAGAGGGTGGCAGCGAGGACTCTTGTCTAAAGGGTGGAGTTTTTTCTGCTGACGGGGATGAAACTGTTCCTGTTTTAAGTTCTGGTTTCATGTGTGCAAAAGGTTGGCGGGGAAAAACACGCTTTAATCCTTCAGGAATTCGCACCTACGTAAGGGAGTATGATCATGCCCCTCCTGCTAATCTTCTAGAGGGCCGAGGCACCCAAAGTGGTGCTCATGTTGATATATTGGGAAACTTTGCTTTAATCGAGGATATTATAAGAGTTGCAGCAGGGGCAACTGGTGAGGAGTTGGGAGGAGATCGAGTTTACTCTGATATTTTTAAATGGTCTGAAAAGATTGACTTAAAGCTGTAGATTCATATGGTGAGTTTACTCTCAACTCTCAAGTGTCTGCATTGAATTTAGCGTTCTCTAATTATTAAAGAACATCCAGTATTACGAGTTGAGCCAATGCATGTTTTAGTTACTATCTCTTTGTTAAGCTTACTTTCTTCTTTGTTTTAGTTAACAGCTGAAGTCCTCTTTGCTTCTATTCCTGCTCTTCATGACACCTGATGGCATAAGCTGCAGAGGTTATAGTTGTGGTATTGGCGATTGTTGGAGACCTGGTTTGTCTCTAAACATTGAAGCCTAAAAATTATTTGAGGTTGCTAAAAGGCCGGAACAATTGCAGTGATATCATTCTCAACTGTTGTATTTGTACTCTTCATTTGTATTGGGAAGTGTTGGTCTGAGTAATGAAATCAAAATCCCACATTCCCACATCATACTTAGCTTCTACTCCTTGCTGTTTGTAGCTTAAACCCACCCCACGATTCCTCCATAAATTGTTTTTTTCATGGCTGGGCAGGGGTTGCATTTAGCTCGAATACTCCATGATTCACTAGTTATGGCTATCCCATATTATTTATTTGATTACTGTTAATATTCAACAACGTGTTATATATGGTTCTATGATGTTGCTTGAAGTAGTTGGCAGTTCAATTCTAGTGTCTGTATCAATGTGAGAAAAGCTATTTTGCACAACCTTTGTTAAATTTTGTATTCCTATTTATGTTATTATGCAAATGACTGCACTCTCTTCCTGTGGCTATGATGAGGCATGTTATTCACGCAAACAAAAGTTGTTGGTCACCACTCCGGTCAAACACAGGTTCACATGTTTCAATCCGTTTCTAAAAAAGTCGGATTTTGAAAGAGTAACATAAACTGTGATGGGGTGCATAAACGAAGGAGTGGACTTCGGTTGGAAAAAACCATAAAATGGCATAATTTTTAAAACATAAATTTAAAATAGACTATTTATGAAAATTATATTGAAAATAGACCAAAATTGTCAACTCATGTCAACTGTCATATCAGCCACTTCAAAAAAAAAAAAAAAAAAAAAAGGTAAATAGCAATTTCGTGAACCTAACTCACAAAATTATTATTCACTTTTTTTTTTCCTCCATTTGCTGTATTTTTTTTTTAAGTGAGAAGAAAAAATTATTATTATTATTTTTGTAAGTGAGATATGTTTTTGTTATCATTTTTCAAAAAATAAAAATATATGAATAGTACTTTCGTAAAAAATAAAAATATTTTTGTTCTATTTTTTAATTTTATCAAGATAAAATTTTGGGGATATTTTTTATTTTTATGTTGAAAAAATTTATCCCAATATTACAACCACAAAAAATAAAAATAAACAGTAACATCGTGATCCCAACCCACAAAGTTATTGTTATTTGTTTTGTAATTTTTATTTTTTTTTAGTAGAAGGAAATTTTTTACCCTTTTTCAAATAAATCAAAACCCTAACCTACAAAGTTACTATTTCAAATAAATCAATACTTGCATTTATAGAAAAAAAAATTACAAAACAAACAACAATAACTTCGTGAATTGGGATCACGAAATTAGTGTTCATATTTTTTTTTTTATGGTTGTAATTTTGGGGTAAATTTTTTCAAGATAAATAAAAAAATATAAAAAAACTATTAATGAATAGTAATTTCATGAGTTGGACTCACAAAATTACTATTTATATATTTTAATTTTTGAAAAATGATAAAAAAAAAAATTTCTCACTTAAAAGAAAGTTACAACAAATTACAAAATTAAAAAAAAAGTGAAACTCAATAAGTTATTGTTTTTTTTTTTTTTTCTGACGTGACGGATGATATGATAAATTTGATCCATTTTCAATATTAATTGTAAAAATAACCTATTTTAATATATTTTAAAAATTAGGACCGATCGTCTTTTCCATTTGGTTGGTCTTCTTTAATGTAAACAAAGAATGCTGGTTCGTGTTTGAGCCCAAAAAATAGTTGCAATCAGTAAACGACTATAATAAATACCAACCAACAGTGTTCTTTTGGTCTATTTAAGACTTGGCAGTCATAACCCAAGAGACCAGACCTCTAAAGTCTGAAGATTCCTAGTAAGGTATCTGTTGAGTAAATTGGTCATTCAAAATTGAGTCCCTTTACGTAATTGTGGAAAATGACAAACCATCTTCTTCCTCTTAAACATTATTTTACAAAACCACCCTTAATTCCTAAACTAAAATTCATGACAATTTTTATTTTTTTTTAAATATATTGCCAGTAACTAACAAGTTATATTTTACAAAACGGATGAAAATAAAAATAAGCTATCCCACACACATTGCATTCATATCATTGCTATCTTTATGTTGAAGAATCTTCACTATATTTATTTCGAATCTAAATATTAAAATTTCTTCAAGAGTTTATAGGACTATTTGTGAGAATATAAATTTATCATCAACTATTTTAAAACTCAAACTCTTAATTTCTTGCAAAACTTTTCTTGAATTCATTTTTTCTTAAACTTATTTTATTATTAAGTGGACAAAGTAATTTTCTTTTCTGTACTAACACTACACTAACAAATGAGTTCTGCTTAGCACTCAGCTTTCCATCAAACTATATATAAAAAGGCTTGTGTACATTTGGAAAGCAACTTAATTTTTTTTTTAACTACTAAATCAGAATAACATAGTGAGATGCACATTTAGTTTTAACATTTTGTATTCTAGGATAACTTATCAATCTTATGAATGATTCTTATAAAATTGACATGTACTTGCTTAAATATACATATATTTATCTATTTGTCTAAATTTTAATTTATGTGTGTTAATAAAAGTTAAGAAGTTATAAATGTTGTGTTTGTTTGACTCAGTAATCTTCTAGTTACCTATCTTTATCATGCCTTGCTTCTAGAATCTTAAAAAACCTCCGAACACACTTCTACCTAATATACACAAAATTTGTGGTTACTTTATAGTTCGATGAGGTTAATATAAGTAATATAATGGAAGCCCCATATTTGATATATTTTTCTTATTGATAATTATATTAAAAAGTTTCTTAGCAAAAATATCTTCCTTACCTAAGTGGCACTCTTATCCCTTACATCACTAAAGTAATCATTAAATAATGGACTCTTTTCAATATAGGTCATAATCTTGAATTTAATTTTATGTACAAATATACAAATTGGTTTAACAGGTAAAGTCATTTTATATTGATATTAAAAACTTAAAAAGAATCTTACTTCTATTTGGGATAGAAAATTTATGAGGCAGAGATAATAGTTATTTCTTATTGAATAACTTGATGGATCTCGGTCAGACCAAGAAAAAAAAAAAATCTATTCGGCAGTTTTTATTTTCAAATAAATAAAGGGGTATAATGGACATTTTGGAAAAGCCATCAGTCAAATGTTTCTTGCTAACGTGTCACTTAAAGCAGTGAAGTGGAAGGTGGTAGGTATTTTCGTAATTGACTCTATTAAACTGGGCAAGCTAAAAGAAGTTTCCAGCTCAGTTTTTATTGGAGGAGTGAGTGATTTTATCACGCGCAGAAGTGGTGCGTGCATAGAATGAAACTAATAGAACGAAAAGTTTTAAGCTTAGTCCCACTTTGAAGTAGCGCGTGGCTAATTTGCAGGTGGGAATTATGTAAACAGTTGAGGGCGGCTGAGATGTGAGTTAGTGAATAAAGACAAGGCCCAAGGCCCAAAGATTAAGGGGCGTATGCGTGGGCCAGTGGATAAAGACGTTAAATGGAAGAAAATAAGCAAAGGGGGAGAAAGAGACAGAAAGTGAGTGAGAGAGAGAGAGAGAGAGAGAGAGAGAGAGAGAGAGAGAGGAGGGGAGGGGGTAGGGAAGGACCATGGTGGACCTGCAGCTGGTGGGTAGCGTGTAATCTTGTGTTGGGAGTATTTATGATTTTTTGCCTTTTTAATGTTTATTTCAGGAAAACCAAGAAACTAAGAAAGAGAGAGAAGGAGGGGGTTCCAGAGTCAGAGACTGAGTTAAAGAGAAGGTGGGTAAGGGGTTTCAAAGGAGGAGACATGCCCAATTTTATCCCAACATCTCAACTCCTTGCTTTGTCATGACTTATCAGATCCCAAAGGTCTGTCCATCTCTTTCACTCCCTTGTTTATGTACTAACTTATCATATCTCCACTATCCACCTTTTCTCATTGTTGAATCTTTTTTTCCATTTTCCTTTTTCTACTTTTTACTTTGGTAGTTCTCTGTTGTGTGGTGCATCACTTGATTTATGGGTTTAGAATCTGAGTTTGATTTTAGATTGCTGTTTCCTGTGACTTTAGAGTTTGACTATGGTGGTAGCTGTTGATGTCAACGGGAATAGGAATGTAGTTCTGAGTAGAGTTGTAGCTTTTTCTGGAGTTATAGTTTTCTGGGTATTTTGCTTTATAAAATACAAATTTTCGGTTTTTATATGGTTTCCTTTTAGTTTGCATGTATATCTCATGTAATTAACAGGTATAAGTTTAATCTTATTTTACTTTGTCTTGCTTTTCTGTATTGATGGTATTTTCTGTATGATCCTTGTGATTTGCCTGTTGGGTTCTGTCATTCATGGAACTTCATTTCTTGGAGATCTTCTTCACGATATATGTTCATTACAGTCAATTTCCCTGGGTGCCTTGCTCTGCATGCTTTAATGTATCTGATTGATTGGATCGTTTAACTTTCTCCATAATGTGTATCATATCAGCAATGGTCAATCTGGGTACTTGATTAAGTAGATGACTGATTGTTTGTGCACTTAATAGATGGTGTCGTAAATTCTGTTTACATGTAGCAATTCAAGCATATTTGGCCAGAGTCCAGAGAATGTCATAAGCAGGTTTTCCTGTAAAGCATGCAGCATATCATTATATTACACAAGGTATAATCTCTAAATCTAATTAACTGACAGAAAATAATAGTCATGCGAATTTGAGGAGAAATCAAATTAGAAAGTACAAGATTTTTCATATAGAGAATCATTCTAAAATTGTTAAACTTCCTACATTTCTCAAATTTTAGTTCACATTGGACTTTGATAAAATCAAAGTGTGTGTGCTTGGGATTATTGTCGAAGTTGAGTCCTAATGGTTAAACTTGTTATTTCAGGTTTGAAATCTATGTTAATCTTGGCTACTTTGGAGGTGATATTTGTACATATAATTTTAGATTCAAAATTATCAAAGCATGATGCCTTATTCTCCATTCCACTCTCCAGTTATTAATAATCCAAGCTTCTCTCTGTCTTTGTCTTTCTTTCTCATACAGAGACATACACATAGGCACACATTCACACTCTAATCTAGTATCTGACCCAAGAATAAGGTCTACAAAGAATTTAAGAAAAATACTAAAATGTGGAAGAATTGTAGTATAGTTTTTTTAACCTCATGGCTGTGGACTTCATATTATTCATTACATTTTCCATCATCTCCTGTCTAAACAAATCTTGAGTTGGTAATGCAATATAATATATATCCATGTACATCAGGAAATTAGTGGAAAACACATAGCATTCTTTTCCTCCTTGTATTTAAGTGTTTTTCCTTAAATTTCTCATTAGTATGGTTCACTTTTAAATCTGTTTACTCTGAAATTCTAAGTTTTGTTGCTCTACTTTCTGAAAAATGCTAATCCATTCATTTAGGTACACAATCTGTGTGGATATGTTGATTTGTTATCTTTTTTAGTATTAAAATATGAAAATTTGTCGAATAACTTCCTTATACTTCCATTTATTTTTATTTTGAAGTTTATATTCAATTTAATTGAATGATATGTGCCTTTGCTATTCTGTTTTTACTTGTTACATCCATAATCATCATGCCTTATAAAAGTTGCCTATTCCAAATTATTTTTGAATTTAACAAGTGTGATATCTCCTGCACTACTTTATTGCTAGCTGGCCTAACATGAAATCTTTCACGTTGATGAAGATGAGAGTAATGGACTTGGTGCTTAAAGTTAAATGAAGCCGTCTTTGTTGTTGAAGAATTCTGATTTTATCTTCAATCTCTCACAAGTTGATTGTAAGCGCACAATGGTATGTTGACCTGCAAGCTGTGGAAGTTTTACTGATACTCTTAGTTGTTAAACTAAGTTGTGTTCTCCTATTCAGGCTCGAGTTCCTTTTCCTTATGGTGATCCTTATTTTGGTGGTTCGTTTGCTGCATTTGGACCACAGGGAAATGTAAGTACTTCTATCAAGTACATTGTTTCTGTTGGCCATATAATAGTCAAATCCAGTTTGACTGTTTTTCAAAATTTATAAAGTATGCAGTGTGACTGGTTTTACCATAAAGAAATAAACATCTCACTCTATATTGTGTTTTTTTACTTAAATGTGTCATTTTATGATGTAATTTTTATTGAAAAATTGATCAGCTTCAACCCCAAATAGCACCCCAGATGATGGGAATGGTACCTGCAAGAGTTGCATTGCCACTAGATCTTGCGGAAGATGGACCCATTTATGTAAATGCGAAACAGTACCATGGAATCCTTAGAAGGAGACAATCACGAGCAAAGCTTGAGGCTCAAAACAAACTTGTGAAAAATCGTAAGGTAAGTTTTTGTTAATGACTTAAATGTAATCTGCTTTTGTTAATCAGTATTTTATAGAACTTAAAAAAATACTACGCAAACCTGTGTCCATGTACCAAAAATTATCTATACTATTCAATCTGCCTTTCCATTGGCACAAATATTCCAAATTTGTGTCCTTATTGGTTGTAAGGAATAACTTTTACTCCAAATTTTGAAACTGAGGTCAACTATGTTCTGACGTTCAATCCTGTTCTATTGAACTTTATACACAAGTTTTCCCACAATCATAGCACATGTCTCTCACAAGCCCTCTCTGTCATCTATATCCATTTCCTTTTTCTCCTACACTTTCCTGCAGTTACTCCACTCCATGGGGAGGCATATTCACACAAAAACTACTTATTGGTTTTTACATTTTTATGTTTTACATGTTTCACCAAGGATATGCCAATCATCAACACATAACAGAGGAGAAACTGTATCCTGTTGAACATGCTTAAAAGTAAGAAAATAAAGAACTTTTGGTAAAGAAAATCCGTGTCATAAAGCAGTTATGCCAACTTGGCTGATTAGTATGATTTTCTTCTAAATTAATTGCAGCCATATCTTCATGAGTCTCGGCACGTTCATGCTCTAAAAAGGGTTAGGGGATCCGGTGGACGCTTTCTCAGCACCAAAAAGCTCCAAAACTCTAATTCAAAGCATGTCTCTGACACCAATTCTGGCTCAGACTCTGTCAACTTATATCAAAAGAAAGATGAATCAGAAGCTGAAAGGCATTACTCAAGAACTGGTGAAAATGCATCTTCCATCATCAACTGCTCTAACATGACTAGTGCGTCAAGTCACAGTATAAATTATGGACAGCCAGATCGCAGGTTCTCGGGGAACTCTACGAACATGGGTGGAGTCACTCAATGCGGTGGGGGGCTCACTTTTGGTGGAATCCAGCAGTGTACTCCAGTTGTCCGGTGAGAAGTGGGATTGAGGGAACAAGCAAAGACCACTTCGCCAGTCAGGCAATTCATCCTTGGCTTTGTCACTTTACTTTCTATGCTTCTTGTGTTACAATAAATGCCTTTCCAAGATACTCCAGAATAGTAGAACTTGGCTATTGTCTCTATATGAAGTTTAAGTTTGTTGAATGGGATTCAAAATGTAAAATATTGTGGTTGAAATTTTTGAGCTTGCGATCCATCATCAAGACTCACTTCAGAAGAAACCCTTCCCCTAGTAGACTCGCAAAAGGGAAATTCTTAATTTATTTATGTTGGTTTTTTGAACTCAGACTATGTATGATTTAAAATGTAATGTCTTTGTTGATTGGAAAATCAAACTACTATTTAAATTTCAATTGTATAGCTACTGAAGTAGTACAGGCTTGGAGTTGGATCCTACTTTATTCAGAGGCTAAAACTTCCAAGTTTTTGTTTGAAATCTGGACTGCAAAAACTTTTAGCCTAATGCTATGTGAACTGAAACATGCCCGCCCACCTGCCAATGAATGTCAAAATGAAGAAATTTGGTAGCAGCCACTTCATTAAGGATCCAGAGAAGTCCCTGAAGTGGCAACACTGAGGAAAAGTCTGAGATGGGCGAAAGAGTTAGGCTGCAACTTCAACAATCTTTTGGTGGTAACTGGAAAGTGATCTGTTCCATAATAAACAAAAAATAAAAAATAAAAAATGATACAAATGATGGTTTACTGGTTGTAATCCATCCCTTAAAAGTTTTGAGAAGGGATTAGAGATAAAATACCTCGGAATTTAAATTCGAGTGACCAACAAAACAAATTAAATAAAATGGAATTACCAATTCAGTTAGCAACAGCTATTTTCTCACACTTCACACTGAATTTTATGTTTGTGATCCCCAATTGCATTGTTTTTTTCTTTTTGCAGCAAGCTATGAACCCATTGGCGCCCTGAAATCAATGTTTAAAAAATTGAAACTCAATTCTCGGAAGTCACTAATTCAATCGTGATCCAACTCATGATGTCATTAATATATTTAATATTTTTTTTGGTATATTGAAAGATCGGGGTTCAAACCCTTAACCTGAAATGGAAGAGAGGCCTAAAATTCAGGGTATCATGTCAAGTGAATTATTAATGTCTAGGTACCATGTCAAGTGAGGTATATTCTAGCTGGTAAATATCTTAAATTTAATATTTATAATATTTAACATTAGTAGTATATTGATATTATATGTTCAGAAAAATTAAAAAATAAAATTTTAAATGCATTTAATATTGTTATACATACAAAATTTTATATGTTAATTAGTGTGTTTTAGTAATGTATAATACATTTTTTGAGATTTTATTTAGATTTAATTGGATTTAAATATATATTAGTATGACCAATTAGAATAAAACTCAATTAAAATTGAATTTGTCTGAGCTGGAGACCTGACGAGGTGGTCTCCTCAATGCCTCATTTACTCATTCTTCGATAGACCTGCAGAGCTGGTCCTGAAGACCTGTCAGCACTCTGAAGCTCAAGTCAGTATATAGAGAGATAAGAGTATATAGAGAGATAAGGGGAGAGCTATAAAAATAAGTATAGAGAGAAGGAGAGCTTTTTGAGAGTGTGAAGGCTTGTATTTGTAGGGCCTTTGGTAGGCCTGAGCTTATTGGGCTTAAGTTAATATTTGTATTAGCATAAGTCCCCCCAAAAACAAGTTTAAGAAATGAAGTGATTTGGACTTGAAGTCAACTAAGGGCAAAACCATATAGTAATAATTGAGCTTTTTCTTAGCGAACGAGCTTTTGGCTCCGAGCCTTGCAACGTTAGGGTGAGCTCGTAGCTCTAACTTCCTTTGTCTTGGGTTGTAAAATTTCCCTGTAACTACGGTCAAACAGTCGATCTCAAAAGAAAATTTGTTACGCACATATGAGGGTAAAACAATATGCTTTACGATTAAAAATCATGCAGTACTAGAGTACACCTTTGGAGAGTTAAATATCAAAGTACGGACCTTTTGCGAGCGAACTCGGCCGAGGCTCGGACCGCATGATTGAAACCTGGCGGCCTCGCTTACTGGACCACGAGCACCGGGGAGGTCGGGTTCCCTGTCAGGGCCGTTGGATCGACCAGGTGAACCTCAACCATTTTTGTCTCCGGGTTTTGGCGATTTCTTAGGTGAACTCAGCGGAGGCTCGGACAGTATGATGGAAAACCTGGCAGCCTCGCTTGCTTGGACGGCGAGCACCGGGGAGGTCGGGTTCCCTGTCAAGGTCGTTGGATCGACTAGGTGAACCTCAACCATTTCTGCCCTGGGTTTTGGTGATTTCTTGGGGTGAACTCGGCAGAGGCTCGGACAGCAAGATGGAAACCTGGCGGCCTCGCTTGCCTGGACAGCTAGCACCGGGGAGGTCGGGTTCCCTGTCAAGGTCGTTGGATCGACCAGGTAAACCTTAACCGTTTCTGCCCCTGGGTTTTCTTTTCAATCTTTTTGATTGGTTTTGGGGGGCTATGCCTCTCCCTTTCTACTTCACTTGCAGAAATTTCCTGCAACTATGGCCAAACGACTAATCTCAACCCAAAATTCATTAGCCGCATATGATGGTAAACATGTAATAGCGTGCTTTTTGATAAATATGCAATAATATGTCAAAAATATAGTGCAATTACTCGACCATGTTGCATTAGGCAATCAATTAACATTGTGATCCGACTATCAAGTGCAAGATATAGGCGAGGTGAATTACTAGTCCACTATGCCTAAGATGCCAATTATTTTGTTAAATGAGTTATCGGCTCGTCTTTGTGATGGCCTTATAATTATGGAGTTTTTAGGCGAGCTCATGAATCTTCAATGAATGATTTAATATTTTCAAGACTTGTAATATTTTTGTTGTTGAGGAACATATAATCCAACAATTAAGTAGATATAAATTAAGCTGAGCATTCGATTCTAGTAGATTTGCATGAAGATATAAAGTTGACAAGAATTTCTATAAGAACATAGAAGTTTGCAAGCAATTTGTGTAAAATTTATAAAGTTATAGGTCATTTAAAGAATTTAAGAGCCTATATGCAATTTTCTAGAATTACTTCGGTCAATTATATGATAATATAAAAGCCTTTGGACTATTGTGCAATTAGCTCGAATCATTTAAGCAAATAATATAAATGTTAGGGGCATATTCGATAAGTATGAAAAGAGATGTGGCAATTATGTGAATTTATAAACTCTTGGGCCATTTATGTAATTAGAAAATATATATGTCCAAATGCGAAAATTAGTTAAATTATTAGGTCAAAATTATAATTATTTAAATTTTGAGCCAATTGTGTAAATATGTAAACTATATGGGTCATTACCATAACATACATGAAGTATAGGGACCAGATAGAAAAATAGAAAAACTTGGGCCTTGTTTGGTTTTGGGCCGATATGGCCTGGCTGTGTTTGTCAGCCCGAGTTAGCGATCTGGCGAGCTGTACTTTTATTGGGCTGGACTCTTGGTGAGCCGAGTTGGGAGCATGCATGCTCGCCATTCACAAATCTGGCGACCTGGTTGGAGTGATGCCACTTGAGGCCGCGCATGATTACTCCGGTGAGGTGGTGTTTTCGACGGGGAGACCCGGAAGGTTGACACCAGCAATAAGGATGGTTGTTTGGGTTCTCAGGTCGCCGGAGTTTGCTTGAAAATTGATGGGAAGAGCAGCTCCCCATTCACCAAATATGGCGACCTGGTTGGAGTGCCGCCATTTAAGGCCGCGAGTGGGTACTTCTGCGAGGTGGTGGTTTCTACGGGAAGACCTAGAAGGTTGTCACCGGCAATAAGGAAGGTCGTTTGGGTTCTCAAGTAGCTGGAATTTGCTTGAAAATTGATTGGAAGAGCAGTTGCTAAAAGGTGCTTGGGTGCTCTCTGTTTTGCTTGAGAAACAAGGTGTTCATGGTGGAGAGGTGGTGAGCTGTGTGAGTTGAAGTGTTTGAGTGCCCGAGTGTAAGAATTAAAGTGGTGAAGAATGGGTGCTCCAATAATGAGGGTCAGTTTTATTGTGCTGGCTGATTGTTTTTGTGAAGGTTGTTCATAGAGTAAAGACTATGAAGCTTGGTATAGTGATCTGGCGAGATGGAGATCTGGAGAGCTGCGTGGAGGTTAGAAAAAATTCAAATCATATGAATTTTCCACAGACTGGTGCCAATGTTAATGTCGGATTTGTCCGAGCTGGAGACCTGACAAGGTGGTCTCCTCAATGCCTAATTCACTTATTCTTCGGTAGACATGCAGAGGTGGTCCTGGAGACCTGTCAGCACTCCGAAGCTCAAGTCAGTATATAGAGAGATAAATGAGAGAGCTATAAAAATAAGTATAAAGAGAAGGAGAGCTTTTTGAGAGTGTGAAGGTTTGTATTTGTAGGGCCTTTGGTGGGCTTGAGCTTATTGAGCTTAAGTTAATATTTGTATTAACATAATGTTAATGTTAAAGTTAATCTGCACGGGTTACGGGAATGAACAGTCATGAAGTAGCCTTTGAATGATCTTTGTGGTTAAAGTGTTTCAATGGGGTCTTGGCGACCTGGCGGTCTCGTGTTTTGCAAAATAGAGGATAGGAGCCGAATTCAGGGTGAACTCCCAAAATCCTCCGATGAGTAAGTCAAAAGGAGAAGAGTTCAATAAATGGTAAGAAGGGGAAGGTAACTTAAAGACTTTCACCTTTGGTTATTCTTACCCTTCTCTGAGGAACATGATATGTATATATAGAGTAGAAAAGCACTAGTACGAGCCACCGGAACTGTTCAAGCTATCAAGTGGAAAATTATATTATATTAACAGGTATATTCTAGCTGGTAAATATCTTAAATTTAATATTTATAATATTTAACATTACCTGTATATTGATATTCTATGTTCAGAAAAATTAAAAAATAAAATTTTAAATGCATTTAATATTGTTATACATACAAAATATTATATGTTAATTAGTGTGTTTTAGTCATGTATAATACATTTTTTGAGATTTAATTGGATTTAAATATATATTAGTATGACCAATTAGAATAAAACTCAATTGAATTTTAATTTTCTAGATAAAAAAGAAAAAAGGGTCCAACTACTAAAATTGGTTCTGCATTGTTTAATGCTCTTAGTTCTTTTGATGTTTATTGATTTCTCACGATTCAATCAACAAAACGGTTCTATGTCTAAATCGGTCTAATCATCGAGTTGAATCAGTTTTTAAAACATTGCATGAATTAGTCATTTCCTTAGAGCATTAGTAAAGAAAATGACTTGTTAATGTCCACCTTACTTATTGATGACATTTTGGATTCAAAGTTTTTAAATGAATAAAATCTCTATAATTTTTTTAGTTTTGGCATGGATAAATTACCTTAAAGTGATTTACAAAAGTAAATTAGTCGAAATACATTTAAACTATACCATACACCACTTACCGCTTAAAGAATCTTGAAAGTTAAACATTTTAGCCACAACATCTCCCATTTAAGGTAAATATTTTTAAATCATTCTAAAAATTAAACCAAATAAATAATCATAAAACTTAAGATTATACCATCAATTTCTTTTTAATTTCATTGATGGATTCAATCACCATATAAATAAACGGTGGCTAAATGAGAAAAAAGAATAATAAGATTAGATAACAGATTAGTATTAATTTAATAGAGTGAGACATTATTATTTTTATTTAAATTAAATTTTGTTATGAAAAGACATAAAAAATTCTCAATATAAAAACTAAATGAATATATGAGTAACATTTTCAATTAAAATTTACACCATGTTTCTTATTAAAATATGTAGCAAAGGAAGTAATCACAAACAAATCTAACCTTTTTCTTTTTTCTTTCTTTTTATGTGAAAAGAAAGAGAATGAAAAATTCAAACTTCACCTCAGGGTTCAGAGGGCTGAGGACATGACCAAGGTTGACAAGCACACCATGCTTAGCTACACATCTGAAAGGAGAACATACGCATTCCCTCATTTTCTAGCTTCTTCATTCCATTCCTCCATTCAATTTGTGTTCCCGTGAAATCAGCAGGGTCTCAGAATTCACACTTTTTCTTTTCTTCAAATTCTACTCGCAAACAGAAAATTTTCAGCTACAAACTGAACGAATTCAGAGTCAAGGAATGGTTTCCTATATGAACATAATGCTTTATGGAGTGGGATTCTTAGTAGTTGTTGGAATGGCATTGTTGGTAGCTTTCCAAGAGAAATTGGTGTACGTGCCAGCGTTGCCTGGTGTAACCAAGTCCTATGCCATCACACCGGCTCGGCTCAGGCTTGTCTACGAGGATGTCTGGCTTAGATCGTCTGATGGGGTTCGTCTTCATGCCTGGTTCATCAAGCTCTTCCCCGACTGCCGAGGTTCGAACTGATATCCCCAGTGGTAGCATTTTAATGTTGTTTTTGTTTTTTCTTTTCTTGGTTTGTTTTTTGTGTTCATTCTTTAAGTGGGTTTTTTTGTGAATTCTGCGCCATTGACGTTGTTGATTGGTTAGGTTATGGGTGTTGTTTGCTATGGGACTATACCGGTTAGACTGCGTTTGGTAATGTCAGATTTTAGGCCTTCTAGCTGCAATTAGAGGCTATAATGGATTTTGGGTACGGAATCAAAATTCTTACCAAAAAAATTGAGAGTAGACAAAGCTGGCTGACCTTTTTTTTTTTTTTTTTTATTGGAATAGCTGGCTGACTTAGAAGGAAAGAATTTATTTAAAAATTCTATTTGGTTTCTTATCTTACTTATAATAATTATAGTAGAAATATCCCAAAAGCTAGCTATTAGGAGGAGGGTCCTTATAAATCCACATTAAGCTGCCCATACAACTAATGTGGGACTATTGCCCATTCAATCAATGACCCTTAACAATTAGCTGGAGTTAGGTATAGGAGATCATGATTTACTTTGACTGAACAATGGAGTGGAATTGGTTAGATTGGACGCAGAGAAGTTCAAATGCAAAATGCTTCACATGCTATTGATTAAATGAATCAGGAGGTTTTACATTAATTGTGGGTTGAATGATAAGATATTACGCCAATCTAATTTGTAGAAGCTTGCAGTAGGTGTCTTTTATTTCATGCTGCTGCATTCAGGGCACAATGGTACAACTTCTGTTATGCTCTGTATATGTTCTATCTTGTTAGCATTTATGAGTTAAAAGAAAATTTGAAGACAACCAGCAGTAAGTAATTGGACTTTGGAATGATGGATGAATGCAAAATCTTAGTTATCATTACTACTGTGGGCGGCTGGGTGCACAATGGTGTGCTTTTGATGTGTTCTTCTTTAGTGAATTTTCTCTCTGGTTTCAATTTTCCTGGAAAATGTTTCTGTTAATGGTGTTGTTCTAAAATGACCAGTTCTGTGGATTTTGCAGGTCCAACCATTTTGTTTTTTCAAGAAAATGCGGGAAGTATCCTTGTAATTGATATTAATTGTAGATTGTGATTATTATTTTGTTCAATTTTCTTTTAGCATCCTTGACAACTGACTTTCAGATATTGCTCATCGTCTTGAAATGGTACGTATAATGTTACAGCGATTACAGTGCAATGCTTTCATGCTTTCTTACAGAGGGTAGGTGCCTGCATCTTTTATGTTTGTTTCCTTCATGGATGTGTATCAGCAGATGGATATCAGCTAAAACACACTTGCTGCTCATCTTGCTGGATAGGCACTAATGTTTCCTTCACTTAAAACAGTTATGGAGCAAGTGATGGATATCCTTCTCAGCTTGGAATTACTAGGGATGCTCAGGTATGCTTCAGAATTAATGTTCTATTTACAATTTCTAGATTCTGAAAATGTTCTTAATTTAATTTATTTACTTGGTTAGGCTGCATTGGATCATCTTTCTCAAAGGTCTGATATTGACACTTCTAAAATAGTTGTGTTTGGAAGGTCACTTGGCGGTGCAGTTGGAGCTGTCCTGACAAAAAATAATCCTGATAAGGTACTGCTTCAGTAGAGTTTGAACTTGTGTTCTGACACATCTTAGATCATTTGCACTGAAAATGGTTATTCAGGTTGATGAATTTCTGCTTCTCCTGATTTTGCTTTGTTGTATTTTTCGGTGGAATTGAGACTGCTGGATTTTGTTTTTGGTACATACTGGTTGCAATATTACCCTGGCTAATATATATGTTATCTTTCCAGTAAATTTTTAAAGAACATAGTAATATCGTATAATTAGCTTCTGAATTACATTAATAAAATTAGTCCGCTACCTCTAAATTCATAAATGTTTTTATTCATTGATATTACACGAATTAATATTAAACTAGTGTTTTCAACATGATTCGTATTTCTTACATTTATAGAGCATCATACTTTTATTGCCCCTTACTATAAAATTATTATGTTGATTACACAATCTGAAAAAGGTTAAACCTGTTGCTTTTATGTAGTTCTTTTGAAGCACTCTTTATATATGGAATTCCTTTCATAAAGCTTTTCTTTCATATATACAGTAATAAGGTGCCTAAATTTAGATAAGTAATATAGATTCTGATAATTAAGCTGGGAGATGCGCGAACAAATCCAGCAAAGAACCCATAGAAATGAAGGGTGAATGAACATTAAATAGAAAAAGGGTTAATATACATCTATAATATTCATGACTTGCATAAAACAAATCTGGTGATTCTCTTGAGCAGATTATTATTAAGATCTAGGTTGTTGCACCAGTGAACAGAATTTTTACAATGTGACTGTTTGAGCCTTTGAGCCTTTTTACTCTTATAATGGGAAAGAAGTTGACTTTTATTTGGTTGAAAACTCACCTACCTAGGAGGTGGAAATTGACATCAAGTTATCTCTTAAGCAATCCTAAAAATCGAAACCAATGGCCTCAAATGTCTGCCTTTTTCCTTCATGATATCTTTTACGAAAGTATTTCTTATCTAGCATATTAAGAGCTTCACGTTCAATAAAGTTTTCAAAGTGATATTTCAAGTAAGTGCTTCACCCAATGACATTTTCATAATTTTTCCTTGACTCCTTAGTAAGCGTTATTTCCCTTGACATATTCAGTTTCCCCTACTTGTTAATAGCTCCAGTTGCTCTTCTGTATGTGTTACTTATAAAGATAGTCAATTTAATCTCAAAGCAACTAGAGAAAATGAAGGAGTGGTTCTATCATGTCTATAGTATTTTAGCTGCACAACTCCATCCTTTTATATTCAAAATTCTTTTTTGCTTTGTGCATCTGAGAAATATTCTTTGTTTGCCATCATTTCTGCCTTGCAGGTCGCTTCACTGATTCTGGAAAATACATTCACATCTATTCTGGATATGACTGCAGTTCTGTTACCCTTTCTAAAGTGGTTTATTGGAGGAAGTGGTTCAAAAGGTCCTAGAATTCTTAATTTTCTTCTACGTTCTCCATGGAGTACTATTGATGTCGTGGGCCAGGTGAGGGGTAATAGAGTTCCTGGTTTGGTTTTCTAATTTTCTGGTCATGTTGTGCATGTACATCTAAAAGATGCACTGCCATAATAAGATATAGTTGGTCACATGCATTATGAAGACTGGAGTTTCAAATAATTTATATAATATATATATAAGTGACTTTGCTTTATCCTACACATAGGTGATGGAATAGGATCTAATTAAGTCCCGGTAGGGTATTTGTAATTGTACTGATACTGCTAAGTTCATATGACATATAAAATATGTAAGCAATCTAGATATCTGAAAATCTTATTACACTCTCAAGAACCCGCAAGAAAGTTCTGTTAGATTTTTTACCATTATCTCTCTACCAGTAGCTGTTTTTTTTTTTTTTTTCAAATGTTTATGCCTACTTTTTTGAACCTCCGTGAATGCAGATTAAGCAGCCCATCCTATTTCTCTCTGGGCTAAAAGATGAAACAGTTCCCCCATCCCACATGCAAATCCTATATGCTAAGGCAGCTGCTCATAATAACCAATGTCTTTTTGTGGAATTTCCTACCGGCATGCACATGGACACTTGGCTGGCTGGTGGTGATCACTACTGGAGAACAATCCAGCAGTTCCTTGAAAAACATGTTCCAGAGAAAAAGGAGAAAGAATCATCTCAAAATGGAAATGGTAATATATTTACTCACTAAAATCTTCCCAAAAGAAAGACAATTATAAGAAGAAAGTGGGACAAATTTCACTGAGATTAGTTGAATAAGTTTTGGTTAATGATATATAATTTTTGATGGAATGTGCTAATTGTGAGCCTTTGCCATGTGTTTTGTAATTGTTTTCTTCTGCAACTTCATCAGTCCTTTCCAGTGACCAATTTGTTTCTCTCTTTTCTTTTTGTTGTCTTTTTCTTTTCCCCTTTTATGAATATTTACTGTTAGCAAGCACCTCCTCTGTTGCTCATTGCCTTTGCGCCTTGATGGTTGTTTTTGTACTGTTTTCAGATATTGGGGCAAGGTGATTGGCTGGCATTAGATTTTTGTAGTTATACTAACTGGCTAACCCAATGATCCAAACAATTTCTAACCTTTGTAGTTGCAGCAATTAAAAGCCATCTTTGAGGAGCTGCATCCAACATGCTTATGCTGTATGATGTCAAACTCTCCTAGTGGAGAAATTTTTGGTGGCTTTAAAGACTTGAAACATGTCAGACAATTTGGGAGTATACCCTTTTATATACTCAGACATCTGGTTACTGTACACTCTGAATACCTGATCCATTATTCACGTGTATGGAATCAGAAGAATCTAAAACACCAATTATACCTGAATTTGTATACTATATATTCTGTGACATATTACTTTTCCTGGTGAATTACTGTGTATCTTGAGTCTGATGCCTATATAACAATGTTGTATGTCAGGTGATAGCTTAACTTTCTGAATTTCCCCAAGATTCCCTTAATGATTCTACCAACCTACACTAAAATCTTCCAATCATCGATTCACCAATATAGTTGGGCCTCTGCTAGCATGTGAACACTATTTTGTGAGTATTCTATGCGAACAAGCCAAGCACTGGAAATGAAGCAGTTAAAGCTAAATGGTTATTAATGGTTCTGTAAAAGTGAGTTGGCATTAATTATTTAGTTATGATTCCTGTAACACATGTCATTAAGTATTAATGGTTCTTCAATAATTTTCTTGCTAAGAAACCATCACCATAGTTTTCTATATTTTACTTGTTTCTTGTAAATTTTGTGAATATTCAGTTTGACCCTTATTTTTCAAACTATATTATCATCAATTTGTCATGGCCAAGAATTTGATGTAAACATCTAAGAAAATACTTTTGTAGTGAATTATAAACTATTCATTATATATCACCTCACATGAATATTAAAAATTCTTAAATCTATTTAAAATATTTCAATATTTTCTAAAACAATTAGAAAGAGTAAATTGTCAAAGCAATGATAAAAAAAATTTAAATAAGAATATCTCTCATATCAAGTATGAAGTTATTGAAATATTTTAATTATAATATTTTATTTAATAAATTATCTGTTATCTATTACCTTTTCTAGAATTTTGAAAATAAAACAAACTTGTAATCAATGTCAAAGTAGCTTTCTAAAAAATACATTAAGGAAACAGTTTATGATATTTTTTTCTCAAGTAGAAAATTTAACTAATATTAAAAAAATAGTTTCATAAAGAAAAAAATAAATCTACTTGTTTGTTATTTTTTTAGTTTTCATATTTAGTTTTTGTCTTTTGGATACTCATGTCTTGATAAAAGTGGATGCATGTGAGACTCGCATTAATATTTATTTTATTATATATTTGTGGGTCTTGTTAAATTTTAAAAAAAATCTGAAGTTGCTAAAACTAACTCTGTTAAAGAATATATATTAACTAGTCTCTTTACACTTGTTCACACTTGCTTATGCACATATTAAGAGATTTTTTGAATTTTTTTAATCCTTGTGGGATCCATATTAATATATGTTTTTATTATATACTTTTTATATATTTGTGAGCCTTGGTAATCCTTTTCTTAAAATATGAAATAGTTAAATAAACTAACTCATTTTAGAAATATATATCTTATTAGCATCTTCATGCATGCTTACACACATATGCAGAATTTTTTTAAAAAGAAAATAGAGATGTCTTTTTAGTAACTATTGTATAAAAGTATAAGGAAATTATCAAAAAATTTAAAGTAATATTTTAATTTATTTTAAAAATTTAAAATTGATAAAATTCTTTTAATGATTTTAAATTGATAAAAATTTTAAATAATTTTTAAATTGATAAAAATTCTTTTAATTTGTATATAATATATGCCAAGGGTCTTTCGCATTTAGAAGTAGTATAGAAGATTATTGTGTATAAATATAAAATATTTCTTCTAAATAATATAATTAGTTTTTTTTTATGATATCCGGATAATCTTATATGCATATTGACTGAGTAATTATGTTACTTAATAATTAATGATAATTTTATACTTTCCATAATTTCTTCCAATGAGATTAGAATCTATAAAATAGACACATTTTTAGCAACTAGGCAACCTTTTGGGATTATTTAGTTCTTTTTTAATCATGTATAAGGTAAATAGAGCATTCCTTACTATACTTTTTCATTATTGTTTGGACGATTCACTCAATTCAGTTTTAAAATTTTTAAAATTCATATAAAATGTAGTGAACAATATAAGTTTCTGATTTTTGAATATTTATATTAAGTGATATATAATAAATAGTTTATAATTCACTGCAAATATATTTGACTAAGATTGACTAACATTGTGCAAATTCACATCAATTTTCAGCTATGACAAATTGATGATGATGACATAGTTAAGAAAAAAAAGAGTCAAAATGAAAATTAAGAAAAATATACAAGATACAAATAAACAATAGTGAGAATTTCTTCGCAAGAAAACTATTGGAGAACCATAAATACAATGTGGCATGTGTTGCAAGAACCATAGCTAAAATTATGGTGAATATTTTATTATCATTGTTTCAGCAATTTATTCTGTCCAACTTTTTTAAAAGTATTTAAATAAATCTAAGATTTTGAAATATTCACATTAGTTGATATATAATGAATAGCTTATAATTTACTGCAAATGTATTTGAGTCATAGATTCCTTAGACGTTCACATCAAATTCTTGACCATGACAAATTGATGATAATATAGTTAGAAAAATAAGGGTCAAACTGAAAATTCAAAAAAATTTACAAGAAACAAGTTAAATTTAGAAAACTATGGTGAGGATTTCTTAGCAAGAAAATTATTAAAGAACCATTAATACACTATGACACGTGTTGCAAGAACCATAACTGAATAATTAATGCTAACTCACTTTTACAAAATCATTAAAGACCATTTTAGCTTTAATTCTTTCACTTCCAGCACGTGGCCTGTTCGCATGGAATGCGCAAAATGGTGTTCGCATGCTAGCACAGGCCATATAGTTGTTCGTGTTCCTCTCTTTATTTTCCCACCTCCATTTTAAAGTCATAGCAAACCCTTCCTAAGAGGAAAGAGGATTTCCACAAAAAGATGTGCTTTCACAAGATTAGTATATTATAGAAATCACATTGGTTAATTACATAATTTCCTTTAGTCTTCTAAGTTTTAAATTAAACATTAATTTTTATTCCTAGATCTAGTTTGATAGTTTTTTCTCTGTTGCTTTAATATTCTAAACAATAATTTTATGTGTATTTTATAAAACTTGTTTATAAAAAATTTAACAACTTTTACTCTTTTGCTGTGTTGTAAGTTATAAATAAGTGAAGAAATAAGTTATTTGTACAATAAAAAAGAACTGATTTAGTTGTTTTATTAAATAATTTTTGAAGCATTTCAAATTGAATTATATTTTTGGAAGTTTAGATATTGTTTTCTAATGACTGAAACACATATTTGTAATTAAAAGCTTGAGATATGCTAATCCCATCAACACGTACTTGAGATGGTATGTTTTACTAGTTTCAAGAGTGTTAGTATGGGATTGCCCCTAAGCCAGTCCTACCATGCCACATGTTCTATATTAAATGAATAATAATTTCACTATCTCAGGATATATGACAGCTAGTTACTGAACAAATATATTTATAAATAAGTGCTTGAAAAGTATATTTTTGACACGATGCATTTACTTTTTCTCTCTAGGAATTGCACTAACTTGATCGTCAGGGGGTTTTCGGGCCTCACCTGACCCCTGACTACCTTTCTCTTGTAAGACTAAGACTATCCCTGAATAGCCGAACACCTAAAACCCGTACATCACCCGATGTAGACACTGGACACTTTTGCGTCTAACATTGGCGTCGTTGCTAGGGATCCAACCCGGATCACCCGCGTGACAAGTGGGAATACTTACCACCATACTACAACAACAATGAAATAATACTTACAACTATACTACATCCAGGTTATAGAGCATGTTGATATGTGCAATTTGTCAAGGTATGAAAAAACCGTGTGGCAAAATTGTTTAGCTAGTTTGTTTTCTTAGTACAATTTTTTTTTTTTCGTGTTTGAAGATGATTTGCATGTTGCATTATGAAATAATTATATCATGCATCAAGTAAGTACCAAATTATGTTATTGCATAATATTGATTTTTAATATGTAAATGAGCAATAATTTTTATCTTTTAGAGAGTTCAGGAAATCACGTTTGAGAGATTATAAAAAATGTCATCAACAAGTCATAGAATGAACTTTGATTTGAATGATTCTCCAACTGATTTTGATGGAAGTTGTAATGACAATGAAGGTAATAATGGACAGGATAATGATGAGGACAAAATAGACATTATCTATAAATTATACCATGAGCTTACTGTTTTAGAGGTAATGTCTAAAAGAGTTTGAAAGTATTGAACCTGCAGAGCTATATATTCTATTTTGCATATGTGAAGGCTTATGGATTCGGTATTCGAAAGATAAGATTTATTAGAAAGTACTTTTAGTTGGTAGAGAAATAATTATTGGTCATCATTAGGTTTGTTATAAAGAAAATAAGTGTGATGAGAAATATAAAGTCATGAGAGATAGGATATTGAGGGTTGAAAGAGCTGAAACAAGACATGAGTGTTTTGCCACAATTCGAATTCACAAGAATAGGAACAAATCAGAATGGACAATAAGCAAATTTGTCAAAGAACACACTCATAAAACTTGTTCATCCAAAACGTTCTTATTTGACTTTATGGGTGCATAAAAGACTTCACTAAGTCTCTTAAACTTTTGAGTTATAATCAGATATCATTTGTATTACTTTTTTTTGTTGATGTTCATAAAAAATAACAATTTATTTTCAATATAAATTAGCTTCTTGTCATTACGGTTAGCAGCAATGTGATCAATGTCTAACAAATGAGCATAAAACCTATAATTGGGACAATTATCATAAGGTCTTATGCACTAATACAATACAAAGGCAGTAGGAAAAAAAAATAGTTTGACCATTGAAAAACATATAATAGTCATCTCAACACCCTCATCAAATTTTCATCTTCACTAATGAGTTTAAATGCACAACAATCATCATGTTGCAAATCCTTTGCCTTTACAAATATTGACCGTTCATCGATTGTGTTGTAACTTGATCGATGAACATGGTAGGAGAATTTGACATTCCACCTACCTTCACCAATCTCCAGTATACCCTCATTTGGCCGACTCATCATATGCCCATGTACAAAAGCTGCAGGTATACTATGCAAGTATTGAACAATTTGTTAAAAAAATTAAATTCAAAATTGACTTATAGAAATACTATTAAATAAAATACTCTAACCAAATTAAGTGTAATAGTAAACCAGGTGTACTTAAGATGAGAACATAAGTTTAAACTTTAAAATAGATAATTGTTGGAGAGGTCATCCTAGTATTGACAAAGCTCGAAGAATTAGTCTTACAACAATACCTGTTAGGAACCAAAAATAATATAATAGGAAACTCTAAATTTATGTTTATTGAGTTCTTACCGCTAGCTTTTGATTTGCTGGAACGAACAATAGTGAAAGAAGGGTGTTGGAGAAATAAATGCCCTGCCCATCTCATTGCGATTACCCATTGGTGTAATTGCAGCCAACTTTATACGCTTCGGTTGTGATGAGGAAGATTCATCTCCATGCCTTGTTCTTGTTTTTGAAAGTGTAATCTGACTCATCTACATTGTGGAAGGACTTTCCTTTCAGGCATTATCTCAATTTTGGCACCTTCACCTTCACCTTAATATTAAGTGTAGTTAATATGAAGCTATACATTGACATGTCAGCACAGGGACGGACCCAGTGTCAGGGTCAGCTCAGGCCATAGCCCGGGGTCAATTTTTGGAAAATAAAATAAAATTATTGGGCTTATATTTAACCTTTTTTAAGTAGACTTGCTATAAGCCCCTCAAATAATTCATGAAATATTTAAGCCCAGCCCAAATCTAAATAAAAGTTTTTAATATAAAAATAAAATAAAATCTTCTCCTTAAACGTGGGTTGCAATCTTAGAAGAAAAGGGCACTGTCGTTTGCCGTATTACATCTCTGTGCTGCCTAGTTGTGATGGCAGAGGATCAAGTCTCACATCAATTATATAGTAGAGTGATTTTTGATTTATAAGGAGTGACCGGCTCTTTGAGATAAAAACAGATAATATATGATGTGAAAGGTATGGAAAGGGTAATTCGTGATACTAGTGCAAAAATAATAAATTTTTTATCTGTTTGAAGCAGAGGCAAATAATGATTGAGGTTTAGAATATAAGTGGGTTATTATTTTTATTTATAGCTCAAGGCAAGGAAAATTTTTAATAAACCAAAAAATAAGAAATTTTTTTGGTGATGAATGACATAATTTGTTTTTACTACAATGTTGGCTCGGTTTACATAATTTTTTTGGAATTGGACTGATAATCAGACCAAATGACGTTATAAATATATTAAATTATTAAATAATTATTTATTAATTTTAAATAGTAAATGCACAAAAAAAAAAATTTCAATATTTATTAAATAATAAGAAAATTACATTACAAATAATCAAATGTAGTTTTTAATAGTTAATACCACTACTAATTGATTTATTGTGCATCATAACATTTAAGTTTTAACTTATATATCAAAACAATAAAGACAATATTAGTAGAAAATATAATTTTTTCACTAAACTTTAATCTTAAATATATATATTTTACTAATTCTTAATACAAATAATAAATAAAAAAAACTAGTTCGATTCAATCAACTTGGAATGGGTTATGTTGATTTTTTCAATTTTTATCAGTCCAACTATCAAAATAATTTCTCAACTTAATCCGATCTGTCATCGGACGACTGTCTGATTAACTATACAATTCGATTTCTAAAATATTGAGTAGTATCAAAATCATAAAGAAGAAAACTAAAATTTAAACCATAACAATTTTTACTAAGATGACAATAAATTAAGTTAGTTTGTGAGCTACTTTAATCAATCAAACTAGGTTATTTTTTAAACATGAGCTGTACGCCCAAAATTTAACTAGCTAAATTTTATCAAAAATCAGACCCATAGCTGCCTTACTTTAGAGTAGACTTATATTTTATAGAGCTCCAGCAATAAGCCTTACGGGTTGCTTAACCCCTAAGTACCCCAATGTTCCTTCAGTGGACCAAACCATCAATTTGCATGGTGCTTAAGCTTTCTTTCTTAAAACATGGCCTGTCTTTCTCATTTTTCTTTTTGGTCATTGATCATGTTATTGTAGGCTTTCTTTATCTTTCTTATCGGGACAACAAGGGTGGGTTGGGTGCGATGTGACTAGTTTCTATAGCCATTCTATTTTTCATTTTTTATTTAAGTTTTAACTTATATATCAAAGCAATAAAGACAATATTAGTAGAAAATATAATTTTTCACTAAACTTTAATATTAAATATATATATTTTACTAATTCTTAATACAAATAATAATACAAAAAAAACTAATTTGATTCAATCAACTTGGAACGGGTTTTGTTTATTTTTTTCAATTTTTATTAGTCTAACTATCAAAACAATTTCTCAACCTAATCCGGTCTGTCATCGAACGACTGTCTGATTAACTATGCAATCTGATTTCTAAAATATTGAGTAGTATCAAAATCATAAAAGAAGAAAACTAAAATTTAAACCATAACAATTTTTACTAAGATGACAATAAATTAAGTTAGTTCGTGAGCTACTTTAATCAATCAAGCTATAGGTTATTTTTTAAACAGGAGCTGGAGCTGCACGCCCAAAATTTAACTAGCTAAATTTTATCAAAACTCAGACCCATAGCTGCCCTACTTTAGAGTAGACTTATATTTTATAGAGCTCCAGCAATAAGCCTCACGGGTTGCTTAACACCTAAGTACCCCAATGTTCCTTCAGTGGACCAAACCATTTATTTGCATGGTACTGAAGCTTTCTTTCTTAAAACATGGCATGTCTTTCTCATTTTTCTTTCTGGTCATTGATCATGTTATTGTAGGCTTTCTTTATCATTCTTATGGGACAACAAGGGTGGGTTGGGTGCGATGTGACTAGTTTCTATAGCCATTCTATTTTCCATTTTTTATTTAAGTTTTAACTTATATATCAAAACAATAAAGATAATATTAGTAGAAAATATAATTTTTCACTAAACTTTAATATTAAATATATATATTTTACTAATTCTTAATACAAATAATAATACAAAAAAAACTAGTTTGATTCAATCAACTTGGAACGGGTTCTGTTGATTTTTTTCAGTTTTTATCAGTTCAACTATCAAAACAATTTCTCAACCTAATCTGATTTGTCATCGGACGACTGTCTAATTAACTATGCAATTCGATTTCTAAAATATTGAGTAGTATCAAAATCATAAAAGAAGAAAACTAAAATTTAAACCATAACAATTTTTACTAAGATGACAATAAATTAAGTTAGTTCGTGAGCTACTTTAATCAATCAAGCTAGGTTATTTTTTAAACAGGAGCTGCACGCCCAAAATTTAACTAGCTAAATTTTATCAAAACTCAGACCCATAGCTGCCTTACTTTAGAGTAGACTTATATTTTATAGAGCTCCGCAATAAGCCTCACGGGTTGCTTAACCCCTAAGTACCCCAATGTTCCTTCAGTGGACCAAACCATTTATTTGCATGGTACTGAAGCTTTCTTTCTTAAAACATGGTCTGTCTTTCTCATTTTTCTTTCTGGTCATTGATCATGTTATTGTAGGCTTTCTTTATCATTCTTATAGGACAGCAAGGATGGGTTGGGTGCGATGTGACTAGTTTCTATAGCCATTCTATTTTCCATTTTTTATTTAAGTTTTAACTTATATATCAAAACAATAAAGATAATATTAGTAGAAAATATAATTTTTCACTAAACTTTAATATTAAATATATATATTTTACTAATTCTTAATACAAATAATAATATAAAAAAAACTAGTTTGATTCAATCAACTTGGAACGGGTTCTGTTGATTTTTTTCAGTTTTTATCAGTCCAACTATCAAAACAATTTCTCAACCTAATCCGATGTCTAATTAACTATGCAATTCGATTTCTAAAATATTGAGTAGTATCAAAATCATAAAAGAAGAAAACTAAAATTTAAACCATAACAATTTTTACTAAGATGACAATAAATTAAGTTAGTTCGTGAGCTACTTTAATCAATCAAGCTAGGTTATTTTTTAAACAGGAGCTGCACACCCAAAATTTAACTAGCTAAATTTTATCAAAACTCAGACCCATAGATGCCTTACTTTAGAGTAGACTTATATTTTATAGAGCTCTGCAATAAGCCTCACGGGTTGCTTAACCCCTAAGTACCCCAATGTTCCTTCAGTGGACCAAACCATCAATTTGCATGGTACTGAAGCTTTCTTTCTTAAAACAAGGTCTATCTTTCTCATTTTTCTTTTTGGTCATTGATCATGTTATTGTAGGCTTTCTTTATCTTTCTTAAGGGACAACAAGGGTGGGTTGGGTGCGATGTGACTAGTTTCTATAGTCATTCCATTTTCCATTTTTTATTTAAGTTTTAACTTATATATCAAAACAATAAAGATAATATTAGTAGAAAATATAATTTTTTCACTAAACTTTAATATTAAATATATATATTTTACTAATTCTTAATACAAATAATAATTAAAAAGAACTAGTTCGATTCAATCAACTTGGAATGGGTTCTGTTGATTTTTTCAATTTTTCTCAGTCCAACTATCAAAACAATTTCTCAACCTAATCCGATCTGTCATCAGATGACTGTCTGATTAACTATGCAATCCGATTTCTAAAATATTGAGTAGTATCAAAATCATAAAAGAAGATATCTAAAATTTAAACCATAACAATTTTTACTAAGATGACAATAAATTAAGTTAGTTCGTGGGATACTTTAATCAATCAAGCTAGGTTATTTTTTAAATAGGAGCTCAACGCCCAAAATTTAACTAGCTAAATTTTATCAAAACTCAGACCATTAATTGCCCTACTTTAAAGTAGACTTATATTTTATAGAGCTCCAGCAATAAGCCTCACGGGTTGCTTAACCCCTAAGTACCCCAATGTTCCTTCAGTGGACCAAACCATCAATTTGTATGGTATTGAAGCTTTCTTTCTTAAAACATGGCCTGTCTTTCTCATTTTTCTTTCTGGTCATTGATCATGTTATCGTAGGCTTTCTTTATCTTTCTTATGGGACAACAAGGGTAGGTTGGGTGCGATGTGACAAGTTTCTATAGCCATTCCATTTTCCATTTTTTATTTAAGTTTTAACTTATATATAATATTAGTAGAAAATATAATTTTTTCACTAATCTTTAATATTAAATATATATATTTTACTAATTCTTAATACAAATAATAATAAATAAAAAAACTAGTTCGATTCAATCAACTTGGAGCAGGTTCTGTTGATTTTTTCAATTTTTATCAGTCCAACTATCAAAACAATTTCTCAAGTTAATCTGATCTGTCATCAGACGACTGTCTGATTTACTATGCAATCTGATTTCTAAAATATTGAGTAGTATCAAAATCATAGAAGAAGAAAACTAAAGTTTAAACCATAATAAATTTTACTAAGATGACAATAAATTAAGTTAGTTCGTGAGCTACTTTAATCAATCAAGCTAGGTTATTTTTTAAACAGGAGCTGCACGCCTAAAATTTAACTAGCTAAATTTTATCAAAACTCAGACCCATAGCTGCCTACTTTAGAGTAGACTTATATTTTATAAAGCTCCAACAATAAGCCTCACGGGTTGCTTAACCCCTAAGTACCCCAATGTTCCTTCAGTGGACCAAACCATCAATTTGCATGGTACTGAAGCTTTCTTTCTTAAAACATGGCCTGTCTTTCTCATTTTTCTTTCTGGTCATTGATCATGTTATTGTAGGCTTTCTTTATCTTTCTTATGGGACAGCAAGGGTGGGTTGGGTGCGATGTGACTAGTTTCTATAGCCATTCCATTTTCCATTTTTTATTTAAGTTTAACTTTTATATCAAAACAATAAAGACAATATTAGTAGAAAATCTAGTTTTTTCACTATACTTTAATATTAAATATATATATTTTACTAATTCTTAATACAGATAAAATAAAATAAAAAATTAGTTCGATTTAATCAACTTGGAACGGGTTTTATTGATTTTTTCAATTTTTATCAGTCCAACTATCAAAACGATTTCTCAACCTAATATGATCTGTCATCAGACGACTATCTGATTAACTATGCAATCTGATTTCTAAAATATTGAGTAGTATCAAAATCATAGAAGAAGAAAACTAAAATTTAAACCATAACAATTTTTACTAAGATGACAATAAATTAAGTTAGTTCGTGAGCTACTATAATCAATCAAGCTAGGTTATTTTTTTAACAGGAGCTGCACGCCCAAAATTTAACTAGCTAAATTTTATCAGAACTCATACCCGTAGCTGCCTACTTTAGAGTAGACTTATATATAAAGCTCCAGCAATAAGCCTCATGGGTTGCTTAACCCTTAAGTACCCTAATGTTCCTTCAGTGGACCAAACCATCAATTTGCATGGTACTGAAGCTTTCTTTCTTAAAACATGGCCTGTCTTTCTCATTTTTCTTTCTGGTTATTGATCATGTTATTGTAGGCTTTCTTTATCTTTCTTATGGGACAAAAAGGGTGGGTTGGGTGTGATGTGACCAGTTTTTATAGTCATTCAATTTTCTATTTTTTATTATTCTTTTCTTGCCACTTTTTCATATTGTTCGCTAGAAAGCTGCGGCGGTGCGTTATTATACGTGCTGAAACGATTGACCAACAAGTCCGAGGCCTTGGTGTCCCAAAATTGCCACTTTTTCATATTGTTCGCTAGAAAGCTGCGGCGGCGCGTTATTATACGTGCTGAAACGATTGACCAACAAGTCCGAGGCCTTGGTGTCCCAAAATGCACAGACACGTGTACTACATGATCTGACTTTGAACTCATCAAGACCTATATACCTTCACCACATATTAACATCTCTCTGCTTTCTTAATCGAACTCTTCAGTGTCTGTTGAAATGCACTTTATAACTTATTTTCATGTCCGACTGACTGGCTCCGTGTGGTTAAGATCTGGCCAAATATTGCATGACATGTGTAAAAACTAAAGTAGTTGCAAATTCAAAATCATTGTAGTTAACCCACACACAATAACTACCCCAATATTGAATAAGAAAGAAATTTGACCTGTGAAATGAATATATATACTAATCTTGGAGGTCAAGTAATACATGGTTGCCAATCTCCATGCTATGCCTTTTTCTATTTTTCCCTCCTTCAAAAGAAAATCCCAATCACTCTCACTCTTACTCTCACAGAGTCACAATAACAATATTTTTTTCCTCTCCTACTGAAATGTTTGTTTTTAGTTTTCATGGCTGTATCATCAACTTAAATATTCATTGTCTGGTTGATTAATTTTCATTTGGGTCCCTTCTTCTCTTCTTTTTGGGTCTTCTTCAATTGCTGTATATTATTTCTTTCATTTTCCTAGTAATTGAAAAAGAAGCTCTGAAAAAGCTGAATGGAAATGGATGTAGGAGCTCAGTAAAACCCATGAACATTTGAAGAGGTTTTCAGGGACTTTAAGGGTTGTCGAGCTGGAATGATTAAGGTCCTCACTACTGGTCTCTAACTTACTGTTTTCTTTATTTTTACTCTTTTAGAAGAAATGAAAGTTTATATTTTTTTAAAGAAAAAAAAGTTCTGCAAGTTTGAATATTTGGGTTTTGTTCAAATTTTTGATACTTTGCGCATGCTAAGTTTTAATTACATGGTTCTTGTTTTGCAGATGTTGATGAATTTTACCAGCTGTGCAATCCTGGTTAGGGTTTCTGCCTTGGCTTTCTCTTCACTGCTCATGCATTATTTTATATTCTTAGTCCAGTTGGGTGTTTTGGGTGTGCAATTATAATGTGCTGCGGTCAATATTTGTTTTATTTATTATCATAGCGCCAAAACCCAAATAAGAAAGGATGAACATCCTTTCATTTTATTTTTGAAGGTCTAATGAAGAAAATTTTCCATTCCTTACATGATGATAACTTTAGTATTGTACTAGTGTTTTAGATAGTTTTTTTTTACTGAAGGGTTTAATATCTTACTGTATAGTTAATTTTGACAGTGAGTAATGTAAGTGTTGGTGTTGTCTCAGCTCAGCATGTGAAGTTGCTACACAAATTTTGCCAATTTAAGTCGTTGGAAAGGTCTAGGAGACAAGATAGTCTATGTGAAAGAGTAGAGAACAAATAGGGCTCTTATGCTTATGAAAAGCATAAGTTACTTTTTGTATGTTTGGTAGACAAAAAGCCAGGGTGTTTCTGCTTTTGGCTTTTAAAAGTCAGTGGTGCTTTTAAAGCACTTCAATGGGGGTTTTTAAAAGTTGGTTTCTGTTCTCAAAAATTTAAAAACCTAATTTAACCTTAATTTTTAATAAAAAAGCTATAGCATTACCAAATTAAGCCTAATTTTATGGCTTCTACTTATTAAGAGAAGCTTTTATATTATATAAGAGAATGATATCTCTCAAAAAGCCACAATATTACCAAACCAAGCTATGGTCTTATGTGTAAAGGCTTTTGTGCCTGCTCATGGGAACACATTGTTTCAAACATGGCAAAGAATTTTCTGTTTCTTCTCCTCTTAAACCTTTGTGTATCCATTATTTCTCATTCCCATGCTCCTACAAGCCAGTGGAAAACCATTTTGCTAACTCTGTTTTTGCAAGATTTTTAGGAATCTTGTTATTTTCCCAATCTGATTATGGCGTGAACCACTTTGAAGTTGCATTGCTTTAATGGAACTAGAATGGAAGTGACAGATCTGCTCTGTATATTCTACTCCTCCATCCTATTTTGATTTGCACTTGCCTGACAGTTCATACTCCATAGAATTTAATTATTGATGTACTTATAGGGGTATTATGTTAGAGATGTTTGCTTTTCCTGATTGAATGCTTAATCACAGAAAAGGAGAATCTTTGCCTATATGGATACCCAAATGAACAATGGCAAGTTAATTTTCCTACCGAAGAAGTTCCTCCAGAGCTCCCTGAGCCTACATTAGGCATAAACTTTGCTAGAGATGGGATGCAAGAAAAAGATTGGCTGTCTTTGGTTGCTGTGCACAATGATGCATGGCTACTCTCAGTTGCTTTCTGTTATGGAGCAGGATTTGGTTTCGATAAAGCTGACAGGTATATATGCCCAATCATTGTTTTCTATCTTGAATAAAAGGATTCTTGATGCACACATGTCATTCTCATGTATTGATCTGCTTTTAAGTTTTTATTGTATAGTATATGACATGGGACTTATTACATTAGACCAAATATTATAGTAGTGGGTTAATAACTATAATATGTTCTGCAAGATATAATTGCTTAAAGTAGGTCCTTTATCAGACACCCTTTTATATTTTTCATGTTATTCACTTTCTCTCATTGTCCATCTCTTCATAACTGTAAGTTTAGCTGAGATACTCTATTAAAATCAATGATTGCTTTCAATTATACCTAACTTTCATCAACATTACTGGTTTCATCAGTTCCTGATAGTGTGTTAGACTTTTCTCATTTTTGATGTTATGTCAATGTTGGAGAGATATGTCTAAAGGCTTAAGCAATGAGGCTAATTTCTTAGAAGACTGTCTGTTTCCTTATCCTTTCCTTTTTCCTGGACCCAAGTGTCACAGGTCGACTTTGCTAGCACGCAAAGATGCCTATGTAGCACTTGCTAACCCCTCGTGGGTAGCAAGTCAGCTTATCCAATGCCCATCGGGTGTCAACCCGCAAGGCTAGTGCGCAACAATGTAAGCAAGAAAACAAATACAACACAGTTTGCAAGAAAAGGGCTTCAACTTCTCATTAATTGAAAAACGATCAAATTACAATGCTATCAAAATGTTCTCGACATAGCTACGACATAGGCAAATGGCTTGGTGTAGGGGGAGTTACAAGCAACACCAAGACCTTTGACACTCATCCGACAAGCTCGTGTACAATTTTAAATTTTCTCACATATACACCCCTCCTAAAGAGCTTTCTGTGCCTTACTCCCTCTGGCAGGAGGGAACATCATATTTCCCAGTTACCCGACTACCCCTGGCTACCTATTTACAAAAATACCCCAATGTGTCATGAAATATGCCTAGCTACCCACAATGTGCCCATCACAAGGCAAGCGGCCATGTGCGACATGCACTGGACAAGCTTGGGTTGTGACATTCTCCCCCACTTAATTGGTCGACGTTCTCGTTGACTCAGCTGCTTGGAAGTCTTTAATCTTCTGCTGGAACTCTGACAGATCTTCGGCTTTCTCCCAGCTGATTTCTTCATCTCCAAGACCTTTCCACTTGACTAAGAACTCAAGTCGTGGGCGTCTTCTGATAATCACTCTCCTTTCAACTAGAATCTCCTCTGCTACTCTACTTGGTGGCTTCTTGAGGTTGACTGCTGGCCTGGTTGACTGGTTACGTGCTGGATCTTCTGGATCAGGATGATACGGCTTCAGGTTGGAAACATGAATCACTGGGTGTATCTTCATCCAGGGTGGAAGGTTGATCTTGTAGGCAACTTTCCCAACCTTGGAAACAATTGGAAGTGGACCTTCATACTTACGAATAAGCTTGTGATCCTACCCCCTCAATCCCTTGAGTTGTTCCTTCATGAGCTTGACCAATACAAGATCCCCAACTTGGAACTCCAGCTGTCGACGTCCTTTGTCTGCCCATTTCTTCATTCTCTTAGAAGCTTTTTCTAAGTATGCTCGGGCAATGTCAATGTTCTGCTTCTAGTCTTTAGTAAAGTGGTGTGCTTTAGGACTCTTTCCTGTATAAGGCCCATCAAGTGTGTGTGGTAGGAGCGGTTGCTGCCCTGTAACAATCTCAAAAGAACTCCTGTTTGTCGCAGAACTCTTCTGAGCATTAAAGTAAAATTGAGCAGTGTCTAGTAGCTTTGACCAATTCCTCTGGTTGACATTGGCAAAATGACACAAATATTCCTCAAGCATGCCATTGAATCTCTCAATCTGGCCATCAGTTTGTGGATGATAGCTAGATGAGATGTTAAGTTGTGAACCGAGTAGGTTGAATAATTCGGACTAGAATGTCCCTGTGAACCTGCTATCTCGATCACTGACAATGTTCTCGGGCACACCCCAATATTTGACAACATATTTAAAGAACAATTGTGCTGTGTCTTCTGCCGAGCAATATTTTGGTGCCGGGATAAATATGACATACTTCGAAAATCGATCCACTACCACCAAGATAGTAGACAAATCTCCCACTCTTGAAAGACTGGTGATGAAGTCCAGAGACACACTTTCCCATGGGCGAGTTGGCACCGGCAACGGCTCTAGTAGCCCTGCAATCTTCTTCCGCTTAACTTTGTCTTGCTGGCACATAAGACAAGTTTTGGAGCCGTTAACTGCATCCTCTCTCATCTGAGGCCAGTAATACCCTTGTTTCAGAAGGGCATAAGTTCTCTGCCAACCCGGGTTATCGGCCCATAAAGTGTTATGACACTCCTTCATGAGCGTCCTTCGCAAGTCCCCTGCTTTGGGAACGAACAATCGGTTTCCCTTCGCCATCAGTAGTCCATCCTCCACCCAGAACTGACGAGTCTTCCCTTCTTTGGCTAGGTTTATGATAGCTTGAGCAATTGGATTCTTATCCAAGTTCTCTCGAATGCGCTCTCGCATTGAAGTAGCAACACGACTAGCCGATATGTGTGTTACGTAGGTCATTGCCGCAATCTCAGCCTTGTGACTAAGGGTATCAGCTGCCTGATTACTTTTTCCCGCCTTATGCTCAAACTCAAAATCAAATTCTGCTAGAAACTCATACCAACGGCCCTGCTTCAATGTCAACTTCGGTTGTTTAAAGAAATGACTAACTCCCGTGTTGTCAGTCTTCATAATGAACTTTGACCCCAACAAGTAATGTCTCCACACCCGCAATCAATGAATAACAGCAAGCATCTCTTTCTCTTGAGCTGTATACCTACTATCGGCTTGTGATAACTTATGACTCTCATAAGCAACATGATGATTCTCTTGAAGCAAGACTCCCCCAATGGTATAATCAGATGCATCAGTCTGAACTTCAAAAGGCTTCGAGATATCTGGCAAGGCTAAAACAGAATCATTAATCATAGCTAACTTCATGTCTTCAAACGCAGTTTAACATGGCTCACCCCAATGCCAAACTATGCCCTTCTTTAATAACTCTGTAAAGGGTGCAGCTCTCCTTGAATAGCCTTCAACAAATCGCCTATAGTAATTTGCTAAACCAAGGAAAGAGCGCAATTCAGTCACACTAGTGAGAATCTTCCACTCTTGGATGGCCTTCACCTTGTCCAAATCCATTCGGACACGACCTTGCTCAATAATGTGGCCAAGAAACTTGATCCGCTTCTGCGCGAAAGAACACTTCTCCCTTTTCACGAACAACTGGTTCTCTCTCAGCCTATTGAAAACCAGCTACAAGTGCTTTTTGTGATCTTCCAAGTGGAGCTATAGATCACAATATCATCCAAGTAAACCACGACGAACTTGTATAAGTACCCGTGGAAAACCTGATTCATGAGAGTGCAAAATGTGGCTGGTGCATTCGTTAACCCAAATGGCATCACCAAGAATTTAAATGCACCATATCGAGTGAAACAAGTCGTCTTCGGCTTGTCCCCCTCCGCAATTCGAACTTGGTAATACCCGAACCTCAAGTCCAGCTTTGTGAAGTACTTGGCACCACTCAGTTGGTCAAAAAGATCAGCAATGAGCGGTATATGATAACTGTTCCGCACTGTGACCTTGTTGAGTGCCCGATAATCAACACACATTCGCAGGCTCCTATCCTGCTTCTTCTAAAACAACACCGGTGCTCCAAACGATGCCTTTGAAGGTCTTAGAACCCTAACTCTAGTAGTTCATTCAGTTGTTTTCTGAGCTAAGCTAACTTAGGTGGTGCCATCCTGTATGGAGCCTTTGCAGGTGGCTTGATGCCTAGCACTAACTCAATCTCATGATTGATACCCCTGCGCGGCGGCAAGGTTTGTGGAAGTTTGTAGGGCATGACTCCTTCATATTCCTTCAAAACTCCCTATATGGTTGGTGACACTGGCTCTCCATCCCCTTGATCCTCAGTAACCAAGGGTACCACCATAAAAGTAGGTTCATGTCGTTTCACGCCCTTCTTGAACTGAAGAACCAACAGATGCTTGGTCTCACCAAGTTGTTTGATCACTGCTGGCACCATGGTTAGCTGCTCTCATATTATCATAAGGGAACTAGCAGCAGGGATTGGAATTGCTTTGTGAGTAAGCATGAACTCCATCTCGAGGACAACATCAAAATCGTCAATCTTGGCCACCACAAAATCGACACGGCCTTCCCATGTCCCAAGCTTTACAGACACTTGTTTGGCTTGCCCTGCAGTAAGCAAGGATTTAGAATTCACAACTTTCATTTGGCCTGAGTCCTTCTCCAACTTTAAGCCTAGCTTCTTGCCTCCGCTTCAGAAACAAATTTATGGGTAGCCCCAGTGTCCAGCATGACACTCGTGGCCGGCTTCCCACCAAGATGGCCCTTTTACAAACATGAGACCCTTATCCCTGTTCTTCTTTGAACTCTCAGCACGCTTCTTGAGTGCCCCAATAAACGCAATGCCCCCATCCTAGGCTGATCTTCATCAGACTCATCCTCATCCTCATCAGCATGACATTGAGGTGCTTTACGAACCGAAGCTTGCAAAGCATTGAGTGCAGTTTTCTGTGGACATTCCGCAACTCTATGCGGTCCATTACACAAGAAACAAGAGATTGTCCTTGGTTTGGAGGTTAAGACAGACCCTCGTGATGATTGTGGACTATTGGAGGGGTAGGAAGGTTTCCTCTGATCCCTTCCCCCACTTTTGTTCTTTCCTGGCTTGCTAAACTGTCCGCCATTGCCTCCACTAGAAGATTGTCGTGGTTTCTTACTAGCAGAGCTTTCAGGAGTGTAGTCTGTCAAGCGCTCGGCTGCCGCCTGAGCTGTGGCCAAATCCTGGACCCGCTGTGGTTGAAGTTCAGCCCTCGCCCATGGCTTTAAGCCTTTAAGGAAATAAACATCTTGTCTTTCTCCGACATGTCACGAATGTCTAACATCAGCCCCACAAATTTCTTCACATACTCACGGATAGTCCCCGTCTATTTCAACTCCCTTAAGTTGCCCTGAGCGATGTACTCGACGTTCTCCGGAAAGAATTGGGCCTTCAACTCTCGCCTCAAATCTTCCCAGGTGTCAATTACGCATCTACCATCTTGTATGTCAACATACTTTGTCCTCCACTAGAGTTTTGCATCTCCAACAACGGTACATCGTAGCTGTTGTCACCTTTGCTTCTTCCGAATCCATTCTCACTGCTTGAAAGTACTGTTCCATGTCAAATAGAAAGTTTCCCAACTCTTTTACATCTCGTGCTCCTCCAAAAGCCCGAAGTTTAGGAACTTTCATTCGACGTTGCCCCACACCCTCAGTATACGGGTTGTGGTTATCATTACCCACCGCTCTCATGGTGATATTGACCTTGGTGTTCAGCTCACCAAGTTCATCTTTCATGATGGCCATGTCCTTCAAAATTTCACCATGCATGGTGTGGACCGCACCCTTCAGTTGTGCTTGGGATTGGTCGATACTACTAACTCGCTCCTCGAGCTCAGCAGCATTGTCACCTGTGCCTTGGACATTCTTATTCCTCTCGAGTGCCCGCACACGGCTGACAAGTCCTTTAAGGGTAGTCACCCTTTCAATCAATCCGGGTATGTCAAACTTTTTCAATGACGCCCGTATATCTATCATGGAGTCAGAAACTCCAGCAAGCTCACCCAGCTGCGAGTCAATCCAATCGAACTTTTGTTGATTCGTCATTCCCTTCATCATGACAACAACCAATTGCTACTTCCTCAGTGGTTCGGAACGTAGCTCTGATACCAACTGTCACGGGCCGACTTTGCTAGCATGCAAAGACGCCTATGTAGCACTTGCTAACCCCTCGTAGGTAGCAAGTCAACTTCTTCAATGCCCCTCGGGTGTCAACCCGCAAGGCTAGTGCGCAACAATGTAAGCAAGAAAACAAATACAACACAGTTTGCCAGAAAGGGCTTCAACTTCTCATTAATTAAAAAATGATCAAATTACAATGGTATCAAAATGTTCTCGACATGGCTACGACATAGGCAAATGGCTTGGTGTAGGGGGAGTTACAAGCAACACCAAGACCTTTGACACTCATCTGACAAGCTCGTGTACAACTTTGAATTTTCTCACATATACACCCCCCCTAAAGAGCTTTCTGTGCCATAGTCCCTCTGGCAGGAGGGAACATCATATTTCCTAGTTGCCCGACTACCCCTGGCTACCTATTTACAAAAATACCCCAATGTGTCATGACATATGCCTAGCTACCCACAATGTGTCAATCACAAGGCAAGCGGCCATGTGCGACATGCACTAGACAAGCTTGGGTTGTGACACCAAGGCAAGCTTTACTTACTTTTCTGGGACTAAAAATCTGAAGTTAATAATATTATACTTAAACCAAAATTTTCTTTTTAGTGGATGCCGTTGCAGAATATACCCAACTAAAAGTCATGCATGTATGTGTATGAGGGAAAGACCTTATTTACATGGGTTATTAGCCGTTCTTCTGCAACCTATGTGTATTCGTGTGCATGTGTGGGATTATACACGCTTTGTGATACTATTGAAATTATTTTTCCAATTGCATTTTTATGTTGTCAGTTTGGCTAAATTGTCAATAGCTAGGGAGTTGTTTTTCTTGGTGGTGCATAGGTAGTGGTGGAGGACAAGAATAATGGAAAGTAAGTTAGATGGGAAGCAAAATTGTGTCCAATAAGTGAAAATAAGGAAGCAAGATAAAAAGCAAAATCAACTAGTCCTAATAGAGTTACTGATGATAGAAAATGTGGTGAGCACAACACATAAAATTGAAGATGATGAACAAATTAGAATACTCAAAAGACAACTTCTACTTTGCTTAATATCAAATTGAAAACATACAATAGGTATTTATAAGACTCATAATAGCAACTCTAAAATCACACAACTAAATGTGCAATAATATGACTTTAACACCCATTATCCTAGACATTAAGGACTCCAACTCATTACTACAATTTTATTACACATTAACAACAAAAAAAAAACTTCCACTAGCACACAATAATTTATAGCCACCCATTATAAGAAATTAACTACCTCTTAAAACCCATTACATCAAAATAACTCACACCTTTTTAACTTCTACTAACAATTTATCATAGGAAAATAAAGTTTATTATTTTCAACAACTGATTGGCAAGGTTGGACAGTGACATGGTTGATGTCCAACATAAATTTATGGTTTGTGTTCTAATGTTGCATTGTCTGGCATAATTCTAACACAGGAAACGACTCTTCACTATGATTAATGATCTACCAACAATATTTGAGGTTGTCACTGGAACAGCAAAAAAACAGGCAAATGAGAAGTCATCAGTTTCAACCCATGGTAGCAATAAATCCAAGTCTGGTTCAAAAGTGGTAAATGCAATCTCTCTCTCTCTCTAATTCACTCCTTTCATTCAGTACTTACTACTTATATGTTTAATCACTTAGATATCCTATTATCAAGTATGATGTTTTACTATAGGGGATTGGATTGAGAGACATTTGGACTTCTCAAGAATTCCTGATCTAAATATTATGGTTGGACATAATTTTTTGTTCAAAATGTTTGATGTGCCTAGAAAGCAATATTAATATTTGTAACGTGGAATCGTGGATGCATGCATCTAAGTAACACATGCTCTCCATTTTTCTATAATTCAGTCTAAATTGACTTTGCTAGGTCTTTATCTTAGAATTTTTTTTATTTTTTTTTTGGGCTTGGGGTGGGGGTATGTTATGTGTGTTATTTTATTCTGTTAGATGTTACTGCTATGTATATACGTGGTGGCTAAGTCAGAGATATTAAGGAGAGTGTGGAGTGATGGAGAGATATTAGGAGTGAGTGGTGTAGTGGTTAAGTTGGTTCCTAGTTTGTAGTTAGTAAAGAGGAGTTGGTTATGTACTGGTGTTCTTATTTAAAATGTCCAAATGTATTTGGGAAAGGGAGGAAATGATTAATATATGCATATGCATTTGGAGGTTATTTCCCTTGAAAGAACTGTTTTTCTTGCTGTCTCTTTTACTTGATTCACAATAGGTAAAAATAAGCAAAAAGTAAAGCAAAGAGAGCTTAGATCTCTGTTCCAAGATAGCCTTATTGGTACTTTTGATTCAACAGCTCACTATACACAATTACAGGAGCAGGAACATAACAAAATGGTATCAGAGCCTAGCAACGATGAGCAACAGCTAAGGCGTTTGGAGGCAAAAATAAGTAGTTTAAGTGTAGCACAAGACAAAAAAATTCAAGGAGATGATGAACTCAATGCAACAACTTTTTGCTGCTATTAACACCAGACTAGATGGAGTGACTAGAAATAAAGAACATACTGCAACATCTCACAACCAGCCATGCAAACATGGAATGCACAATCAGACCACAGGTACAACAAGTGGAAATTCAGGCTCTTATCTTCCAAAGATGGTGCAATTAGACTTCCCTAAATTTAATGGGGAGGAGGATCCAACTAGCTGGGTTTGTCGTGCTGATCAATTTTTCGATTTTCACCAAACTCTTGAGGAGGAACGGGTTCCACTGGCTTCATTTAACTTAGAAGGAGATGCTCAAGTGTGGTATCAACTTGTCAAAGAAGAGCAAGGAATTATGAACTGGAAATGGTTTAAAGAAGAACTTCACTTGAGGTATGGGCCAACACAATTTCTAGATTTTTTTGGGGATTTAACTAAGTTACAGCAGACAGGAACTGTAAAGGAGTGTCAAACTCAATTTGAAAAGTTGCTAATTTGAGCGGGTAGATTGTCACAAGAACAACAAGTGGGTTGCTTCACAAGTGGACTTAAAGATAATCTGAAGGTGGATGTACAGGCTTGCAAATCAGCTACATTGGTTGCTGCTATTGGAACAGAGAAAATGCGTGAAAATAACCCCAGCCAGAGCCGAGCATATCAAGCAGTACAAGTGCCCCTCATGCAGCAACAAGAGAGTGTGGCCTTCATATCATATGACTGTGGGTTAGTTCTCACCCTTGTAATTGTCTCCTTCTGAAATCTGATATGCTAACTACTTAGCCTTAGGTTTCTGTGTTATGATATGTCTGGCTTGGCATATGTATTCAGTAATTTGATGTCCTGAACTTGTTATTTGGAAAAGTTATTAATATTTCGATGGTTTGCAGGTTCTGAACATCTTATGATCTTATTGATAAGCTGGGATGTTTAGTTCAGTATAATATGATAGCATCTTGTTATGTGCAAAGGCAGCAGTTATACTCATTTCCACCATGTGGCAGCATATCCTTCACTATAAGCTTATAATAAGAACTGAGGTCTACTTAGCCTTAAGGTGCAATATTGTACAAATGGCTGATTTTGCATTTAACTGGTGTATGTACACAAATAGTTGGTTTCAACATTATGTGCATGTTTAGTAAGACCTACACAATGGTCATCCTTGCATTTAACAATTATGAAAATTTTAATTGATGTAGTACTAAAAAAAGAAAAAAAAAAAAAAAAAAAGGTTAACTTTTTTGTTAGGCCCAAAAAAAATAAAAAATTGAAGTGTACTTTAAAAATAAAATATTTCTTAGTTAAAATAGATATGAATTGTTAGGTTATTTCTACTTATAAATATATATATATATATATATATTGACAATTTGTTAATAACAAATATTTTGAAATTAAAACTTAGTTAAGTTGAATATTATATAAATTGCATAACATATAGAATTTATTTCTTCAATTAGAGTAATGAGTATAAAAAACAATTATTTCTATGACAACTATTTAACTGAAAGAATAAAAATTATCAAGTTTTATTTATTTATTTAAAAGTCATCTCTTTAGTGAAAAATAATAATTTTTTAATTAAAAAAACTATTCATTTTCAGCGAAAATATAAAGTGGACATATAAATAATAAGTGTCATTTCCATTCTATAATTAACTATAAAATTAAGGACAAATCATTTTTTTTTTTTTAAAAAAAAAAAAATTCTAATATGATGAAGTAAGTTGGTCCATCATTCTTCACACGGTACGGTGGACCAATAACAAGAATAATAATATTTTTAAATGGACAAATTTGAAGAAATCAAATATGTAAAAGGGTAAGACTTTCTTCAATATCTAATTTTCCAAACAATTCACGATATAATTGACTATTTATAATTTTTTTTCTAATAAAAAAATTAATTTTATTCATGCACAATTAGTGTATTGTTATGATTTTACCCATTCATCTCTCCTTAATGATCCAAAATGTATACAAATAACCATGGCATATTTTGAAACTCAATCCTTGCCTACAAGTTAACTAAGAATCATGACAAGAAGGCCACAAGGCAACACAATGTTAGTTATTACATACAAAACTGAGCCAGAAGATTGAAATAGGAACAAAATAACATCTCTACCATATTTTCTTTGTTTGTGAGGCATTATTGTTCTTGTGACAATTTCAATGATTTGTTACGGGCAACTTATGCACTTGCTAATAAACTTGTTTTATTATGCTTTTGTGACTTTAAGAAGTCTACTCTTTATTCAAATTTAAGTTCCTCAATGAAGACCAAGCAACATTTCCTTCATCTTTCCTGGCTGGTTGTTTTGGTCCAATTGACATTTCTTCTTTATTTTTTTTATTTTTTCCTTTTATTTTATTCCCCTCCAAACAAGACTTGACCATTGAATCAGCCATTTACCACTTCTCAGTTTCACTTCAAGACTGCTATAAATAGATGTACACAACTTAGTTTCTTCAAGAGCTCACAAGCAACTAACACATTTACAACTGCACACTAACCATCACTCACTCTAAAACCTCCTTTTCCATTCATTAGTTGCTCCATTCTTTCAATGGCAACCAATGGCTTTGCTCAACGTCTTGACCGTTTCCGTCCCTCAACACTCCCTATTTCAAAAGACCCTGCAAATCCCATTTGTGTACAGGAAAGTTCTTGTGTCTCCACCACATCACATTGGAAGAAAGCTTCTGAGCCCCTCCAATGCACTCATTTTGATGAGGTCTGCCGCATGATTTCACAATTTGAAAAGGCTGAAAGTGTTGACATTCAAGGTACTAGCCTCACTGTGGGTCAAGTCACTGCCATTGCTCGTCGCAGCCAAGTGAAGGTTAATCTTAATGAAGCTGTGGCTCGTGATCGAGTGGCAAGAAGTGCCAATTGGGTTGCAGAGAAGATCAATCTTGGGACAGACACTTATGGTGTTACCACTGGTTTTGGTGCAACATCACAGAGGCGCACAAACAAAACTACTGACCTCCAAACTGAGCTTATTCGTTTCCTCAATGCCTGTGTGATTGGTAAAGATAATCTTCCATCTAGTTATGCAAAGGTAGCTATGCTGGTTCGCGCAAATACGCTTATGCAAGGCTATTCTGGAATTCGTTGGGAATTACTTGAAGCAATGGCCAAGCTTATGAACGAAAATTTGATCCCTAAACTTCCTTTGAGAGGCACTATCACTGCTTCTGGTGATCTTGTGTTTATCCTACATTGCTGGTTTGCTAACCGGAAGACATAATTCCACGGTGGCCACCCCTGAAGGTCAAGAAATATCAGCTTTAGAGGCACTAAAGAGAGCTGGAATCTCATTCCCTTTTGAGCTACAAGCAAAAGAAGGTATAGCTCTTGTAAATGGGACAGCTGTTGGTTCAACAGTGGCGGCAACCTTTTGTTTTGACGCCAATGTTTTGGCTTTCAGAAATCCTCTCTGCTATGTTTTGTGAGGTAATGCATGGTAAGCCTGAGTTCACTGACAAACTGACCCATGAACTTAAGCATCATCCTGGCCAGATTGAAGCAGCTGCAATTATGGAGTTCCTCTTGGATGAAAGTGACTACATGAAAGAAGCAAAGGTTAGGCATGAGAAAGCTCCACTTACAAAGCCTAAACAAGATCGATATGCACTCCGCACATCCCCACAATGGCTTGGTCCCCAAATTGAAGTTATCCGTGCTGCAACACATTCAATCGAAAGGGAAATCAACTCTGTGAATGATAATCCATTGATTGATGTTTCACGGGATATAGCTGTTCATCGAGGGAATTTCCAAGGGACACCAATTGGTGTCTCCATGGATAATCTCCGCATTGCCATTGTAGCTATTGGAAAGCTCATGTTTGCACAATTTTCAGAACTTGTTTGTGACTACTACAACAATGGCTTGCCTTCAAATTTAAGTGGCGGTCCTAACTCCAGCTTGGACTATGGATTTAAAGGTGCTGAGATAGCAATGGCTGCATATTGCTCCGAGCTCCAATACCTTGCAAATCCAGTTACAACACATGTGCAAAGTGCCGAACAACACAATCAAGATGTGAACTCTCTTGGTTTGATTTCTGCAAGAAAGAGTGCAGAAGCCATTGAGATTCTGAAGCTAATGTCTGCAACATACATGATGGCTCTTTGCCAAGCAGTTGATCTAAGACATTTGGAGGAGAACATGAGGGAAGTAGTGAAACATGTTGTCCTCCAAGTAGTCAGAAAAACCCTTTACACAGCTGAAGATGGATCATTACTTGAATATCGTTTCTGCGATAAAGAGCTCCTACAGGTTTTCGAGCACCAGGCAGTGTTCTCTTACCTTGATGACCCAACTAATCCTTCTTATGCCCTTTTTCCAAAACTGCGAGAAGTGCTTGTAGAGAGAGCACTCAAAGATCCTAAATCTGAATCTACAAATGAAAAAGGGTACTCAATTTTCAAGCAAATTCCAGAGTTTTTGGATGAACTGAAGGCAAGACTAGGAGAAGAAGTAGCAAAAGCAAGGGAAAGAAATGAAAATGGAGATTTCCCATTAGCTAATAGAATTAAGAAATGCTGGACCTATCTAGTATACAGGTTCGTGAGAAGTGAAGTTGGCACTGAGCTTCTTAGTGGTGCGAAGAAAGTGAGTCCAGCGGAGGACATTGAGGAGGTTTATGAAGCAATTAATGAAGGAAGACTAGAAGGAGTTTTGATTAAGTGCCTGGCACAATGGAAAGGCTCTGCAGCTCCATTTACTCCAAGGCCTATAATGGTGTCATCTCCAGCACATTGTAATGTTGAGTATTGGAAGTTGTTTGAGAGAATGATCGTGTCTCCTTCTGTTGCAAGTAGGGCAGGAATCTGAAGATTCACAACCATTACTTAGCAGGATGTAGACATTTTGATTGTTTTTTTTACTTACAAAAAAGATAGTATGTAATAAAGTACATTGCAAAAAGCATTGTGCTTTTCATTGTGGATATTTCCAAAGATTAAATTGTATCGAAACTCTTCTCTGTATCAAAATTGTTCCTTTACAGAACTGTTAAGTGCAGATAACATCTGCATAAACTGTTATGCTTTTCGTTTTTCTGTTTCGAGTTCAATATGTAATGTATTGGAAGACTACATTCATGGACTTGAAAAATATGGAATATATGATCATATTGAAGCAAATTTTCTGCAAGAATAATTCACACCACAAATGAAAGTTCTCAACCTTTTACCATCCCAGTCTTCTTGCTAGCTCTCCCTATTGAGGAATCTTTGTGCTTAAGAAAGATGGAATTAAGCACCATTCACCTCTGTTCATAACTATTAGCATTAATTTTAGTCTACCAAAAAATGAAACAAACAACTGCAATTACATGAACAAGAATGGTTGAACAATAGAATCACATGGAATTTTCTTGGGACTGTATTGTTTTGATTGAATTTTCATGTGCCAACTAATTACTAAGAAATGAAGCCTTCACAAATATCCAGCTTAAGAAAAGGCAATCAATTGATTTGAATCATATGTTGATATCTCTTAATAAAATGGTCAAAGTCAACTACTTCCTAATTCCAATAATAGGAAAACTGAACTGTATTTATTAATTTTTCATATTTTAAATTCTGTTGCTGAGAGGAAAGGTTCTGTGTCATAACAAAGTTTCAAAATGAGAGAAGACTTGAAAATTGAAGGAGGTAAATTTTCTGTAGTTATTAACAGATTAAAGATTGGTGTCTTTTTGAATCAAAGTCCATGAATTCAATGAATATATGTACATATACAAATACAAATACATATATAATATATATATATATATATATATATATATATATATTATATATATTTATTTATTTATTTATTTCTTTATTTAGTACTATTAAGGGTTTGGACTGGGCTGAAGCCCTGAATTCTCTAACTTACTATGTTTTAGTTAACAGTTATAGAATCAAAGTTATAATTAAATTTTGGAATTTAAATGTACAATTCATTTTTTAGACACAACTATATATTACACGGTTATTTATTTTCTTTAAATCAATAGCTTCCGTATGTATCAGGTGTCATTTTGAATTTGAAGAGACTTTATTGTATTTGTTTGTGATTCTTCATAAGTTTGCAAGTAATATCTCTTTAAAGATTATGTTGATATACACACTTTAAAATCTAACAAATAGTCTAGTGAAATCTAATATTATTTAATTAGTAATGATTGTGAGGCTTATTGGTAATAAGGGAGCATTAGTTAAAATATTACATTGTTAAAGCTATCAATTGGTTTAATTGGTAAAAAAAAATAAAAAATTGTTGCATATCACAGATTTAGGATTTGAATTAAATCTCGTATTCACTTGAAATAAGCAATTTATGAGGAGGGAGAAACCCACATTCGGTATGTAGTTTATACCAAAACATATTGAATTTAACTTTGGTAAATATGGGTTTCTGGATTTTATATATTTAAATGAACCAGGAATGAATAACAAATCAAACTTAAATTTATTATGCTTCTTCTATTTAATTTAAAGTACTGATCATTCATTGTATATGAACATGTGTTTTAGAATAGTAAAAATACGACTTTGCATGCATTCCTTCAAGGACGTATGATGAAAAAAATCCTACAACATATTTATGCATATAAATATTTTGTAATTCACGAATAAAATAAATTGTACCTTGTTCTTAAAGTGTTAATAATTTGAATAAAATATACACAACTCCTAGTAGTTTAATTTATCCGCAAACATATAATTGTATTTTATTTTATCCAAAGTCATTCCATAATTTAGATGAATATATCCATTGACGAAATTTGTTAAGATTAACCAAATAAACACTCAAGTGCCATGTACGTAAGCGCACCATTGTCTTGACCTGTGATTTTTTCTTCCAAATTTTAAAATCTCAAATCCTTAAATCCTCAAATTTATTTCCCACAGTCACAGAGCAGAAATGAATCGGCAGCAAAATAAATCTCCACTGAAAAAGTATATGTAATGGAAGATTATATTTTTGGTAAAAAAAATAAAAAAATTTACTCATTCAGATAAACATTGGATTGGAATCCGTGACAGAACAATTTTTAAATATTTTAAGATTAATAAAGATGGCACCTTGCTTTGGAGAGCTGGAATACGAATCTCTGTATTGAATATTCCCGCGGTTAACTGATAACGACCAAGATGACACGGATTGACACCTGGTAGCAGACGTAATGATTATTACCAATAATGTCCCTGTCACTTGTATGTTACAACTTATATGTAAGCAAGACTACCATAATTCAGTATTTTTTAAAATAATTTATTTAGGTATGAAGTACATTTGAGTCTATGAATTAGAGGTATTCTTTTTATTTTATAAATCTTTACTTTGAATAACCGCAAATATTTTAACATGTCAGTAACCGAAAATAAAAAACGAGAACTGCCTATTCAGATCCATTTTTTGGATTTTTGGGTTGTCTTGCACAGCCCTACTAATTAGTAAATTACCTATGTTTGTTTATAATAGTGTTTAATGGATAATTAGCAATAAAGTTTAAGTACCTGTGCTGCCTGGAGAAACTTATAGAGACTTCTTTTATGATAGCCAAGCAGGCAAGCACCACCATCCTCCTTCGTCCCTCTGAACGTGCATATAGAAAATCAGAAAATGTCCAACAACGAAGAATCTGAGGAGTACATAAATGGGGAATTCATTTGAAAAGGTGTAGCAGAGGTTCAAGGATAGATCCAAGGTATGTTTAAACCAATGATTACCGTGGGTTCAGTTCAGTTCTTACTTCTTTGTTGGTTTCAATATTTGTTTTTGTTACTTTTCTTTTTCTTTCTTAGAAAGTGGCACAAACAAAAGAGATGCTTTCGAAACAAGCTGTTCAGACAAAGGAAATCTTGTCAAAACAGGCAGTTAAGATCGCCAAGCAAGCCGAAGAACACGAAAGATTCATTAACAAGGTGGTATTTTCGTGTTTATGTGAAATTGCTTTAATGTGTATTTTCCGTTTTGCTTCATTATACATGATTTATACTTATGTCTCATTTGGGTATTTCAATACTGAAAATGACTTTTACATGTTTCCCATTTAGGTGACGCATCTATTGGGGGTTCTTGGCTTTGGTGGCTTTTGCTTCCTTTTGGGGGCAAGTAAGTAGTTTAATGATTGGTTTTGTTAGTCATAACCCACTACAATGCTTTCTTTAAGTAATTTTCTAATTTTGGTTTTGCTTGTTTTGTTTGTTTTGTTACCAGGACCCCAAGACATTCCCTATGTATATTGTTTGTTCTACTTCATCTTTGTTCCTCTTCGGTGGATATACTACCGGTTTAAGAAATGGCATTATTATCTTTTGGTAAGCTTATAACATATCTCAATATCTTTTTAATTCTTGAAATACATGTCTCAAATAGTTATTCCTTTAGAAATCACATCTTGATTTCTGGGCAATCAGCATTATGATTTTCTCATGTTATTTTTATTATGAGGTGATTCATGAGAAGTAAGTATTAGCAATTACCTGTGACTATTATAGCCAGAGGTGAAGACTGTCAATTCAGTGCTTTGAGACTTGAGAGTGCATTCTTCAAGCTCAAGCTGAACAGTGCTGAAAGGCAAACGAAAGGGATACAGGATTTGGTAGGAATGAATGTTGGCATATATCCTAACAAAATGTGACCTTGGGAGGAGTTGTAACTAATTTAATTAAATGGGAAGAGGTTCTTGTCATTAGAACCATTTTGAACAGTACATATTGATAGAGGCTTTTGGCATCAGCAAGTCCCATCTGATAATTAATTGGAACTATGCTTCCATGCCCTTCACAATAAAAATTGACAGAGTGGTATCAATAATACAATTATTTGATTTTTGGTAATATTTAGTCAATTGTTTTATGGTAATCTACACATTCCTATGAAGAAGTTATATGATTGTTCCTGTGTCCCAGGATTTTTGCTATTATGCCAATACAATCTTCTTGGTTGACCTTCTTTTCCATCAAAAGAATGAAAAGCTTTTCATGGTTTGCTTTTCATTTGCTGAGGTAAGCATCTATCCTTTGATTCACTTCTTGATGAAGACAAAGAAGTGATTCACTGTCTCTACTGTATAACTCATTTGAGTGACTCTGCAGGGACCACTTGCTTGGGCTCTAATTGTTTGGCGTTGCAGTTTAGTTTTCAGTTCCCTTGACAAAATTGTCAGTGTTCTTATCCATCTTCTACCTGGTAAGTTATGTATTTCTACTTCAGTATCCCATTAGTTTTCAACGAGGTAATAATATACTGTAAATTATTAAGGCGCCAAAGATGATGGTGATTGGCAATTGCCAGTGGCAAATCGCATGTGTATGTTTGTGCCTTGTATTCATGGAAGTTCTTCATTCCTAAGTTACATTATTCAAACGATTATATCCATATTTGAGAGGGAGGCAGCTTTATCATGTGCTCAAGATATTATAAAGTGCCGGAGATCTTTCTTATTAAATAATTACTGCTGCTTGCATTCAGATCTTGTTTTAAGAAGTGAACAGAAATAAAGGTACTGTTCAAGAGTTTCATGCTAGACTAATTTTCTCTCAAGTGTTGAGTGGCAATAGCATAAGGTTGGTCTTCATAATAGACTAATTTTCTTGCAAGTTTGCATTACCTAGAATAAAGTTTCCTGGTGAGTGAAAATCTTAAGGGCAAGGCCCATCCAGTTATGGAAAACAGTTTTCCATTTTCCATAAATAATATAAATATGTTTTTTGCAAGTTTTGTTGTTTCTCCATTATTATTATTTTTATTTTATTTTATTCCTTTTCATTTCTTATTTGCTTTACTTGGCCAAACTGAGACAGAAAAAACAATGGATAAGTTTCCAAAAATATTAATACCTTAAATATTTTAGTACATTTATGAAGCTATCTTCATGCAAATTACTCTGTCAAGTTGGATTGAGCATTTAGTTTTGATATATATTGGTAATTATTATTTTGTTGTTCCAGCTTTTTCTTTTTCTTTGGTTTTATATGGAAGCAGGAACTGTTTGAAAGTACTCCTACAGTCCTACCATTCCTCTATGCTCTTTGATGTTCAGTTTTTCTGTTTGTTTTGTGTTATCCAACATATGAACATACCGTCATGATTGTTTTCCTCTTTAGATTTTCTTGGTGCAGCTTAATAGTTTTTGTGCATGATAATTCAATGAATAGAGAGGGAATTATAAGAACACCTTAGTCCAAACGTTTTTAGCACACCCAGATATTTTTGTATGGAGAGGAGAGAGATAGAGAGCGAGAGTGTGTCATGCAACAATGCCTGTACCTTAGATCTTCATGGTAGAGCACAAATTGATGCCAAAATCTATAATAGTTTGTATTATGAATGTAGATGACTATGGTCATCCTGAGCCAGACAAATTGCTAGTAGACTTGATTAACTACTGATAGACCAAATATATGTGCATATCATTACCATTCTGCTTTTATTATACCTCTAATTCGATAGGCTTTTTCAGGAATAGTTTTCTTTACCATTCGATGGTGGAATCCTGCAACCTTTGCAGCCATGCATCCAGAAGGAACTTCTCGCAGAGCTTCGTGGCCTTATGTTGAAGATATATCCTACCTTTGGATATGGCTGTTTGTGGTACCCTTGGTAGCTTACACTCTATGGCAGGTGCTCTATTTTCTCATTGTCGATGTCTTACGTCGACAAAGGCTGTTAAGAGATCCTGAAGTCATGACTTCTTACAGGTAATTAACTCTCGCTTGGGGCGTCTAGGATGATGTGTTCTTCCTTTTTGTTTTGATTTTACATAATTAATCTCGTCTTTTCACAGGGAACTCTCCAAGAAAGCACAGAAAGCAAACAATATATGGTGGCGCTTAAGTGGGTTGCTTGGGGATCAAAATCGCCTGCTAATGTACATAGTTCTTCAAGGCATATTTACTGTGGCAACTATGGCACTTACAGTTCCCATATTCTTGTCATATGAATTACATGTAATTTTTCAAATACTCAAGGTCTCTGCGTCTGTGTGGAATGGGGGAAGCTTTCTGTTGGAGGTGATGCCAGGGCAGGTAATTCTCAAGGAGAAGAAGAAATCAGAGATACAGCCTGTTCAAACTCAAGATCATCAATCTGAAAATTCAATCAAGATCAATAATTCAGCTGAGGCAGTAGAGTCCTAACTGTTAGTGAATTAATAGCTGTTTACCAAACTAGTCATAGTGGTATAACTTTTTCTCTATACTTAATTTTAGGTAACTTGTAATACTTGAAGTTGTCTGTGTTTTACAAATCCGTGGTAACTATTACCATTTGCAGATTGGTCTAAACATGTGACTTCAATTGAGATTTGTTGAATCAAAAATTTTGTCTTCCATTTTCTCATTTTCTCAGTTTGATGTTCAGGTCATATTCACCATTGTGCTGTATATCCAGTTTCCTTACAAAAAGGCCAAGTCCGATATTAATTTTTTTTATTAAGTTAGTTAGGTTAAATTGATACAAAAAATTTATACCAATATAAATGAAGGCAGTATTCTATCAAATAGCTATTAGGATATAATTTATGACATTATTCTATTAATTGCCATTTCAATCTCAACTAGTATGGGAATTAATATTTAGTTGCATTGAGTTGATAAATAACACTTTTTCAACAGTGAGAAGTCAAAATAGACATGTTTATGTCTATAAAAGACATGTTTCATCAGGTTGAGGAATATGATACAGAAAGAAAACCAAAGAAGGGTTTTGAAATAATATACTTGAAAATACAAGCACTATTCTATTTGCCTGTACTTTATTACATACTTATTTACTAGGAAATAAAAAATTTAGGTGTTTCTGCATCCTGCAATTATCAGTACTCTAAATGCTAAGGGAATTGATTGAGAGTTTTCAGAATCCTGCTCCAGTTGTAATAGGAGACTTGATGCTCTCAAACAACTTCCAATACTCAGGATTACAATATGCAGGAGATGACACCATAATAGGCCTTGGAGTAAATGGAGCTGCAGAGCCTTTCTACTGTGTCAGACACTTCATCAAAACTCCTTCTAGTTTTCCTTCATTAATTGCCTCATAAACCTGCCCAATGTCCTCCCCTGGACTCACTTTCTTCGCACCACTAAGAAGCTCAGTGCCAACTTCACTTCTCACGAACCTGTATACTGGATAGGTCCTGCATTTCTTAATTCTTTTAGCTATTGGGAAATCTCCATTGTCATATCTTTCCCTTGCTTTTGCTACTTCTTCTCCTAGTCTTGCCTTCAGTTCATCCAAAAACTCTGGAATTTGCTTGAAAATTGAGTACCCTTTTTCATTTGTAGATTCAGATTTAGGATCTTTGAGTGCTCTCTCTACAAGCACTTCTTGCAGTTTTGGCAAAAGGGCATAAGAAGGATTAGTTGGGTCATCAAGGTAAGAGAACACTGGCTGGTGCTCGACAACCTGTAGGAGCTCTTTCTCGCAGAAACGAGATTCAAGTAATGATCCATCTTCAGCTGTGTAAAGGGTTTTTCTGACTACTTGGAGGACAACATGTTTCACTACTTCCCTCATGTTCTCCTCCAAATGTCTTAGATCAACTGCTTGGCAAAGAGCCATCATGTATGTTGCAGACATTAGCTTCAGAATCTCAATGGCTTCTGCACTCTTTCTTGCAGAAATCAAACCAAGAGAGTTCACATCTTGATTGTGTTGTTCGGCACTTTGCACGTGTTGTAACTGGATTTGCAAGGTATTGGAGCTCGGAGCAATATGCAGCCATTGCTATCTCAGCACCTTTAAATCCATAGTCCAAGCTGGGGTTGGGACCGCCACTTAAATTTGAAGGCAAGCCATTGTTGTAGTAGTCACAAACAAGTTCTGAAAATTGTGCAAACATGAGCTTTCCAATAGCTGCAATGGCAATGCGGAGATTATCCATGGAGACACCAATTGGTGTCCCTTGGAAATTCCCTCCATGAACAGCTATATCCCGTGAAACATCAATCAATGGATTATCATTCACAGAGTTGATTTCCCTTTCGATTGAGTGTGTTGCAGCACGAATAACTTCAATTTGGGGACCAAGCCATTGTGGGGATGTGCGGAGTGCATATCGATCTTGTTTAGGCTTTGTAAGTGGATCTTTCTCATGCCTAACCTTTGCTTCTTTCATGTAGTCACTTTCATCCAAGAGGAACTCCATAATTGCAGCTGCTTCAATCTGGCCAGGATGATGCTTAAGTTCATGGATCAGTTTGTCAGTGAACTCAGGCTTACCATGCATTACCTCACAAAACATAGCAGAGAGGATTTCTGAAAGCAAAGCCAAAACATTGGCATCAAAACAAACCGTTGCCGCCACTGCTGAACCAACAGCTGTCCCATTTACAAGAGCTATACCTTCTTTTGCTTGTAGCTCAAAAGGGGATGAGATTCCAGCTCTCTTTAGTGCCTCTAAAGCTGATATTTCTTGATCTTCAGGGGTGGCCACCGTGGAATTATGTCTTCCGGTTAGCAAACCAGCAACGTAGGATAAAGGCACAAGATCACCAGAAGCAGTGATAGTGCCTCTAAAAGGAAGTTTAGGGATCAAATTTTCGTTCATAAGCTTGGCCATTGCTTCAAGTAATTCCCAACGAATTCCAGAATAGCCTTGCATAAGCGTATTTGCGCGAACCAGCATAGCTACCTTTGCATAACTAGATGGAAGATTATCTTTACCAATCACACAGGCATTGAGGAAACGAATAAGCTCAGTTTGGTGGTCAGTAGTTTTGTTTGTGCGCCTCTGTGATGTTGCACCAAAACCAGTGGTAACACCAGTAAGTGTCTGTCCCAAGATTGATCTTCTCTGCAACCCAATTGGCACTTCTTGCCACTCGATCACGAGCCACAGCTTCATTAAGATTAACCTTCACTTGGCTGCGACGAGCAATGGCAGTGACTTGACCCACAGTGAGGCTAGTACCTTGAATGTCAACACTTTCAGCCTTTTCAAATTGTGAAATCATGCGGCAGACCTCATCAAAATGAGTGCATTGGAGGGGCTCAGAAGCTTTCTTCCAATGTGATGTGGTGGAGACACAAGAACTTTCCTGTACACAAATGGGATTTGCAGAGTCTTTTGAAATAGGGAGTGTTGAGGGACGGAAACGGTCAAGACGTTGAGCAAAGCCATTGGTTGCCATTGAAAGAATGGAGCAACTAATGAATGGAAAAGGAGGTTTTAGAGTGAGTGATGGTTAGTGTGCAGTTGTAAATGTGTTAGTTGCTTGTGAGCTCTTGAAGAAACTAACTAAGTTGTGTACATCTATTTATAGCAGTCTCGAAATGAAACTGAGAAGTGGTAAATGGCTGATTCAATGGTCAAGTCTTGTTTGGAGGGGAATAAAATAAAAGGTAAAAGTAATAAGAAGAAATGTCAATGGACCAAAATAACCAGCAAGGAAAGATGACACCCAGTGCACCTGTTTCATGCCTTGAAACCATGACCTATAAGTCACCAAATAAACCAACTTACCGTTGCGCCAAAGGCTTGCTTGGTTTTCATTGAGGAACTTAAATTTTAATAAAGAGTAGACTTCTTAAAGTCACAAAAGCATAATAAAACAAGTTTATTAGCAAGTGCATAAGTTGCCTGTAACAAATCATTGAAATTGTCACAAGAACAATAATGCCTCACAAACAAAGAAAACATGGCAGAGATGTTATTTTGTTCCTATTTCAAGCTTGGTGGTTCAGTTTGGTATGTAATAACTAACATTGTGCTGCCTTGTTCTTGTCATGATTCTTAGTTAACTCGTAGGTAAGGATTGAGGCTCAAAATATGCCATGGTTAATTGTAGACATTTTGGATCATTAAGGTGAGATGAATTGGTAAAATCATAACAATAAACTAATGTACATGAATAAAACTAAGTTGTTTTATTAGGAAAAAAAATTATATAGGCAATTATATTGTGAGTTTTTTGGAAAATTAGATGTTGAAGAAAATCTTACCATTTCAAATATCTGATTTGATCTCTTCAAATTTGTCCATACAAAAATATTATTGGTCCTCCCCGTGAAGAATGATCGATGGACTTCCTTCACATTTAGAAAAAAAAATTTGATTTGACTTTTATTAGAATTCATCCTCCATATCTCAAAAGATTAGGATTTTTTTTTTTAATTTTATAGTTAATTAAGAATATAAATGATATTAATTTTTTTTTTTTTTGTTCCACTTTATACTTTAGTTGAAAATTAATTTTAAAAAAATAAATTTGGTAGTTTCTTAAATAAAAAAATTATTTAAGTTTTTTCCCCAAAGAGGTGACCGTTATATAATTTTTTTTTTTTTAATTCTTATTTTTAATAGCTATCCAAATATCTTGTTTTTCTTATTCTTTCAGTAAAATAGCTACCATGTTTTTAAAAATTAATATTTTAATAATAACAATATATGAATTAAATGACATTCCAATCGTAATAAATTATTTATTTGTGATACCTTAGTTAAGTGTTTTAAGGTACTCACAAAAAACACAACACTAAAAGTGCATATAGAAGTCAAAAAAAAATTAGGCTGAATTCATAAGAAATTTTTTGAAGTCATGCTTATTATTTCCCAAAATAAATTGAACCAAGTCACACTAGGGCTCAGTTTGTAGTTGATAGTTTTAACAATAATAGCCCAAACCCAATCGTTGGGATAGATTCTTTAGACTTAATGTTAAACCAGACTCAAGCTTCAAACCATCAAGCCCATATGCCCCCCAACTAGTCGCTTGGGACGCAACATGTACTTGGACAAAACCCTATAAAAACTTAATATTGGTTTATTGCCTTTCCAACGTAGGGATTATAACTCCGACGAGTACATGAAGTCCTTCAAAGCCATTTGATTCTGAAATAGCAATAATAATTGTATATAATATTAATTTAAATCACTTTTAACTTGTATAATAATACATTTAGTTAAAATTAAAAAATTATTTTTAATCAAACGATAATACAGTTGTAACCTATTTTTCAACAACTACTCATCTATAATTTTTCAAAAACACTAATAACAAAATACAAGAAATAATTTTTATATTATTTCTTGACAAAAATATCCTAATTCTTTTAAAATATTTTTATGATTCAACAACATTTCTTTTAACTAACCAAAACTAAATCATATTATATTAATATCAATTCATCCATAATCTCTACTAACAAATTAATTCTTCATATTACTAATTTTCAAAAACCAAACCAAACTGGCCAAATTCTATCTTTACTATTTACGTTTCAATCGGTCCATGTCACGAGAAAGTCCAAGAGTGTATAATCAAATAGAAAAGGAAATATGGATTAACCTGATTAATTTTAATTAGTTTTCTCAAGATATGGACAGATAAGAAGGCTACTGGCTGATATTTAACAAAAATCTCATTACTTTTAATTTTTAAAAACATGGTAGCTATTTTACTGAAAGAATAAGAAAACCAAGATATTTGGATAGCTATTAAAAATAAGAATTAAAAAAAAATATCATTTATCTTCAATTTATTTTGTATGCCACACCTGTACATTTGCATTGAGTAATGCTCAATACTACAGACAAATATAGACAAAAAAAGCCCACCAGAATTTAAAAGAATGAATGGTCACCCAAAATTACAAACTGAAACTTCTCTTTTTTTTTGTTGGTGTGTTTCTGGGTACAACAGAAACTGCTTTTACATAAGAGAAACAATGCCCTATATAATGCATTGAAGTCCCTCACTACACTCAAAACTACAAATGGAAACCAACAAAATGAAAGAAGCCTTGGGCAGGTCTGAACACTGTCCTGTACCTATAATGGCAAATTATCACATCCACTGTGATATGGCTTCTTAACAAATACCCCTAGAGTTGACAAAACTTGAGGGGAAAAAATAAAATTGTCCCGGACAACAAACCAATATAATGAAGCCCAGGTTGTAGAAATATACTGTACACATGATGATCAGATTATATGCACAACTTTCAGCAGTCTGCATAATTGTGCAAAGCACAGCAGACAGCCAAAGAAACAAGATAGAGCATCAGATGTAATAATCATGATTACATGCATTACTCTGATCGTGCTAGTAAGAATCCAAAACCAGAGTTCTCGCGAATCAACGGCGGAGGATCAACATCAGCTATGTCAATTTGTTGCATGGATTTGGAAATGTCATCCACCGAAAATGGAATGCTGCATTTATGTTCATAAAGTACCCAATGAAGAAAAATCCATATGAAGTTATTCCAGATCAAAATAGGAAAAGAAGTATAAACTGTTAATTGAACACGTTAATATAGTACCTTGAGTCATCATCTAATAGGAAAGAACTGCTGACAGCAGTGTTGGAGTCCTCAGTCATCATAACTCTCATATTTGATATAACCTGTATAACTAAAGTTTCAGGATGAAATTTGCACAATTGAAGATGCACATATCCAGCAAGAAGAGATCTTACGACAAAAGTACAGGATTAGGTTAACCAAATCAGGCAACACTGACTTACCTCTGAAGACACACTGTGTGTGCCATATTTGTCATCCCAGTACATTGTACTGATCCTGTATAACTGTTGTATACTGAGCACCTGAAGCAGCAAAGATGATTCTTTAGATCAGAATAGAAGGTGAACTTTGTTTATAAAGATGGAACATAGAAAGAGAAGAGGCACTAACAGGGCAAAGCTCCTTCGTTATTTCATTCAGGGTCTTTTTAGGTTTTTGATGTATGACCTGAGATATTGCAAAATGAAAGAAAATAATGTTGGTCAGCTCATTTTGCGACGAGTATCACTCATTGAATTCAAATTTCAATGCAAATGAATCTTACTAGGAATCCAACAGCCTGCCTGATATGCTTCAATTCATCCCACGCCGAACCAGCATACTACACAAGATGGATGTGAGCCAAAGACATAAAGATGGCAATGTAAATGGTTGCAAAGGGTTGGTTGGTGCTTACCTCCTCTGTTGCCTCGATGCACCATTGTTCTAGTTCAGCCAAACCAGCCTTTACATACTCCCCATTACTGAATGAACAACACTCACGTCGCAAAAGAAGACTGCAGCAGTATCATGCAAATTGCATTAAATCCGCAGAATTTACAAGAGGTGAACAAATTCTAGCTGCAGCTATATCTTACAGAATGAAAAAGAAGAAAATAAATGGAGAGAAATTACCTATTGAATAATTGAACATTGATAAATGAGAATATCTGAGTGAACACTTTACGGACTAAGAATGGCGGCACCTGTTAAAGCCACACCATTAGAGGATAAAAATATTCCCTTAAGAAGATAAATGCAGAAATTTTATGTAAAACCTCAGAACGCACATAGTTCACTCTCATTAGCTTCAGATAGTTGTTTAAGCTTTTCACAATGCTTTGCCAATGAGCAATCAAAGCTTGCTGAGCAACTGCATTAGCATGTGCACGTCCTTTCACTAGACTTGCACGTGATGTTCGGGGAGCCTGCAATTGCATTTGCAGATATAATTAAAGCAAAGAGAATTTTGCATGCCATCCTATGTTGTAGCCTATCCTTTGAAAGCAGGATCACAACAAATAAATAAAATAAAAAAAGAGCCAACTTTTGTGACTGCCAATGATTATAACTCTATGGAAAGAGGATATGCACATGATACAACAGTTGTTTCAGTTAGGTGGTTACCCAAAAACAAGGAACAAGAAAGGATAGAGAAAAGAGAAAATAATAAATTGTATAGCTGCACTGTAGCAGATGGCAACTCTGATTATGCATGTCTTCCCAATTTCATCACTTAAGTACGAAACAGTCTTGTCCTCTAGTTGTCTTTGACGGTTCAATAAAACATAATCCCTTCTTCCTTCCTTCCTTCCCATGAACCTGAGTTTTGAGATGCTACATACAATACACGTATGCTAGATTTTTACTCCCGACATGATTAGACTTTTCCTTTTCTTATCAGAAGGGGATAAAAGAAAATTTTTAATCTTATGAAAGAATTATATAAATCATAGCCTTCATAATAAAATAAATTTAGTAGTTACCTGAATACACAATCCAAGCAACGGGGAGATCTCCTTTTTAAGGTTGTCTCTTATCATTCCATATATCTTTTCAAGGAAGGCAGTAAGCTGCTGTTTAAACAATAATGCTGGATATTTTGCCTCAACTTGCCGTAAATCATCCAGTCGGCCAAACCCTCGACCATTAAGAAACGACAGCCCAGCACTTTGAGGAGATGCTCGTAACCCCTAGAATGATTTTTTTTTTTTTTTTTTTGTTGGTGGAGCAGGAGGAGTTAGAAGAAAGATGGATAACATAAAAATAAAAAAATAGTGCACTCCTTAATAAGGAGCTTTAAAAGAGTATATGTGGTGACTTCATACTTGAGACATCCTTCCAAACAGAGAAGCTGTTGCTGTCCTCCTCCGTTGGGGCGTCAAGCTAGCTGCTCCACTTGCTTTGAGAGTGTGTTGGAGCAGCAATAACAAAGTAGATGTATTAGACAACCAATAGGCCAATACATCATTATTGTCCTGGACCTTAAATTATTAGGAAGTAACAAGCATTAGTAATATGTAGATGTATTTCAGAAGTTGATCTATGAAACTTTAAATGCAAAACAAATGCAGATTTCATGAACGCTGCCATATAATTCAGAAAGCAGTAACTAACCTCTATGGCTGAAGCTACCGTTTGAATAATACGGTCAAAAACACTTGTCCTTTCAACTTCGAAAGACCTCCAGTTAAGAAGGCATTTGTATACAAGGCATGCTGCAACAGGCTTTCCCCCAGAAAATCCCAAATCTTGTGTTATACACTTGATCAACAGATCCTGGTACTCCTGAGACGGAAATCAAATTGCAACACAAAGTACAAAGGATAAATTGACAAAACAAAAAGAAATTCTGCAAAGATGTCCGGATTGTCGTGCATCTCAATAGTCACTTACTTGCTGCTTTTCATTAAGAGATTTTTGTGGTTTTCCCTCCGATTCAGGCTCACGTAAATTTGATACAACAGGAGACATATTCTAAAAGAAAAATACAAAATACACATTTAAGCTAATCCATACATGTCAATCTATATCTATATATATTAAAAAGAAAAAGATGTCCTCTTACTGATGTAATTTTTGCTTCTCCATTTAGAACATTTCCATTCTCAGGTGTCCTCTGCAGATTGTCAAAGAAATGCACCATGAGTTTCTATCGGTACGTTATAATAGCAAGCAGCATATGTATAAAAAGGATATAATGAGTAATGGCCTCAGGGTCCAATGCTACCTGAATAATCACTGTCTTTGGTCTTGCAGATACAGCTTTCCCAGTTGGTGATACTGCCAATCCTTGTTGGCGAAGTACTTGATTTTCTGACTCAGTATTGGATAGTTTATCCTCTAGCCTGAATCATAAAAATAGATTGATTTCAGAGAAAAGTTTAAAAGGAGTCTGACTAATCAGAAAAATCTCAGATTCCATGCACATTTCAGTGTCATTGCAATCAGGTGCTTCTGACTTTTCCTCTTTCTTTTTCAGATCGGCAAGCACTATCATAACAGAGAGATACTACAACCAAATACCTAGACCCCAACAGACAGTAGACATCCATAACTGAAGTTAAGGATAGTAAATATGGTCAGATATACCTCATTCTTGGTTGCTTTCATGACCAAGGAAGCACCGGTACCGGTACTTCAGTGCGGTGCGGTACGATATAGGTGCATGGGTTTGTCATTTTCTAAAGAATGACGGTACGGGTACGGCGGGGTACGTAATTAAATAATTAAAAAAAATATTATATGAGAAAAAGGCATTTGAAGATTAACTAATAGAATAAAATTCTCTAACTACAAAGAAATGAGTACATAAAGAAAGGAAATTGATGTTAAAAGGTTTATAATTACATAATTAGAAATTCTATTTTAAATCATTTGACCAAAATTAGTTTTTCTCTGAATGAATTCTTATTTTGTTTGTTAATATATATATGTTTTCTATAATTACAGCTAAAGACCCAAGGTGTGAAATAAATTGTACCTAAAATTAGAAAAAATAATTGGTACGTAGGTGGTATGTACCAAAGGAGAACTAAATACCTAGTGCATACCCAGTACTGGTATGACATACATTTTGAAGTACCCATGTTAGCTTTTATCAGATTTTATATTGAACATAGCCACTATAGTAAGAATAGTTACTAACATAACAGATATATTTCTCTCATGTTTCTACAAACCTCTGGACAGATTCCTGAAGCTGATCCACTTTTCGCTCGGCATCTTCAAGCTTTTTAGCCAGCTCTGTATTTCTAATCTCAGCATCTGAACGAGATTTTCTGGCTTCTTCTGCAGCCTGTTTTTCCAATAGCAGCAATTCCTGTACAATTAAAGGTTCACTACATCAGGATCCTACACATTCTAAGTCACCAAAATCAATAATAATTGATAAGTATGAATGCTAAGCAAAATGGAAAAAAGATGAAACTGCTTTCTTTTCTTTAAGTAGTAATCTAAAGCCAAGACCATCCCTGAGCAATGGAATACACAGTTGAGGGTTGGTGCTGCCAAACATGTAGCTTAGAGCTGATTCGAGGTATATATGTTATAGGGCATCCAGATTAACTTATATCAGAAGAACAGTCTGAAGGAAATTCCCCATTAAATTCGCATTTTATGATTGATCTATAATAATTGTAACCAAAATTGTCTTCGACAATAATTTCTTAGGGACAACCCACTGACTCCAAGAGTCAGACCTTAGTAACTGTCAGCATTAAGGAAAAATAAAGTTAAGCGAATAACGCATTACGGTCCATTAAAAGTGAGCCATTCAAGTTAATAAAGATGTCATTAGCTTTTCCTGTTATATTTTTTCCACATTGCACTTCCAACACACCCATAGGAACTGTCCCAAAAAGCATGTCCTGTTTGGTTAAGCACGCAGAAAAAGAAAGAAATCCCCATATTTCGTATATAAGAAAAAGAAATTATCTGTCTGGTTCAGGATTGATCTCTCATAATGAGTCAGCCTGACCCAATAGGGAAATCCCAATTCATTGGGCCTTTTGATATTATCAAATAGAAAGCCCAAAGGGCGCCATATTCTAGGAGCCCAAACTATGTGATTGAATAAATCCTCCTCCCAACTAGAAGATTTCGAACCTTAGGCAGAAAATGAGCTCATTAAAAAAGTGCCAACTCATATATTTTCTGCTATTCTATCAAATATACCCTTTATTGGGATAACAAAAGATTTTGCTTAGGTAGAACAACTTGTGGTGGCATAGTTTTCAATGAGGGGTAATGTAGCAAAAATAAAGCAATTAGCGCTTGACTCAACATTCATATTGGGACAGACCAAAATAGATAGGAGGGCATCCTTGGGAAGAGAGGGAGTAAGAGATCAGCATTGAATTTGCTATGATAATCCAAGTTAGGAGAAATTACCTTCAAACTCTCAACCTCAGACATTAAAGAATCAACCTTTTCAGTGTCTTGAACCATAATAGGAGTCTCCTTAATAACTGGAGGTGCTTCTTCAATAGCTTTCCTAGCTACGTCACGCTCTTTGACAACCCTTGCATTTGCTTCTTCAACTTGTACTTGCATTGTGTGCAAAGTATTCTGAAACTTTGCAATTTCTTGTGCCTTTTCCTCTTCCAAATCATTCTATTAATAAAGAGTACAAACTATATGGTCTAAGTCACGCGAAATGTAGTTTATATCACCAAACAATAACACACTCTGGTAGATGCTAAGGTTTGATAATAAATTACCCTTAATCGTTTCTCTAATTGCAAACGCCATGTAAGTTCCTCAACACGCTTTTCTAGCTTGTCCTTAGCTTCTTTAAGGGCTCCTGTTTCCCTTGCGGCCTGAATGGATCACAAATGGTTATAACATGAACTGTCATTCATTATCCATAAAGCAAGATGCATTGCGTCAAAAAAGACAAAAACTAGGAAGAAAGTCAAACCATTTTGAGATTTCTTAGCTCCCTCCGAGCAACCCTTCCCCTCCAACCACATTGAGTAATAACTGCAGCTCTCTGCAGACCCTTATAATAACAATATGCATTGTGGCACCGCAAACGAGCCTGCAAGCAACGCTGGTTAAACCATTGCTTGACAAATATCCAAGGTGAAACATTTCTTATTCTAAAATACAAGCCAGTATAAAAACAGAAAGATATTTGACAATCGCACCTGGATAAGAACTGCAGCCTTAGTTTGCTTTCTGAATCTGAATTCATTGCGTGCCCGCATTGCCCTTAATCCTGTCTGTAATGTGATTGAAGATGACCGTACTGTTAAATAGGAATTCCTGGCAGCATACCGTCTGAAGTTCTTCTGTAACTTCACAGCTGCTGCTTCCCGTCGAAGCTTCTCAAACAGCTTGCGTGCCGATATACCTAATCATTAATGAAAAACAACCTATCAGAAATTTATAAAATCAAACATTTAATGTGCTAAAATAAGCAGTTAACTGAGTATTGATTCATATGCATAGGCAAACATATTATCCAAAAATAAAAAAGACAAACAAAACAAAACATAATAAAATGATCTGATTTGATCAGTGTAATTTAACAATCTCATGAGTCTATAAATCCATGTATGACTATTCCCACCACTGTCCCATCCCCAAGAAGCACACCCAGCCACACATATGCCAAGTGCATGTGCACATCAATGTTGATTCACCAAATAGAGTATCACACGAGATTCTTACTTGCCATTTGTGGTAAGTAGAACAGAATATTAATGTTGCAAGCATGACATGATTGAGTTATTACCAAAGTTTCATACTTTTTGAAATTTCAAGAATCAAAACCTCGATAAATATTGAAATTTCTAATTGGCCAAAACCTTGGTCAATATTGAAAATTTCTAATTGGTGAAACAACAATGTAGATTTTATTTGGTTTTAAAGAGGAATAGTAAAACAAGGAAGTCACAAAAGAATACCTCGTAAAACAGACTGCAACCGAATTGCAGCTCTACGATATTCAATGAACTCCTTGCGTGCAATATGGGTGCGAATTTGCCTCTGGATAATTCGAGCAGCATTTCCAAGAACTTCTGCTCTTCTTGCATCCAACTCAGCCATCTGACCAGCTCTTAGAAAGACCTTTGCCTTGCCTATCTGTCACACCCATGTTTAATACAATATGAATTTGGCGTCTCACATGTCCATTGTTTTCACATAATGTCTGACTTAGATAGACTTCCACATTATTTTCATGAAAATGTGGTATGAATTATTAGATAAGCATAATTATTGTTTAGATCATAACAAATAAAGAGTTTTGAAGTAAGAGTTCTCTAATGCAGAAACTGGCAATAAGAAGCCACTGGCAATATGCACAATCTCATGATAACGTAAAAGCTTCTTTGGAGAACTTCAATGACCCTAAAGCCTGAAAATTACAACCATGAGAATGACCAAATCATTGAAGCTACCCATTAGGATCACCCCCTTGCCACCCAATCCAAAGATTTGTGCTGAAGCTGTATACATTTGAGGTGTCTGTGGGTCACAGATCGGTTCACCTATCAAATCTAAAAGGACCACTTAGCCCAAGATCTAGTTTGTCAGGTTAGGCCCAAGGATTTGAATGTAATCTCTTACACCAAGGATGGTATTTAACTTAAAACATATAATCCAGAGCACTTGCCCCAATAAGCCCCATTTGTCTTCAAATTATGTCCTGGTCTTCATGGCCACTAGTAGGTTGAGGCATGCATTACCAGTTAGTTAACCATTTTGATAAGTAAGAAATTTTATTAAAGCAGTCAAATAACCAATAAAGAAGTATTTCAAAGAAAGTCTATATAGTCAAGGCCCAACATAATGCCATTGTTATGTACTATCGTCAATATACTAAGTTACATGACTTATGAATCACCTGATAGCCTTTCAAACCCATTTTATCTAGAATCATTCGACAAGCAACCTTGTCATCATAGCTGCAAAGAAAAATGTGAAATGTTATGAAGGAAAGACGAGGGAGGGAGATGGAGCTAACAGGGGAAGGAAAACAGTTATTGCATTGATATCAACATTTGCAACAGACTCATACTGTATGGACAAATAAAATCCACCTTCATGGTGAAGCCACAAACAACTGATGGGAAAAGAGATTTTGACTTACTTTCCTTCTAGAACTTCAGGTGCAAGAACACCAAAGCGGAGGAGAAACTCATAAAAGGTACGTCTAGTAGGATATCCAGCACAGCTGATCCTGATTGCCTCAAGAACACCCTAAAGAAAATAAGAATGAAACTAAGATACCCAATGGACCCACAACCCACTGTTCTTTTACGTGATGCACAAGATAAATGAAGCCAATGAAGCCAAATGATAAGGTCGGAATTACTCACACCACAACGTAATTGCTGGATTACGCTGGCATTCTCAAAAATAGCTGGCTTGAGGACATTGTTTGGCTTCACACATCTGATATAGTGAGGTTCCGTTGAATTTAGGGTTTCCATCAAAGATTGAAGTTGTAACTGCACTTTAGTTAACACGTATCATTCATTTATGATAAAATATAACAGCTGCAGAAATCTTTATCTGAGATACAATTTAGAACAAGCTGCATGTTAGAACTTAAAAAAAGATATCATGCGATTCCATAAAACGATCATCACAGTTCATTCCAAAAGGGAACAGAAGAAAAGAAAAGGAATCAGGGGACTGGAAAGATGTATTGTATGTGAGGTCATAATTATGGTATTTTAACTGTTGGTCGTTGTTCTCTTGATGTCAATGATTATAAGTTATAACTCTTTAATGAGGGGAGTGGATGGCATGGATAATCCTGAAGCATATTTGACCATGCACTAAAATAGAGGATTAGAGGTAGTTGCTTTTACCAAAAAAAATAAGAATACAGAGCTAGAAAGAGATTAAAGGGAAAATATTTATGGTGCTTCATGGCTGGAAGCATCAAATTTGTGGGGACAATAAAATTCCCATCCTTTGTCTTTATTATAGGTATTGCCAAGACCTCCAGAATACTGCCACTGCCCAAAGCAACTGGCAAGCAGTTCATTTTTTCCATTTCAAAGGGCTTAGGTGAGAAAAATAATATACCTTGAAGCGTGATCCAATGGAAGAAAATTTGGATGATTTTGATGATTCCTCTGGAAGAGGAGGAAATAGACATGCCACAAAGGGGCACTTTGACGCTGTTAGTAAATCCTGATGCTCTGCAACCACGTAATCTTTGTTTTTATCAAGAAACTGATCGGCCAGATACATCACCTGGGAAAAAAACAAAACAAAACCAAACAAAGAGAAACACAATGTATTACAGCAGATGCTAAATTATCAAACAGAACATGTATAACATGCCTAATATATTTACCTCCCCTGCATAATGAGATATAGTAAAACTAGTCCGTGAAAGCTTAGGTTTGATGAAGCGCTTGTTGTTTTTGAATGTCTGGTACAACTTCTGAGCAAATGTTTCATGTGTGGATTTAGGGAACATACTGTGTCAAGCAATCAAGAGAATGAATCCAGGCCAGCAAAAGAACTTAGACAATAATCACTGTGTGCACACTATCATTTGTTCATGACAAAACTCAAAATAACATACAAGAGTGCAAAATGATACTCCAGAAATCTATATGAGAACTCAGATTCAGTTTAACATAAAAGTCTTGGATTGTCTCAGAAACCAATTTCAGCTGCTTACCAGGCCTCGTCAAGAAGTGCGATTATTCCACCAGGTTTCTGCAAAATATTGATTAAATTAATTGTCATTACCTCAATTTGGTCAGCAAGAAAAATCAGAAAAATCTGCTATAAGTTGCTAGAAAGCATCATATTTGAGAGGTTTCGGCATATATGTGACATTTGTCTTATGAGATGGGCATATATGTTCTCTTTTAAAATAAATATTTGCCTATATATCCATGTCAGACCCCACCCTAATCAAATGGGTGACCTAGTTTGCACTTGACCCATTCATACATCTCTTAAGAAGTTGACCCTTAAGTAATAGTTATAGGCATATGCCTCTCCTACCAACCATAACAGGATACACAGTTGGGCTACTGTTATGTCCCACAACAAGACTTGTATGCAAAATGAACTACTGAAGGACCTACTCAACCATGGGGTGTCAGGGATGGGAGCCACTGTCTTTAAAACTAAGACTAAGAACCACGGGAGTTACCACAACCCACAACTATGCTCATTGCAACCAAACTGTAGTTTCTGGTACAAAATTGTTGTCCATGATGAGACTTTCAAATATGTACATGTTGAGTACCATCTTTTTGTATAGGAGATTAGTTTATGGACACCTGCATTAGTATATAACACGTGCTACTTGCATCTATTGAAACTTTATCAGGTTAAACATATTTTTAGAGCCTGGAAGAGAGAGAATAATACTGTAATCTAGGATTTACAGATACGTTGGAGATTTTCAGCTTTGTAAGTGTGAGAGACTACTTAATAATTGGTATGTCTGGGGTTTAGGCCTTTTGAGTGATTCAGTTTTTGCATTCTCCTTTTAGAATTTCTTAGTGAATTTTTTTGCCAACTCTGCTGTAGCCTGTAAGGCCTACGTCAAAGGCCAAACCATGTAAATAGTAGGGGGCCATTTTTTTTTTCCCCCCCCAATGCTTGTGACATCAAATAAATACTTCAGACAAGTCAAAATGATATTAGTCAAACAATAATGCAGAAAGTAACATCAACTCACCTTCTCAATCAGATCCAGCACATCTTGGTTGTCAACAAACTCTATGTAGCTCCAATCGATTTCTTCTTTTGTATACTCTTCTTGCTCCATTTTAAAGACGTGCTACAATGATTCAATCAGAAAAATCATATATTGTCCAAGGTAAAAATATTTCCAACTTATGGACGACAATCTATGACAAAGGTAAGGAAACCTGATTGAAATGTTGTTGCAGCTTCTCATTTGTAAAATTAATGCAGAACTGCTCAAAACTATTGAATAAAGAAACTTGTCAGATGCAAGACTAGAAAGCTCATTGTAAATAACACTTCAACTCAATGGCTTACCTATTGAACTTAAAACTTTCAAATCCATAGATGTCAAGAACTCCAATAAGAGACTTTGAATTTGGATCTTGCCCAATTGAATTGTTGATTTTGTCCACAAGCCTGAAAACAATATGAAAAAGTCCTTAGAGTGCCAAGTTTTGGAGAAAGCGAATCTAGAATACATACTAAATCAATTAACAACAATTTTTCCACATAAGTACACATAAAGACATTTGAATACACATATAGCAAACGCATGGTGCATATGTACAAAGTAATACTAAAGAAGATATTATACCAATCAAATAAGCGTGAATAAATGGTTTTAGCTAAGGCATCCCTGCTAACAAGAGCTGCAACAGGATCAAGAGTTCTTGTGATAATTTCTTCCGGTGTTACCATCACACGCTTAATAAGTGCATCTTCCAAGCTCTTAACATCACATCTGTAAGGTAAATAGAAGAATAAAAGGATAAGGGCTAACTTCACAATATAGTAATATTATACTCTTTACACTTCTCCTCAAGCTGGTGCATGTAATGCTTAAGCTTGTACAAGTAAACCAAGTATCACTCTCAACACTCCCCCTACATATAAAAAACTAACCAAAAAATAATAATAAATCAAGCTTCACTCGATTCACTTTGAAAGAAAACGACACAAACAACATGTGCCTTGCTGGTTCACATCGGCGAGGAATATCGAAAACTAACAAGGTTGTGTTAGAAAAGCACCCCCCCCCTTTTTTTTTTCTCTTTTAGTTGATCGGGTCAAGGTCGGGCTTGGGTTAGATCATTCCCACTTTGATACCACGTAAAGTAAATAGAAGAAGAAAAAAATTATGGCTTGAATAATTCAAAGCCTACACCCATAAGCCTTATTTATATAAACAATGAAATATAGACTTCTACACCTAAACAATGTGGGACTACACAATATAGTAATATTATATCCTAAAAACATCTACCATAAAATATATAGTAACATTTAAAGAAAATGAACAAAGAGAAGAGATTCATCTCAAATGCAGTAAAGTGATGATATTTGCCATACTGAAGCAGTTCAGATGTCATGTTAAGATGGAATCTGGACTTCTCATCCTTAATGACAGAGGAGTCGATCTCCTCCCCTTTTGCAAATTCAACATTTCCAAGATGCAGAATTGCAGCAACAACTCGGAAAATTGCCTCCTGAAAAAAATTATCATATATGATCAAAATCCAAAAATGCAACTCCACATTCAACTGCTTCCTTTAGAACAAGTAGGATAACCAACCTGCTCTTCCTCACTGATTCCAACAATATCCATAGCCCTTCTAGTTGCAAGATATTCATGGGCATCATCTACTCCATCCAGTTTATAGCAGTTGGATTGGTTTAAGTAATGATATGTGCTAGGGCTTCCCAACTTATACTTCTCCTTTTCCTAAAATGTTCAAGTTTCCATAATAAACTATGGATAAGTAAATGGGATCCAGGATACTATGAACAGTTTAGGGTACATTTCAATATTAAGATAGACTGATTACCTCATGTGGCGCAGCACAAAGAAGGTAAAAGCAATGGTAATTTCTTTCTGGATCTGATATTTGGCAAACACGAGATCTCTCAAGTAAGTAAGTTCGTATAGCTGCCCCAGATATCTTCCCATTGTTGTCAAATTGGATCTCAACAAATTTACCAAAACGACTGCATACCAGGATAATCATACAAAGGAAGTGTTATACGATTTATGAACAAGCTTATGCATACAACCAACTTTTTTTTTTCCCTCAATATACATGGCATGGATCATAGAATAATGTAATGGATTTGTGACAATAGGAGACTGAAGTTTCCAGCACCAGCATAGATCAGCCACTGATGATAAACTGATATATGGTCCGGATTTCAATCACGATCTTTCCCATTGTCTACTCAAGAACCCATACAGCCATGAAAACTCACCTTGAGTTGTTGTTTCTAACTGTTTTGGCATTTCCAAATGCTTCAAGAACTGGATTGGACTGAAAAATAATCAAACAGAAACAGAAGGAAGAATCAATAAACAGTTTACTTATCTTCAAAATGTGCAGATAATTGAATAATCCCTCTACCCATGTCTAAAACAAGAGGTGGGAGGGGGGTAAGGCAGCTGCCTCATACTTCTAGAACTTGTTGTTCAACTGTTCGCCCTTCCACTCCAGATCGGCCCCCAAGGTGTGCAAGATATCTCATGAGCATCTTTGTAGTCTCAGTCTTACCAGCACCACTCTCCCCACTAACCAGGATTGAGTTGCTCTTTCCCTCATTGATCATTGCCCTATTATATATTCGTATAGGAATAAGTAAGGCAAAACATGAGCAAAAAGAAAACATCTGACATTAAACTGTACCAAACATATGCCAGTTACCTGTAAGCAACATCCGCAACTGCAAAAACATGGGGGCTTAACTCTCCAAATGCAGCTCCTTTGTATTGTTCCATCATGTGAGTATCATAAAGGTGCAGTAATCTTTGAAATGGATTTATTGCAATCAGGATATTTCCAGTATAAGTCTGGAAGACATTGAAGAAATAGTATTCAGATCACAGACAACTTTCAATTCTTATTCAACTCAACCAATTACAGCAAGTAAGAATGGTGTGACAGATCAAATCTATTAAGTATATTACATAAATTTCATTGAGTTCATATCTGGCTGCTAAGTTGTACAGAACTCCTGGTTCATGCAAATATGATAGCTTTGTCATGTCATCTTCACCTCCAGGTGAAGCTTCAGTGTCCTTTGGAAAAACTTTTGACATATTTGTGACAACCTGCAATCAGTTTAACAGATTCTGAGAATCATAATTTATAACTCCCAATGTTTTCTTTTTCTGTAAATGATTGCTTATCAAATCGAATAGAAACCATTTATATATAATAGAACAAGTTAGGAGTTTATGTTAATCAACATACTTGTTTTATGATATGACTGCACAAAAATCAGAGACGAACTATAAATCAGATTATATCTGAAAAATTAGACTTCCTACACTTCAATAGTTTTCCCAGTTGCTAGTTTTACAGTAGAGAAGACCAAATTAGTACAGCACAGTCAGTATGACTCACAGTTTTCCCATCTGTTCTATGAACATGGACTTCTTCATTGTTAATTTTGGAAACTTCTCCATCAATCCATGCTTTCCCTGGATCTTCAACCCAGACATGAGAACCTACAATAATGTTCACTGGCGCAGCCTGCAGAAAGAACACATTAGACATTGAAAGTAAACACACAAGTTCCAAGAAAAGAACAATCATTAACGTGATAACCCACAGGCAATCAACTGAAAGAGTAAACATGAATGAGAGGGTGTCTAGTATCCGAACTAAGAAGGTGTTCTAAACTAGCTGTCTACTGTTAATACCTAACCAAACTCACATAAGGTCAATACTTTAAAAATAAAATCGCAAACCCCCAATATGTATATACATGAATCAACCTCAGGTAAAACAACATATAACACAAATTGTTGTATGACATGAAGAGATGAATGCAATCCAACAAGTCAACGGCTTTGAGCTGTAAATGGCAGTAATATAAATCCATAGGTCTGTGAGTTCTTTTTAGTAGCTAGGGAAAAAGGACAATAAAAGGAAAGAAAACATAAAGAAGCAACAAATGCAGATAGCTATATCAACCAATCTACTCAGTTTATTAATATGTCTTCAACCAATCAAATAGTTTCAATGAGGTTCTATGAAAGTTTCTACTATACTAGCTTGTCTGCGGGAATGTAAATTTGTAATCACATAATGTCCTTCAGTTAACTTTCTGCACCAACAGCATTCTGAGTAAGAATTTGACTTTACAGGGTTTTCATTGATTGCATTTGAGCTGACCAAAAATTAAGCAAATACCGGATAGAAGTATAACATATTTAGCAATCACAAAACTCATTGCTATAGCAATAGCCAACTGCTATGCTACAGTTAGTTATAAGTTATCATTCCCTTTTATTAACTGTGATTTGAAGCTCTAAAACAAATCAGGATAATGCTGCCTAACCTCACTCTTGGAGTTCCATTCCCATTGCTACAACTTCTACAGGCGAAAATGCCACCACTATGCATGAAAGACCCTTTGCACAAAACTATTTGAAACTCTCATAAAAAAGCATGGATGTTAATTTCTTTTACTTTAGTATAATGAATCAATCGCCATCCTCTACTTGATTTCACAGGCAAGTTTTCTGAGTCAGTTCATGAAAATCTTTTAGTCCGTAGTTTATGTAGGAGTTTGCTAATGTAGGTTAATGAGTTCTGAAGTAAAATCCTAGTGAAGACTGTTACTTTTAAAAGTAAAAAAATATATATATATATATTGTGACTTTTTTTTCTTTTTCTCAGTACTAAATTGTTTATGCCTTATTGCCTTCACTTCAAACATCTGACTGCTGTAGTATACACAAGTCTATAATCATCTGCCTCAGAGTTTCCGACCATGTTCCTTCTCTTTTTTGTACATCAGAAAGATAATTATGTTTCTTCTTATTGCTTACTTTGACAATATAAATAAAAAGCATAATGTACTAGTATATTGTCCTCGAATTCTTTGTATATAATATTCTGTAGTTTTTGTAATTTCTGTTCTTTGTCACAATGTTACCTATTCTATGCATCCAAGCATAATTTTTTCAACATTACCTGGGATCAGGTATCTATAGCAATAGTTGTTTTTTTCCAGTTTGTCAATAGTTCTTTCTTCAAAGAAAATCGAATACTCATGGAATACAAGAAATAAATTAAATTTATTTATTTATTTATTTATTTGTAGTTTCAAATTATCAAATTTCCCTATTCAAATTCGTTGAGTTATAGTTGATAAAAATTGATATTTTTGTCAAAGCCTATAGTACAAAGTTTTCAAATACAACCCAAAGGTTGGACAAGCATGAATGTGCATAGGATTTGAACTACATAGTTGCCCACCAAAACTTTTTACTCACCCAGAAAGAAACTAGCTTTAGAAAACAAAAATTAAAAACCCAAATCAAATTTCTCACAATCACCATTATGCGATACAATAACTCCAAGTCCATTTAGTCCAACCAATTCAACACTGAAATCCAAAGAATCAAAATTTGCAACCAATCAAACACGCAAGATAAAGAAAACATTATAAACTCAATCCAAACTTACCATGGAAATTATGCGAAGAGAAATTCTCCGCCTAACTCATCCGAGAAGGGACCGAGTCCAAGAGGAAACCCAACTCGATTGAGTCAGATCGGCGGGCTCAGAGTATATATACAGGTAGCTTTGTTGTTTCGCCAGCAAAATTAAGAAAGGGCTTAAATTTTGAGCTGAAGAACACAAAGTTAAACAAGAAAATTTCTGAAAACTTTTTTCTTTCTGTTTTTATCTCTTCAAAAATGAGATAATATAGAAAACTGTAGAGACAAATACAAAAAAGCAAGTTTAAGCTTTTATGTCACTTTCTCTCTCTAAAACTGATGATTCTTTCTCACTCCTCTGTTTTTTTATATATATATTTTTTTTTTCAAAAAATTTACCAACCTTCTTTCTCAGTGGTCAGCTTGGTCCTTTGGAGGGAGGGCTGGTTTTCTGTTTTGGACATTCGTGCTCTCCACAAATATTGTTGTTTTACTGTTTTAGTTCTAAAAGCGACATTACAGAGATAATGTAGGACAAGGAATTTTCATCTGTGTGGGCACACAGTTGATTTAAATTACAGGATCACCCACCTTCTCTTTTTTTTTTTTTTTTTTAATTTTCCTTTGATTGGTAATGGAATAATTAGTTATATAATTTTTGGTAAATTATATTTTTAAAACATTCAAAATTCTGTTTCTAGAAGAATTAAAATGGTAACTATATGATTTTATCAACTTAAAATTTGAGTTTAACTCCTTTTCTTGTACAAAATACTAATTATAATTTATTTTATAATAAATAAGCTTAAAATTTGAGTTTGACTCTTTTTCATGTACAAACTACTAATCATAATTTATTTTTTAATAAATAAACAAAAAATACAATTTGTAGAATAACTCTTATTTAGATAAAATATTTATCCTAACAACTAGTTGGTCTAGTGATCAAGACAATATGTAAGAATCTTTTTTTTCAAAATATTAAGAGTTCAAGTCCTTATCTTGCTATTCTCTAATATATTAACGAAATAGAGTGTCAGAGAATGTGAGGTACTCTACTTAATTTTCTATTCTCTAATAATATAAATATATATATATTATTTATTAAGTTTATGTTTTTTATTTGAAAAAATATCCTACTACTTACTTAAGAGTATAATTTATGAAAAAAAAAATTAATACTATATTTTACTGTTGAGAATAATAATAAAATTCGCATAATTGTTATAACAAGTTGTTTATTAATGTAGCTTGAATAATGTCACCATCAAAATTATGTTTTACAAATGTGTATAAGAAATCTCACCAACATCCAACAAAGCAAATCATGAACTTTGGCTGTTTTTTCTCTGAAGACATGTATGGAATTGGTCGGTGCCTCTATTCATTAGTACATTCAATTTCCTTTTGGGGTTTTTAATTTTTTTTTTTTTTCTATTCAATATTTTGATAAGGGTATATTTGTAATCTTTGAAATGTAATATGGAAATCCAAATAAGTAAATAACATAAGAAAATATTATTTAATTTGTATAATTTAATAATATTTATCAAACATTACAACCTGGTACACGCGGGCGCCTAAATACCTGGGCCAGTGAGAGAACTTGTCGTACAAAGACTGTGTCATTCAGTCATTGTGTTCTTAAGCAACAATAAGTGGCTATTTTGACAATCATGTCCTAATCAAAAATTAGGCTTATCGTCATAGAAATCTAAAGTTACTGAGTCAGATCAAGGAGAAGAATGTCATTTTACTTTTCAGAATTACGTGTTCATAACTTTTACCAATTAGTGCACGACACGTTGTTTGGTGTCCCATACGTTTCAAATTGAAAAGAATAATTAAATGCTTAATTTCACTTTTTGCCCCTCTAAAATTGAAATGTTTTAAATTGAACAATGAGATTTTTATTTTTCCTAACTGGTCCAATTTGCAAGCTTTTGGGAGGGAGATTGATTAGGCTTTGTTGGCTAATAAGAAGGAAAAGGGAATGGAGGCAAAGTTAAATTGGTTCTATTTCCCTTAATTTCGGGTCATGTAATAAATCTCTTGATGTTGCATCATATAAAGTGAAAGAAAAACTAGCAACCTATCAAGTAAGTTTTTTTAAAATTTTGTGTCAAATTCACTATATAAGTGTCGCTCTGTGAAAGTATACACACATTTGGTCCACCATGCCCCAAACTAAGTTGGTGCTTTAAATGGGCTCCATAACTTCAATCTCATGTTAATAGGTGTCATGGTTGCTAGACCACGCATACACACTCATGCGGCCAACATAGATAACATAGGCAAGAACAAGATGTGTAGCAAGTATGCAAAGCAATATAGAGACTGCACACAATCAATTATATGAATCATTCCCAACCTTTGTTACTTTCCAACCTAAGTACATACAATAAGCTATACTTAGGTAAATTTGTGCAATAATAAAGACACCAATTCTCTCTTAAAATGTATTTAAATAAAAAATATATTCAAATTTTGAAAATAAAATTTATTTTTAGTCTATTTTTCATACATGACCAAATTATATTTTGACTGGAACATGAGAGAATCTAGATCTACATAACAAGCCTATAAAACTATTTTAAAAAAAACTACTATTTACAAATTGCTCTCAAAATGCCTTATAAACATAACATAAATTTGCCACATTGGCATGTGGTTGACACCCCCTAACTGCTAGGAGATTCTAGGACTAACACATGTCTTGGCTAGATAGTTACCAAGCCTAATCATGGCTGCCAACACGTGTGAGTGTTCGCATTATCCACCTTGTAATTGCCAATAACCACTTCCTTCAAGTTACGTATTCACATCCTACTTTAGCTAGTGCTTCCTTGAAAATAAGAAGTATTACTCATAATCGCTGCTCACTATTAGCATGTTGTTGACTCGTGGGCATGTCTTGCAATCCCTATGAGTGGGATTGGGCCAGTTTGAATAACTTATCATTAAACTAAATTATAACTTATTTTTATTTTGTGCATATAAATTTTAATATATATGCCAAACTTTTTTTTATTAATATCAAACGAGCCAGGGAGCTTACGAGTCGAGTTTTGTAATGAACTTGGCTTATTTTACTAAACAAGTTTAAAATAAAATTCAAAAGTAGTTCGTTTAGAAAATGAGTTGAGCTTGATATGAGCTTTTAACAAACTGTTCACGAGTTAGCTTGATTCATTGTCACCTCTAGCAACCCCTAACTGTGTGGACATGTGGTGGGTTGCTACACTGCCACATACTATTGCTTGCGGGAGACCCGTGTTAAAGCCCTACTGCCAGGATTGCCTATGTCAAGTCCTCATCTACAATATTCCTCCCCCATGATGCCACATGATGCTATATGATGTTCCAGCAGTGGCATAAGGATTTTAATCTTTCTGCCCGACTTGCAACCTACTATTAGCCATTTCTTCCCACGTTGGTGCACCATGCTTGCACCTATCCGTGCACACTCAAGCATGTCTATAACTCACTGACATGCTACTAACTCATGTCATGACATTGCTCAATGCTTGGCACAACTAGGAAAGCTGCCCTTGGCCCTAACCTTACATGCTGCTATGTCAATGCCAACCAACGAGTCAAGGCATCAACCATGTGCCATCAAACCCTCTGTCAAGGTATTATGCTTGATGCCTATTTACAACACCAAGTGCACCCAATGTCACACCAGCCATCAACTAAGTCTCGACCAAGATTTAAAAATTTATGTCGAAACATGCGAAACGTTTCCATTTCCACACTATCCAAAACGAAACTCACTTACAGAAATGCAATCACCATTTCCACACGAAATGTGATGTTTCCACACAAAATGGGACTGTTTCCATCATTTTCACACAAAACTGTTTGACACAAATATAGTATTTTCAGAATTTAAAAATCTAAAAAGTTTTAGCTCTGGTTTTCTTCATATCTTAATATTTCAATTTTTTTTTTAATCTGATTTGATGTATTCAAATATTATAATTTAGCAAGGATAATTTTTTTTAGGATTTTACCCATGTTAGGTTTCTTGGTTTTTTATTTATTTTTTTTAATACAAATATTTTGTATTAATTTAGTTTAACTTAATAATGAATAATATTAAAATTTCAGAACTTATATATGTTGGTTCAAATTAACAAAAAGAATCATTAAATATGGATTGAGAACTTGCTAGCCACTCCACTGTTGGTTGGATGTGATTGTAATTTGATATTTTTTTTTTCAATTTGCATGTGTATGTTTAGAATTATACTTTGTCATGTATTTAATAGTATTTTATGTATTAAATTAATAATGTTGGATACCTACAATTATTATAATGTGTTTTATTATATATTTTCATGCGTTTTCACAAAAATTAGCATTTTCATGTCGTTTTTATACTGTTTCTCTAATTATTTTCATTTCTGGAATTTATCAAAATGGTATCTCGAAATGAATTTTAGTTCATTGGTCTCGACACCCTTACTTCAACTTAATTGGCATGCCTCCCTCATGCCCTACGCTGCCAGTATGGTGCAAGGCCCTAAACCATGTCGCCAACCTATGCGAAGTAATTACAGTGTGACAATAGGATTATAACTAAAAATCACAAGTTGACAGAGTGAAAACCCTATAAAGTACATATAAATAAATAAAATTTACCCTTAAGTTTAACTGCTTTGATTTTGACAATTTATTTTCAAGTGCATCCTAGCTAAGCTTAAGATGTGCTTGGGTATCTCATTCACTTAAAGGACTGCAACAAGAAAGGGGCGAGTGTTCGAAAATTTTACCATAATAAGGTTGTTTAAAAAAAAAATAAGTTAAACATGGTTCTTTCAAAAATTAAAACGAGAATCAGGTTGTTTTAGAATGTGTATCTTCAAAACATAATTTTACACTTCTATGTCATCACCTCTCAGCTAGGTGGGTGCCAAGATGTCTCTACCAAGGTCAGTAGACATCTAGATGAGAAGGTGTCTGTTTAGAAGTCATGGGTCCCAAGCCCTAAAGCTCCAATTGCAGCTCTCTCCTTCACCGCGAAATACACTTCATTTTCAAATCTCAGTGCAGAGTGAAAGTTGTTGCTGCTTTCATCTTTAATCTTTGCTCTTTCCGTTTACCTTTTTATTTTGGAGAAGGAGGAAGCATCTGTTTTCTTTCACAGCAGCTTGCCGAAAAAGAATAAGGTTAGTTAAGAAATACCAACAAATGGAGTTAGTGCAATTATTCCTTGACTTTGATAGTTATGGTGTTTGTGTTGTTTCTTACCAGATTCTCAGTGTCTCTCATCTTTTCTCTGTAAGTGCAGCTGCAGACAAGGAGTTTTACTGTTCATCATACCTCTCTCTCACGGTAATTATTTGGTATTCAGCCTTCATTTCTCTTTTATTGTAGAATAGTTGTTTATTCTTTGAGTTAAACATATTTGGAGGTGTTTTGATTTTTCTAGGCAGATGTAAATTTATTCTTCATTGTTGTGATTGGAAAAATTCATTGATGTGACTAGAAGAAGAATATAATAGTTGTTTGTGATCCTAAATCAAAACTTTCCTTTACGTTTCTTTTTTTTTTTTCAGTACAATGTCACATTATTAGTTATAAAATGTCAACTTGGAAGCTAAGAGTATAGGAGATAAGTTAACTGTGAACAATTTTCTAAGTTTTTTTTTTTCGCTAAAGATTGGTATAAAGCTTAATTATCTTTTTTATTGAATAAATTATAAATTTTAATTTTGAACTAAGTATAACGAATTGATTTTATTTTTTTTTAAAACTCGACTAATAATTTTATGACTAATTTTAAACTTAATTATCACATCATTATTTCAGCTCAGTTCTTTTGTTGCCTAGCATAACTTCTTTTCATTGGTTTCCTTTCTATTTACTTAATAATATCATAATTATTCTAATTTTCTTATAGATAGAGTAAGATTCTTTATGTTCAAATGTAAAATTAAAATTTAGAGCATTATGCATATGATTTAAATAATCTTGATGTTGATTTAAATTTTTATTATGATATTAGATTAGCTCAATAAAATAATTTAAGTTGTGTTATACTTAATTTGTTAAAGTTTTTAATGGAACATGATATATAATGGGTGATAATCATTCTATACGAATTTTATGTTTTATGAATGGTGAAATGAAACTGGGTGAAAATGGGGTTGAATATGATGGTCCCCCTGTTAAGTTTTTGAGGGTACGATCGGGAATAAGTTATGAATAGTTTCATGGTCGCTTGTGTGAAGCTTTACATGTTGATTGCACAATAGAATGCTTGGAGATTATTTGTCGATATGAGAATGTCATGCACAATACAATTCATTACTACCCAGTTCATGTAAACGATGACGAGGATTTGGAGAATATGCTACAATTTGCCCTCGAGCAAGGTGGTTCATATGCTTTAGAGTTGTTTTTGAAAAAAAAAAAATCTTCTAGAAGTGCCACCGACTTTACCACCAGAATTGAACATTTCTACTCAATTAGTTAATGAGGTTATAATAGAAGATAGGATTTTTGAGACACAATCAACAACAATTGAAAGTCCATCTCGTCTAGTGTATTCAAGTGGATAGTCAACATCATCCAATTGTCAATCCTGTCTTGATTGATCTTCACTCACGAGATCTTGTTAATGATGACCCTCATGCTAGTGAATATAATCATTATGTTGCTGATGATTGCTGATGATGATCCTACCGTTGATCTTGAACATGTTGATGATCCTGAATTTACTGAAGAAGATGTGTTCAATGAATATGTTCCGGATGAGTTTTTCAATCGATGGAGCAATTGCGATAGACGATGATCATGTGGCAAGAACAAAGTGGCTATTGCATGAGAATTTTTACAAGGGACAACTATTTGGCACAAAAGCGGATGTGAAAAAAACAGTCAAGTATTGGCATATTGAGAATCATGTGTCTTTTATAGTGGTTGAATCATGTAAGCGGATATGGGATATCAAATGCAAGCTACATGAACAAGGATGCAAATGGAGGTTGCGAGCAGTTTATTGTAAAAGGAAAGGAGAGTTCATGATAACCCAACTAATTACTCCGCATACATGAGTTTCTTCTTGTTTGTCACAAGATCATTATAATTTGGACACTGGTACAATTATTGATTTTATTAAAAATACAATTAGAGAAGAGCCTCAGACACCAGGAGCAGTGTTACGTAGTCATGTGAAAGATAAATTTGGTTATGAGGTACATATGAAGAAGATATAGGATGCAAAAAAAAAAATGCCATAGAGCTAGTTTATGGTTATTGGGAGGAATCTTACAATCAGCTGCCTAAATTTTTAAATGCAATACGAGCTACCAAACCGGGAACTAAATTTGAGTGGAAGACATTCCAAACTAATAGTCCTAGTGAGGTTATCTTCCATCGAGTATTCTGGTCATTTGGTCCGTCCATTGAGGCATTCAAACACTGCAGACCCATTATTCAGATTGATAGTACTTTTCTATATGGAAAGTACAAAGGAAATTGTTGATCGCATGTAGGGTTGATGACTCCAATCATGTTATGCCACTTGCATTTGCTGTTGTGGAAGAAGAGAATAAAGATAGCTAGTCATGGTTTCTCTTATGCCTACGAGTGCATGTAACTCAACAAGATAATATATGCTTGATTTCTGATTGTTACCCTGGCATAATAGCTGCCATTAATGATCATAGTGTTGGTTGGACAGAACCACATGCTTGTCATTGTTTCTGCTAGAGACATGTAGCGAGTAATTTTCATACAAGTAAGAAAAATATAGCAAGAAAGAGAGTGGTGACTGAAAGCCGATTACCAAATACAACCTGACAAGTTTGATAGGTGTATGATAGAATTGAACTAACTTGAATTCAGATTTCGTTTCATGGTTTTCAACTTGTCCAAAAGAGCAATGGACATTGGCACATGACGGTGGAAGGAGGTTTGGGTTTATGACCACTAACTTGGCCGAATGTTTTAATAATGTATTAAAAGGAGCTCGCCAAGTTTCTATTACTGCTATGGTACACTTGATATTCTATCGATGTGTTAGTTATTTTGTCAAAATTTGCACAGAGACTGTTGTTGCAATACAAGAAGGACATTTGTACACTGAAAAAGTAAATAAGAGATTAGAAGAATGGAAAAAGAAGGCAAGCCGATCATAATGTTATATCATTTGATCCAGTTAAAGGAACATTCGAAGTTCAAACACAATATCGCTGGTTGGGAACATGAAAAAGGTGGCAATTCGCATATAGTGGAATTGGCTAATCGTTCTTGCAGCTGTCTCAAGTTTCAATATTATCAAATACCTTGCTCTCATGTCATAGCAGGTTGTACAAAACATCATGTTGACTACAACCAATTTGTGGGTCATTGGTATACATTAGGCACACCAGCAAATTGTATATAGCTCATAATTTATGCCTATAATGAAATATGCTAATTGGCCTGAATACAACTTTCCGCATGTGCTTCCTGATATCCATCGATTGCGAATAAGAGATAGGCCACGATCGTCATGGTTGCGTAATGAGATGGACTGGATTGAGAATCCCTAGAAAACGTAGATGTGGAATTTGTAGACAAGAAGTTCATAACAGAAAAAGATGTCCTAATCATGCACAAGGACAATCTTCAAGTGCTTAATTATTTTGGTAATGAGATTTACTTTACATATTATATTGGTAATATTGGTAATGAGATTTACTTTACATATTATATTGGTAATATTGGTAATGAGATTTACTTTACATATTATATGTATTTTGTATCCAAAATTTGTTATAAGTATTTATTAACTGTATACTTTTATATAGTTAGTGGATCCGTCACTATCTGATCGCTTAGTGTTATATTTACATGATAATCATCGTTCTATTCACATATAGGATTCAGAGGTATTTTATTTATTTTTAATTTCAATAATAATCTATGGAATTTAGATTCATTGTGGTGATTTGATGAATTTTAATTTTGAGTTAGGTTTCTATTGTGTTGACATGCCGGCGTAGAGAAACGGTTTTACATCGTGGAGATTCTATCGTCATTCCAGATATAAGTGCAGCAGGTTTTTATGGAGTTCTGAGATTGGGATTCATACAGTTAGACTGACATCTTATTACTACATTAGTTGAAAGATAGAGACAAGAGACGCATACATTTCACTTCCCTCATAGGTGAGTGCACCATAACATTGCAGGAATATGGCCATCTTGTTAGGCCTACTAATTGACGGTGATGTAGTGTCTGGTAACAGCTCTAATCAGTCTTGGCCAAATCTTTGTGAGAGATTACTGGTAATTTTTCCACCTTCTATAGCCATTAATGGCTCTCGTCTCAGTCTTCATTGGCTCGCGACTACTTGTCAAGTGTTGCCTCAGGATGCTGATGATAATACTATTCAATTTCATGCATGTGCATTTATCTTGCAACTTATTGAGGGATCTTTATTTACTGATAAATCCCAATCACATGTACATATGATGTTTTTACCACTGCTTGATAATTTAGATAAGTCTGGCCATTATAGTTGGGGTAGTGCTTGTCTTGCATGGTTGTATAGAGAGTTATATTGTGCCTCACACTCCATATCACTAACATATTGTTAGGGCCTTGATTTTACTTCAGTTATGGGCATGGAATAGACTCCCATTTATTGCACCTGAACAATTACATCCTATGCACGACGATTGGGATCTCATTGATGGGGCATATGGTCCACAATTACCACTGTGGGCCTTTAGGTATGAGGTGTGTAGATTTTGTCATATACTAAATAATTATTATTAAAGCTTTTTAATGATTTTTTGTCTAATCAATTACAGATGGAGAGCTCATTTTCGTGTTACTGATGTGTCTACAAATGTTATTTCTTGGTATAGATTTAAGTTAGATCAGATGTCAGCAGACCAGGTTACTACTTGTTATCTATTTTTTTATTATTCATATTTCTTATTATGATATTATGTATCTTAATATTTATATTTACATGGTTGTAGATTATTTGGATGTCGTACAATGCTGAGTTGATAGCAGATCTTCCTGATTATTGTTTAGTTGGTCAGAGTATATGGGCTACAGTAGTTCCATTGATATGCTTTCACATTGTGGAGTGGCATAGGCCTAATATAGTATTGCGGCAATTTGGAATACATCAAAATATACCTACTTAATGTTGAAAGTGATACTTCAGTTGCATGGAATTGATCTAAGGGGTAGAGGAAATGTTGATTGGATTATCAGACATAGACAATTTGTCAACATATGGAATAGAATAGAGGAGCATGTTGTGCTTGGAGATCTATTTGATGGGGAATTAGATTCAATATCATCATATATGCAGTGGTATAGTCAGATAAGTAGGAGATATTTAACTCGGAGAGGCACTTTACATACAACTTTGGTAAGTAACAAATTTAATTGTTAAGTATGGTAATCAGTAATATGTTACTAATCAAGTTGTTAATTAAACTGATATTGATAATTTTTTTATATTACAAACTGAAGGTATACGACGATGTCAGACATTGTCTGGACCATGTGCAGATCTATTTGCTTTTCTAACTATTCATTGCCACATGCACATCTTTATTGTAGATTATTGACCAATATGGATGTTTGGGCACCTTCAAACCTTTCAGTAGCTCATGTACCATCAGCTAGTACTTCCCAAGTTCGAGTAGATGCTACAGCTAGCACTTCACAAGTTGACTTAGATGTTGAAGTTCGGGCTCTCAACTCCTATTTCATGTGGTAATATGCACATTCACACTACGATTTCTAGTTATGCACATTCCATGCCTACTACTTCAGGTTCAGGACCACTTATTTATGCTCCTCATACGTTAGGTCTTGCAACAACTAGTACTTCACATGTTGACTTAGATGTTGAGGTCGAACGCCCATCTCCTACTTCATGTAATGCAATCACCTTCCAACTACGACTTCTATTCATGTGTAATCCACACCCACTACTTCAAGTTCATAACTATCTATTTATGCTACTCAGATGTCAAGTGTTGTTACAATGAACTTTATTTCGATTGACTAATATACCACCTTCATTTGCAGCTAATATTTTTCCTAATGAAGTTGACATAGGTGGTGAGAACATCACACAAATTGAGACTATTACACATATTGATTCTGAATCACTTCTCCATGTTCATTATGTTGAGGAGAGTGAAGATGATGGTGGAGGCCATGTTGATGATGGTGCAAAGCATGATGAGGATAACGCTCAGCATCGTGAGAGTGTATCACATGTTGCACAAGTTCATAGGGGTGGACGATGGGATAATCTTCCACCTAGGAAGAATCCAACACGAAAGAGGAAAGCATGGACTTCTAGAGGATTGTTACTTATGGTTTTGTATAAATGAGTTATTAAACTATTTGTTTTGGATAAATTCATCAGTATGTATGTGATATGTGTGATGTTGACACTCATTGAGTTATATTATAATATATGTTTGTCATTACAGGGAGGAAATGTTAAAAAACAAGAGAAACTCTGTCCGATTTTTTATTAACTAAAATGACAATTGAAATTCATATAAAATAACTTGGATTGGTAATGACAATTGAATATTTGACTAATTTTATAATTTAATATGAGCAATAACAAAATCTTAAAAAATAGTAGAGTTTCAACTTTAAAGAACATGTTGAAATTACTTAATGTTCACAATAACAAAAAAATATTTGCTTATATAAAGGATTTGAAAATCATAAGAGTTAATAACATCAAACAACCATTTGTTATGAAAAATTCATTTCTGTTAACTCAATAAAATGCCAAGACAACCTTACAAGCATTGTGGTTTCCATGGACATTGTGGTGGTCACAGGTCTTCAACTAAATCTAGATGTGAGTCATCAATGTCGTGGCAACGACTTCATAGTGAGGATAAATATCCTGAGAGTGACAGTTATGATAATTTCGTGCATAATTGTCTCACATTGTCTTTGCCAGTATGTTGCTGAACAACGACGTATATATTTTTCATTATTACAAGTATGTGACAAGTTTTTAATAAAAAATTTTAATATCAATAATATGTATTGTTTATTTAAAAAATGACATATTGCTTTACGTGAACAAGTTTATTATAATACAAACTTTTCATCCTAGTAACAACATAACGCTCAAGACAAAACGTTAATGCCAAGACAAAAGAGTACTGCTTTGACATGTTACGGGAAAATCATGCATTACTTTCAACTAGTAGGAAAGGAGGAGGGTGGTGAAACTAAAAAAATAAAGACATTTCTATTGAGAATCTCATTATTGTCTCTTACTCCATTCACTATCTTAATCATTGTTCTCTTTTTGAAACCTCTTTATTTTTTGATAGACATAGACATCAACAGGATCATGAAACCTATAGGGCTTAAAAACTTAGAAAAATTGGATTTTGGTTTATTGTGACATGGTCTTATTTTATGTTAATGTATTTAGAAAGTTGCCGGATTACTTTATGTTAATATTTTAGTTTTGAGTCTTATGTCTATTTACCATTTTGTGATTCTATATCCTTCTGGCTCTTATGAGCGTCATTGTATATTAGTTGACTATTTAGTTATGACCTTTAATATTTTTAAGTTATATATTCATATAAGATACATAGGAATAATGAATTCTTATGGCTTAAAATCTCTATTTATATAGGTTGTAAGTTGTAATACTTAAATTTTTATGCAGCAGATTACTCAGTTTTGAATTACTTTTAAAGCCCTATAACATTGTTTGAGAAACACTAAATTTGAATTTTTAGGTTCTTTTAATTTTTTAATTCACTCAGAATTTTCAAAAAAATAAAATAAAATTATGGTTGAATTTGGGTTTTCAACCCACAAATTTGAATTTTTGTGTTTAACCCACAAGTTTTAAATTTGTGAGTTCAACCCACAAATTTTGTAAAAATATATTTTATATTTGTGTGTGTAACCTACGAGTTTCAATTTGTGAGTTCAACCCACAAATTTTGTCAACCCACAAGTTTTAAATTTGTGTGTTCAACCCATAAATTTTTTTCAAAAATATCTTCTAAATGTATGTGTGTAACCTACGAGTTTCAATTTTTAAGTTCAACCCCAAATTAAATATATTTTGCGTAGAGTTGACATGACAAATATAGTTGTGGGTTCAACTCACAAATTTTGTCAACAATATATTCTCCCTCTCTGCATAGGTGGAACTGACATGGCAAGTAAATTTGTGTCTTCAACACACAAATTCATTGAAACTGGAATTTAGTATTTATTTTTTGGGGAGCTATATTTAACTCTTTTAATTTTGAAAGAACCTTATTCTAGTGAATTTCTTGCGAGTGTCCGGCTCCCTTCTCCTCAGAAATGCAAATAAATATTGAATGCTAATTAATGTCGGTGGTAAAAACTATAGTTATGTCACAAAAAATGGTGGAAGAGAATCATTCATAGCTTAGAAAAAGCAGTGGTTTCAGTTCAATTAGGCTACAATTAAAATTAATGATATTTGACAAATTAAAAAGGAAAAGAAAAAACCATAATTAATTGCTACACATTTAGACAGAGTACTAACTGAATGTGTCTAATTAACAAGTTATTGTTATTTAATAAATAAAAAAGAGAAAGAAAAAAATACCATAATGTTGCACATTAAGAAAGACCAATGGTTAGAAACTACAACAAATAGGAAAAATAAATAAAAATCATTATTGCTACAACTGTTGAATGAATGGATTTAATTAGAGTCTAATTTTGTTGTTTGATGGTATGAAACAAGCATATATTACCACAAAATGTTTGGTCAAAGCATAAAAAAACTTGTAAACAAATTATTATTATATAAAATCATATTAGTAAAAAAAAAGGTGAAGTTATTAGGTTGAGTAAAGAGTTTTGTTCATTTAATGGCTTATGTGCGTAACATTTTATTTTTAAATGATTACCTTTCTTTTTAGTAATAACCTTCAATTAATTATTATTACTTTTAACATTTTCATATTAACTATTTACTTCAGTTTTTATCTTTGATTTGACTAATTAGCATATTCCCTAAATTGGTGGCCTAGTGTATGAATTGTGTATCAAAGGCTCAAAGCTCACCTTATTATTTTCTTTTTACCAAAAAAGGATTCCAAGTTGAAAATCCATAAATGGGAGAATCTCCTCATTGGTGCCACGTGACAAACGAGGCTTACTATTAAACACGTGTATAAATTCAGACCCACTGATCTTTTTCCTCTCACACATCTTTCCATTACCAGCCAAAGTTAGGCAACCACGCGCCGCCATTTTGACGTCCATATCTCTCTCTCTTTCTTCACCACAGAAATGGCTTCGTCTTCATTGTTCAACCCCTCTTTCTCAACTCTCAACCCGAAACCCAGGCCATTTTATCGAAACCCTAAGATAAATCACAGACCTTTACCTGCCATTTTCTGTACATCCTCCATATTCGATCCCTCTTCCCCTATTACAAACAATAATTCTCCTCCGCACCCGATTAAGCACCGCCGTCCGGCTGATGAGAATATTAGAGATGAAGCTCGGCGCCACCGCTCTGCCAGCGATGATCGGCATAACTTTTCAGCAAAGTATGTTCCTTTTAATGCGGGTTTCGACTCGCCGGAGTCTTACTCGCTTGATGAGATCGTTTACCGGAGCCGGTCTGGTGGCCTGCTTGATGTCCTGCATGACATGGATGCCTTGAAGAAGTTTGATGGTGCCTACTGGCGATCGCTGTTTGATTCGCGCGTCGGTAGGACTACATGGCCGTACGGTTCCGGCGTTTGGAGCAAGAAGGAGTGGGTCTTACCAGAGATCGACCCAGATGATATTGTGAGCGCCTTTGAAGGTAATTCTAATCTTTTCTGGGCTGAGCGTTACGGCAAACAGTTTCTGGGCATGAATGATTTGTGGGTAAAACACTGTGGCATTAGCCATACCGGTAGCTTTAAGGATTTGGGTATGACCGTTTTGGTTAGCCAGGTGAACCGATTGCGCAGAATGAATCGACCTGTTGTTGGTGTTGGTTGCGCATCGACCGGGGATACCTCAGCTGCACTATCTGCCTATTGTGCTTCGGCGGGTATTCCATCGATTGTGTTTCTTCCTGCAAATAAGATTTCTACTGCGCAATTGGTTCAGCCCATTGCGAATGGAGCACTAGTGTTGAGCATTGATACAGATTTCGATGGTTGCATGAAGCTAATTAGGGAGGTTACATCTGAATTGCCTATATATTTAGCTAATTCACTGAATAGTTTGAGACTAGAGGGGCAGAAGACTGCTGCCATTGAGATTTTGCAGCAGTTTGATTGGGAAGTCCCTGATTGGGTTATTGTTCCTGGTGGGAATCTAGGAAATATTTATGCTTTCTATAAAGGGTTTAAAATGTGCCAAGAATTGGGACTAGTTGATAGGATTCCACGGCTTGTTTGTGCTCAAGCAGCAAATGCTAATCCTTTGTATTTGTATTACAAGTCAGGGTGGGAAGAATTTAAGCCAGTGCAGGCTAATTCTACATTTGCATCTGCTATTCAGATTGGAGACCCTGTTTCTATAGATAGAGCTGTTTATGCTCTCAAGAATTCAGATGGAATTGTTGAGGAAGCAAGTGAGGAGGAACTAATGGATGCAATGGCCCAAGCAGATTCTACTGGCATGTTCATATGTCCTCATACTGGGGTGGCATTGACAGCTCTGATTAAGCTCAGGAATTCTGGGGTTATAGGACCTAGTGATCGAACAGTGGTAATCAGCACTGCACATGGGTTGAAATTTACCCAGTCTAAGACTGATTATCACTCTGGGGATATCCCTGGTATGGGTCGGTTTGCCAACCCACCAGTGGAAGTGAATGCAGATTTTGGTGCAGTTATGGATGTGCTGAAGAATTATTTGTTGAGTAAGGCTCCCAACTATAAGTAAAATGTTGTAAAATTAGCACTCCTGCTTTGTTTTGGGATAAGATTTTTAAGTTTTCGTTTAACCTTTCTATTATAAGTTTTATAGAAAAATGTGTTGGTAACCTGCTACTGGGTTTGAACCATTTTGTTATCCAAGTTTAATGTGAAAGCCACGTTTGAGTTGCTGTGTTTGACAAGCATACCCTCTTTTGTTTGGGTCAATAATGGTAGCAAGTGACAGCGGGTCATGCTGGGAGGAGTATGTAAATATTGTCCCATCACTTCATCCGTTGTAAATTATTCTGAATTTCTCATGTTACAACTTAAGAACATTTCAGATTATGGGTATGGTATTGTCTTGCAAACAAAATGTTTCATAACGTGTTTGAAGAGTTTCTGAAAGCTATGCTTTACTTTTCATTGAGATGGAACATTTATTTAATTCACATAAATGAGTTGTAGCAGTGGTGGTGCACTCATCTTGCAAGTATTGTCATATATTATTACTACTGAAAAATCTATCTGCAGGCATATTATTAAATGTTGTAGCAGTGTTGGTGGTGCACTCAACTTGCAAGCATTGTCATACATTATTACTATTGAAAAATCTATCTGTAGGCATATTATAAAATACAGTAACAAGTAGAAGACGATGTGGAAGGAGTCAGAGACGTACCGGAAAGAGCTAAAGGAACAAAGAATACTTAGCTAAGTCTAAGGAATCACAATTCCCAGCTGAAATGCCTCCCTTAGTGACAAAATGACTGTTGTTTATCTGGCCTTTTGCACAGTGCAGGATGCAGTGCTACGCTTGTTTTGAGGTTTTCCTGCAAGACAAACAGCAGCTAAGCGGCTGTGGTTAACTACATTAGATATACTCAACAGGATTTAAACAATTTACACACAATTGCCGATTGATAATGAGAATATGTAACTTCCAGATTGCATATTGATCACGGTTACTTACTGGAGTCTTGAAAAGACTCACATAACTTCGATTGTTTACTTTACTAATTATTAACAGTTGAATTCCATGATTGTGAACTATAATGGACAAACCAAGTCAATCAGAGTATCAATATGATACGTAAAACCAAACTTTTCTTCTTGAGATCAATTTGCAAAGGAAGCTTTGCCACCCATCTTATATAAGTTACAGGTACAACAAGAAGTTAATGTCATTAGTCTCCACATATAGCCTAATTCAGGAATAGTCATATAATGATATGCTCTTGTCATCTGAGACACTAGCAAGCTGGCCAGCTCGTGTATCAGTCCCTCCTGGTGGTCTGAATGCTACTCCCCATACCTGATCTGCATGGTTGCTCATTGTCTGCACAGCTGCCCTCATGCTAAGATCCCAAAGCCTAACAGTTCTGTCACTTGAGCCTGTTGCAAGAGCTGCCCCATCTGGGCTTACATCCACGCTCAATACCCAGCTTGCATGACCAGACATGGACCCAACTAGGGTCTTCCCCTCAGCATCATACATATGGACATGACCGTCATCAGATGCTGAAAAGAGTAATCGTGGCTCTGAAGGCGAATACACAAGAGACCGCACAGGCATGTAATGGCCTTCCAGGTGGTGTAAAAATTTGGCACGAGCAACATCAAAAACAGAAATTGTGCCATCCATCGAGCCACAAGCAATTCGTCTCCCATCAAGACTCCACGCAACCGACAGAACAAACTTCTTATTGCCACTTTTATCAGTGGGTTTTGTTGCCTCAGGCCTTGGAATTGACAAAGTGGCAACAAGTTCCCATGAGTTAGTGTCCCAAAGCTTGACTGATGCGCTACCTCCACCAGCAACTGCTAATATGTTACCCTGACAAGAGAACACTACTAACATCAGTTAAAAATTTGAAATAAAAATCCAAAATATTTTTGTGGAATTCACGTCATCATGTGGTCACAAGGCATCTTGAAGGAAAGAGACTGTATTTGTTACCACACATAAATGATTGCATGGGTTGCTCAAAGTTACAAGCAGACAGACAATGGAAAGTGAAACTCAATCGTTCAGAGTGCATTTATTAACAGACAGCCAACACGAAGAAGAATTTCATGGTTTTAGTAGCTAGGGCCAGGAATGCAAGATGTCAGAAGTGGCCCTAGCTTATTTACATTGTTAAAGGTTTTTTAGTGGCTTAACCACAGAATAAAAAGGAACAGAACTGGGAATGTATTAATTTTGTAACAAATGTCGAAAATAAGTTATGGTCTCCAATGGAATATGGAATCAGAAACACAAAACCCCATTATGTTCAATGAGGACAATAAAGCAGAGTTAAGTTTAATACAGGTAAACTTTTAAATGCAAGAATTTAATATGAAATGACGCAGAGGGCAGGTGAATTTAAACCATGAATAAGAACCCCTTTCCAAAGTGAAAAACGAAGGATAGAAAGATAATAGAATCTTCTACAGTTGTACTATGAAGAAGATTTGAACTAAAAAGGAATAGAACTGGGAATGTATTAATTTTGTAACAAATGTAGAAAATAAGTTATGGCCTCCAATGGAAAATGGAATCAGAAACACAAAACCCCATTTCTGTTCAACGAGGACAATAAAATAGAGTTAAGCTTAATACAGGTAAACTTTTACATGCAAGAATTTCATATGAAATGACGAAGAGGGCAAGTGAATTTAAACCATGAATAAGAAACCCTTCAAAAAGTGAAAAACCAATGATAGAAAGATAATAGAATCTTGTACTATGAAGAAGATTTGAATAGCATCACCTTCGCTGACATGAATACATGATACTATGGATTCTTAATCCTTCTTCAATGAGAAAATTATGCACTAGAAGAGAGAATGATTAAATAGAAAATGGGTTTTGTTTCTGCTTTACCCATGATTGATGCAAAGTTCTAGCAGCAGGGGGGGAGGTTTCACCAAAACCAACTCAAAACAGACAACAAAACTATATTATAAGTTTTATTCTTAAATTACTAAATACTAATCTATACAAGCTAGAGTAAGCAATTCCTGCAACTTCATTAACAAAACGTAACTCTACCAGGGATAATTGGCTGCTTAAGACTGGAATTTACCTAACGAGATTATTTTCATAATTTAAACAGCTCAGAGGGTACGCAATGTTCCATATTTCCCAAGTAAATATCTACCAACAGACATTAAATCCATAAATAACAGAAACCATACGCCTTAATTATTGGGGATTATAAATCAGTGCTTTTTCAAAGTTGAAATCAGAAAGTGATAGAATGTAAGAAGTTTTAGTTTTTTAAGGATCATAATAAGACTTCTGAATCTTCTAATATATTTGAAGTTCAAAATTTAAACTTTACCATTACATGGATCCTTTTCCTTTGAATGTCATCATCTTTATTCAAAGTAACATTTTTTTTTTTGGCTTTTACAAATAAATCAATGAATAGATGTAGCGGATCATTAGCCATACGAACCAATTACTTTGGTAAACCACATATAATCATTTCACCATATACAACAGGACCAACCAAAAAAAAAAAATCAAATTTCAAAATTAAACAGAGTTTCCAATAGCTAATACTAATTGAAGTTAAGAGGTCCATTTTATTACCTTAGGATCGAACTTCATTTGCCAGACTTCAGAAGGAGGAGCTTCAAGGGTAGCAATGGTAGCATTGGAATCAACATCAAAGACCCGAACAAAGCTATCTAGAGAAGACGAAGCAGCAGTTCTACCAAGTGGGTGAGCTGCTACAGAGGCCACTCCAAGGCAGTGACCGGTGTTAGTTCGTTCAAGGACAAGCTCATCGGACTTCCACAACCTCACCGTTTCGTCAAGTGATCCGGTGAGAAGGAAGTGGGGGTCGGGTTTCCGTTGCGGGTACCCATGTGACAGCCCATATAGACTCATCATGTGCGTTCTCAATGGATTTCAAACCTGCAAGTTTCATTGGAAACTGTCGTTTTAGTAGCAGACGAACCCTAACAATAAAGACGAAGAATTTTTTAACGTTTTTTTTTGAGGAAGGTAGAAGTTTTGTCCGGGTTTCGAATATGGGCCAGTGTTTATTGAATCCGTTGGATGGCCCATTAATATTTTTAGTCCTGTATGGTGTTTTGAAACCTAGAAACAAAGCCCAATACTTATGTTTTGTAAGGGTCATGTGTAATTTCCATTTTCATTTTATTTTATTTTTTTTTGCTTCTGTCTCATTGTACACTCCTATTTAGAGATTTTCTTTAAAATAAATAAATAAACATTATGTTGTACATACACTTATCTTCGTATGTATATTTGTGAAGCATAATTCTTAGTATGCTTGCTTAAAAATATGAAGAAAGATGCTACTAATTAATATGCTGATAGAAGCTGATTCTACCATTGAAACATCATTAATGAAGAAGTACATTGAGCATGACTAGGTTTTATATATACTCTGAAATTTATAAAGGAAACTGTTTTGCTTTATACATGCAACAAACATTAAATGTCAACAATATTTTAATTTAACTAATAAAAATAGAGATGTTGAGATCATAAGATCTTAGATTCGAATCCCAATATAGTGATGTGTAAATATTTCCTCTATATTTGTGAATTTGTTATTTCTATTTATATATGACTTGTTGTGTTGAATTGACATTGCATCTATTATTATTTGGGAATGTAATGTAATTGATGTAAATATTATTTTTATTAATTTAAAATCCAAACATTCTATCCACCCAAGCAACATGAAATCATAAGGCTTCATTCAAAGAGGAAACGAAAATAAAAAATCACAATTTAGAGGGTAATTGCATGCATTAGTATATAGAGGCCAATGCATACCTACACATCTTTTATATATCTCACTGTATCAGCAAACCAAGCAATGCAGATTCAAACTCAATTTTCACATAGGTTTCCAAAATATGAAGGAAAAAAAAACATAATTAGAGCCCAAACTTGCCTATACAAACTCACTCGGTATGAATTCTAGACAAGTTTAGCAATATATTTCCATAACATAAAAGAAGGCAAACCCAAAAAATGCAGAACTCAAATATTCTTTTTTAATGAGCTCTAATAGATGATCAAAAAACACATAATTAGAGCTTCATATCTTTTCAAGTGAGAAATGATTTCATGTGAAGCCCACTCACTTCTCGTAAAAATAGCCTCTGGGCACATAATCTCAGTCTTGCCAATGTATATATACTTGCACTACTATAATGTATATATACATGCACAAAACGCTAGTTTAAGTGAGAAATGATTTCATGTGAAACCCACTCACCTCTGGTAAAGATATCCTCTGGGCACATAACCTCAGTCTTGCCAATGTATATATATACTTGCACTACTATAATGTGTGTGATTTTTTCAAATCATTGAGAAGGAAGGGAATTGAACTGCAAGGGTGGTGGTGTCATTTCTCATTTGGTACTTTTTTTACTGCCATTGCAAACTTGGGCTTGAGCTTGTCAGTATTTCTGGGTCTTGGCCACGACCCAAATTTTTGTTCTTGAGGCTATTCTGCTTTTCCAGCTTCCACTCATCTCTGAGTCGGGCAATGAAGGTAGCAGCCTTAATATTTACATCAGGACTGGGACAGAAAACGGACCCACCTCCATCTCCGTCATCTATCAAGGGAATATTGATCCTTTTTGACTCTTCTCTACTTGGTGAAACATCAACGTCTTCCAGCTCGGGTGAGGTACAGCGTGAGCTGTTGTTGCTCCGCATCTTAACAAAATCCCCACGAACTACAAACTTCATTTCCGGCATTCTGAACGGCGGTGGAGGAGGCGGCGGGATTGGAATCAGCGGTGATTGATTGCCAATATTTACAGTCTCATCGACATAATTGTTCACCCTCGTTGTTGGCAATGGTGGCTTGCGTGCATTGACTGAGTTTCGTTGCCGTAAAGGCTCCGGTGGGCGAGTGGGTGGCGTTGGTGGAGGTGAGAATTGGCTCTTACGCTTTGACGATCGGGTTGAAGATGATACTGGCGGGGGAGGTGGTGGTGGTGGTGGAGCAGATACTGAATAAATTTTCTTGCTTTTGCTTTTGTTTATCCCTTTCTTAAACAAACTGTGAAAGACTGACGGAGGAGGGGGTGGTGGTGGTGGAGGGGGTGGTGGCGATGGAGGTGGTCTGGTATAACTTGGTAATTCAGCTGAAGACTGATGGGCATTATGGTCATAGTAATTATAAGTACTCTTTGTCTTCTGCTTCCTCTTCCTCTTTTTCTGATTGGAAATTGAAGCCCAAACCATAGCTAGCTCCTTTTTAACATTACTCTTTCTGCGCTCACTTTTTTCGTGCTTTTTATCCGATCGCATTGGCACCGATGGAGGCGGAGGTGGTGGCGGCGTAGGAGGAGGAGTTGGTGCTGGCCATCGATTTCTATGGAATTCTCCGTGGCTTATCTCATTCACCTTGTCTTTACGCCCAACTGTCTGATAAGTCCGTTTTTGTTTGTGTCGAGCCGCGGATGGTGGCGGGGGAGGTGGAGGTGGCGGAGGAGGGGGTGACTGTGGTGGTGGTGGTGTATAACGAAGTTCAAAGGTATCCACAGGAATCACCTTTACATCAGAGTCTTCTTCTACTTCGCTCCGCCTTTTGTGGTGGTGAATTTGAACCTGATCGGTTGCAGCCGGCGTTCGAAACTTGTTAATTTCAAAATCGTCGAAGAAACGAAACTGATACGGCTTGTCACTATCCGATTCCCACAACGATTCTTGCCTTAGATCCGGATAAGAGCTACTGCTCCTCCTCAATCGGTTCAACCTGGTTACCGGTGATCGGAATTGGATTGGAGATTCATCATGAATCTTTGTCTCCAAATACCCAAACCATTGTTGGGAAACGACAGATTCTCCTTCTTGTCGTTCTTGGTTTGTAACATTTGAGGAAATAGGACTAACATCGTCGCTGGCGGATGATTCTTCGTCGTTTCTCTTAGCGAAAATACCGCAGAGAATTGCAAAGAGAACAAGGAAAATGTTGAAGGAATCCCAGCTCCGTTTGACTGAAGTAGGTCGGAGGAGATGAGAGGTGACGGAGAGAAATGAAGGGATTGCCAAGAAAAGGACTACCAAGGTGACAATAGGCAAGAGAATGATAAGCAATGGTGGTGAGAGATATGGAACTGAAGAAGATGAGCCACGGCGAGGCATGAAGGTTGTGGACGGTGGCGGCTAGTGACAAAGGTGGTGGTGGGAGACCTTGGGTTGTTTGGTTTTTGCTTGGAGAGAATGAGGACCTGTGTTAAGATTTTATGTTTTTGTAACTTGACTTCAAAAACAGTTTTTTGTGTCTTAAAAGAAGGAAAATGGAAGTTATGCACGTTAAACTTTTAATTTTATTGTTTACCAAAGTTTTTAAAAATGAATAAAATTTCATAAATACACATATATCAATTTTTTTTTATTTTTTTTGAGAGTGGAAGTCTAGTGATTAGCTCAGGAGCGATGCTCTATTTTTTGACTGATATTTTAAAATTTAAGTTATAAAAATAAATAAATTATCAAAAAAATAAAATTAATAAGTGAATTAATGAGATACTTGAATCTGACTATTGTATAAAGAATAAAAATTTATTGTAGTAAGATTCACAATGCTTGACACATGGCTTCAATCTTTCAATTGTATATTACTTGTGCACATATCTGTACATAAAATAATAGGATTCAGATAAGAGTTGTATATAATGCTTATAGAATAGTTGTCAATCAAATTAAAGATAGGATAAATAATTAAAGAATTTCTATGTATTTATAAAATAAAACCTATTATTGTACCATCATCCTACATCAATCTTTATGTTTAAATTGTTTATATGTCCAAGTAATCTCATTTATCTTTTTCCATCATAAATCATAAATTTTATTTATTTAAAAAAAAAAAAAAAAAAAAAAACCAAAGAAGAAGAAGCAAAACTCAAAGACAGACAGATTTGTCGAGGTTGTTTGCAAGAATAATCTTTACAACTAGTAAAGTAAAGCAAAGTCTTTAATTACAAATTGGGTATGCAGTCCATACGACAAACAAGTACGTATGCAGTACAAAAGATAATTCATTATTCTTCTCAGCGGCCGGCGCCAATCACTGGAGCGTGTTTGGAATCATTCAAATTCATCCTTTATATTAACACAAAACTTAAAGCATGCCTTTTGCCTTTTTTAAGTGCCACACTTTCTCTAAAATCAGTGGAAGTTAAATAATTACTTATTAGCTGCTTTGACAAGAGATGAGTAGTTGAAATATATAAATTATTTTAAACACATATCTATTAAATATATATATATATATTAACTAACTCTTAACTCAATTATTACAACTAAAGAGATTGAGACTATGAAATTTCTATATTTGAACTTTAAGCAATTCAGCAAGTTTTTATTTATTTTTATAATTAATTCTCAAAGTAACGAAGAATTACTCAATTCAACTTAAAATGTTAGTTGATGTTTTATAAATTAATTTCAATTTTTTTATTTTTAATATCGTATTGTAGAATTATAAGAATAAGTGTTAATCTTTTATACTAATTTATTAATACTACCCAGTGTTGAGGTTGAACTTTTAGCAAAGAAACTGAAACTGTTTAATAAGATATTTTATTTTTTAAATTAATAGCAGTTTTTGCTCTCTTTTTTAATATTTTTCATTCCGGAATTGTAAAGTCAAAAATCTAAAAGGCTGAAACTGCTTATTTTTAAAAAAAATAACAAAGAACTTATTAGTTTAGGTTCAAGAAATTAAATTCTTCAATTCAATTTTAATATGATTCCTTCTGTTGAAACTAAAGTGCTTCCTTAATTAGTCTTTTACCGACACTTTTTCTTGGGTTTCTAAATTTCTATACGAAAAGAAAAAAAGTCATGGACAAACATTTTCAAATATTCACTTTTGAGCGATCAATCATGTCAACATGCCAAAGTGCGAGCCAAAAGAAAGCTTTTTTGAATTTGTGGGAGAACTTTGTTTAAAAGCTCTTTATTGCTCAACTAAGAGCTAGTGTAGAGAATAAAATTTTATTGTATATTTTTTATTATTTAATAATATTAAAATAAATATCAATTAATTAGATTCAAATTATAATTGGTTAATTATAAACATTAATTAGCTAACTATAAGAATAATTGAATTATTAATTTGAAAAATATCTAGTGTCGAGTTCGAGTACTCTTAATTTATTAACAAAATTAATTAATTTTAATCAGCCTCAATCACACCCAAATCAAAGCCAATCATCCACAAATCAATTAAAATTTTCTCTCAGTCAATTTCAATCACCTCCAATTAATTTAAGTTTGTCTACCACAACTTTTTCCAAGTCTCACATTAGTTTTGAAATGGTGACAAAAAACTCGTTGTACATAAGTTTTTGAAATTCTATTATTGTTCTCTCTCAGACAAGAAATATCTAAACAAGTCAAAAATTCTTTCGATTAAGCCCAGCTCCCGTAGATATCACAAAATTTTTCTTAATAATCATTCACAACGTCATTTTGAAAGATAATCAAGTTACATAATCCTCGAATCAAGTAAAATTTACATGAAGATAGATGAATACATTCTTTTCTTGTAAAGAATGTTAACACAACGTTTGTACCCTCTTTTTACAAATTGTTATAATTTGTACACATTTTCTTATTTGTTAATTTCAAACACAATTTTATTATTCACGGCTAGTCTTTAAAGAAAAAATCAATTATTACAAAGTGCTTCTAACAAACATTAGTGCTATTTTTTTCACAAAAGGTATAATTAATTTCTTTTTATAAGTAATAAGAGGAGATGAAACCGAATTATTAAATCTTCTCTTGTATTCAAAATAATTTTTGATATCAAATGTGGCATATAGTTGAATTGGTCTCTCAGTGTGTAATTAGGATCAAATTTTCCTTTCACCATGAATTTAAAAAATACAGATAGTTACCTCTCGTGGCCTCTTATGAAAATAAAATAAAATAAAAATAGAGTAACTCAAATAAAGTTATCGCTTAGCATATTCCCTTATAATTTATAAACCTAATGTGTTGCATTGCTCTTGACTTGTATTGTACCATCAAGCATGGTCATGATGAGCTGCACGAGCAACTTTCTAGACCTATCTTTCTTTTGAATTAATGGTATTGCAGTGCACTACTTTACATTATAGTATTTTGTTTGATTAATTACAACTTATAATGTACGTAGGGAGTAGGGGCCTCCTTCTTTTTCTTTTCTTGTAGCAAAGGAATTTGAGTGACAGCTTGTGAGAGCCCAGCCAACCAACATACACAGAAAATGACTGGCCTACTTGGTTGTTGTAGGAGATGAAAATGGAAGTGGAAAGGTATTAGAAGAGTTAGAATATAATAAGTAAGAATCAGAATAAGTAGGAAGACTAAAAGATTGAGTTTTAATAATTATATAATATTTTAAAACAATGAAGAACAATAGTTCATACATTAAAATTATAATTTATCAATTCTTGACTTTGATCGAAAAGGTTGCACGGGCAATGAAAATAATTTTAATGGGTAGCAAAACCTAATTAATTATTACAGTTTTTTCACTATCAATGTCACGAATTCAAGTCCGTAAAAAATACTTGTAAGTATGTGCAGCCATGAACTTCGAACTAATATAAGTTTATACTCGTAAGATGTGAGATACTCATCGAAAGCCAAAAAATAAGAAAAAAATAAAAATCTTTGATGCTAGAAATGGTCCATCAGTCCAATTTGGTGATTTTCCACATGCCCATGTTGCATTCCATATAGTAGCCTCTACTTCTTTTGACTGTGTTGAGTAACTCCATCCATTACTTGTATTGTTCTAGAACACTCTTATTCCCATTTCATCCACAAAAAACCTGAAACTAATTTTCAGCGTTCAATATATAACAAAATTGACTACTTAATTACATGAGTTGTGCTCAAGTCAGTTAACTTTTGTTACATCCTAATTAATAACCCTAACTAACTCTAAATTAAATAAACGTGGTTGTTAAAGTGCCTAGCTCTAATACCATGATAACTTGAAAAAGCCGAATCACTTCAATAAGACTTATTCTGCTCGAAAGATTCTTATTTTCCCTTCATTTCAGCTTGATTTACTTGTTTGGTTTATGAGAAAATAAATGAAAATCAATTAATACAATTTAGAATGCAGAAAACTTATATATTCCTATGAATTCAAACCTCATTTCAACCAATATGTTACATTAACAATTTATTATGTTTTTAATACAAAGTTGTTATTTAAGCAAGTGACTACTAAAAAATTAAGTTTAAATAAAACATCTAATTTAATCAACTCAATCCAATACAATCTATAGTTCATGGATTAGACTGGACTCGTTTCAAACCCCGTATGGACTGGATTGGTCTCAAATAAAATTAAAACCGAATAAATTGTATTTGTTCTGAACTAGTTTTGAGATCAAACCAATTCAGCCATGAGCAACCCTAATCATAACCCTATCAGCCACTTCCCCGTTGATCTCTTTCCACCATGGATTCCAACATAGTTCACCATCCCTTTAAAGTTATACACCATCACAACATATAATCAATTCAGAAGAAAACAAAATAAAAACCCCAAAACTAGCTCCACCCCTTTTACCGCCGTAGCCACCATGTCACTGCACGCAGCCACATCTCCACAGAGTTGCTACCACCGTCTTGGCTACTGGGCTCAATGAACCCACGGCTACCAAATTTAAAACAAGATTAAGTTGTTGTAAATTTTTCTTAACCTGTGGTGGGTGATACATTTGCTATGGCATAACAATTGTTATAATCTTGGAAAGGAGATACACTGGATATATATATTGTTGATTATAGGCATAATTGCTAACTTTGATTGTAGGCTTTAATTTGATATGAGTCATAAAAGTGGCGTTGTTGTTGTTCATGTTTTTCGTAGTTAATCTTTGTGGGGTAATTGTGGGGATGGCAGTGGTTTTGTCTATGGGTTGTTGTTTCCTTTTCCTTTCTAATTTAAATTTGTATTTTTAAAAGGTTATAATTATGATTTTTATAATTTTTTTTTTATATAAATTTCATGTGTCATTTTATTATTCGATCAATATTTTATGTGAACAAGTCATGCATACAACCGTCAACAATATCTTCCTTTATCATTTTCTGTTAAGTTAATTTGAACAAAATGTAAAAGTAAGTACTAAATTGACTAAATTTTAAAATTATAGGTACTCGATTACAATTATGGCTGCAAAGGTCTGAATTGTTTGCGAAACTTTTGAATAAGCTTAGTAAGGACTTTTTTGAAAAACAAATTAAGAGCACAAGCTTTTTTTAGGGCTCATTTAGTAAATGAGTCGAGCTTGAACTTAGCAAAACTCGACTCAAAATCTTATGAGCCTTGACCTTTTGCTTAAAATAATTAACTATATATATTTATTTGTATTTTATACAACACCAAAATAAGTCTATTTTATAAAATAGGCTTATATACAGGCCCATGAACTGAGCCCGAGCTCTTAGAATCTCAAATGGGCCTTGCCCAAGTTTTAGCTCACAAACTTTCAACAAGTCCAAACAAAGCCATAACAGTCTAAAGCTCAGTTCAAACTCGAACAATTTGATGTCATAATTACATATTTTTTATTTCTAGGGATGAAAGTAATTTTTCGAGGAAAGTATAGGAACTAAAAGTATAATTAAACCTATTTTTATGTTTTTTTTTTTTTTTTGGGAATTCAATTCTTCAAATTGATATAATCTCAACATATTTGTTGATAGTTACAATATAATAATAGAAAATGAAACTTTTGATAAAAAATAATATATGTTTAATTATACTGTACTAAAAATCTAAACACTCTTATGGTATGTTCCAAAATTTTTACTAATTTTTTAGTTAGAAAGTCTTAGAATACTCATGTATTTAGTTATTTCTCTTTTTTATATTGAGAGATTTTGAGGTCTTTTTACAACAAAATTCAATTTGAAATAAAAAAAATTAACTATCCATTACTGATACAATTCTATCCTTATATAAAAGCTATTTTTTATTCTAAATCAATTACCCAATCTTATTGTCCCTCTTTGTCATTCCCCTTTCATTCATTTACATGCTGGACTAAATCAATCAACAAATTTAGAACAAAATTGAGAATAAAATTCTAATTTTTTTTATGATTATTTATTTGATTTAATTTAAGATGATTTAAGTTCTTACATTTACCTTCAAATAGAAAAATATTTGAAAACATACGAAAGTGTATGCGAGGGTGGTAGTTATTATAAAATCATAAATTAAAACAATAATTTTTTAAAATAAGGAAAATAATATGTTAATAAAATAATTTAAATATTATTATAAAAAGTAAATATTTGGAAGAATTTAAATATTGTCATATCTTAAAATTGAATCAACAAAAGTTAATTTATCTATGCATTATAGGAAAAGGCATTATCTGCATATGTCAAATGCAGACGCAAAAAGTCAAAATACAGACATAGAAAACAATTTGTGTCTGCACACAGATACAGTTATGCAGATGCAATGAGTCTAGACTTAGATATTATTTTTTACATCTGCGTAGATGCATAACTTCTCTTTGTATATGTTTCTATATCTGCAAGGCAGACGCAATATCTAGATACCAATAATAAAGTGCCACGTATTAGAGCCTGGTTCCCAAATACTGAAATGTAGAAATAGATACAATTGTGTCTACAAAACATATACAAATTTTTATTATTAATTTTTATATTTTATCTATGTTTGCTTACTGCAGACATAGACTATGAAAATAATTTTAATTATTTTGTTTTATTTTATTTTATTATTAATTTTATACCTGTAAATACTTGCTTCAAAATAAATTTTTATATTTAAATCCAAATTTTATAAAAATAAATAAAAAATATTATACAAAACTCATTGTAACAACATTATTTACAATAAATTAATAAATGAAAAAAAATACATAAATCTAAAAATTGACCTCATCTCCAAATTCTAAGTCTTCGTCATCTCGAGCTTGTTCGTCAGACTGACTCAAGTGCGAAGGCCTGGATGTAAGAAGTGGAACCTGAAATAATCGAAATAAATATGTTATAAGTTATATTTAAATTAATATGCATATCAATTAAAACTCTAATTAATTAACTTGGACAAATTAAGAAAAATTTTCAAAGATTTTGCTTTGAAACTAAAACTTTGGCCGACTATCCTAACCGTTGATCTAAATGAATTTTCGTTTCTTCCTACAGGTCTCACTCGTAGCCACAATTGTTTCAGTACACTCAAAATCTAAAATGGACTAATAATTGATTATTTTGCCAGTCGAACCCAAGGTTTCAAAGGTTTTGTCTTAAAACTCAAAGTTTGGCCTATTGTCCTAACCATTAATCCAAATAGATTTACGTTTCTTCATACATGTTTTATTCGTTCCCACGGTCGTTTGGGTACTCCCGAAATTTGAAACAGACTAGTATTTGACGTTTTGCTCCCCGAACCCAAGTTTTCAAAGTTTTTGCCTTGAAAATCAAATTTCGGACTACTATCCTAATTGTTGATCTAAATGGATTTTCGTTTCCTTTTACAAGTCTTATTTTTTCTCACGGTTGTGCTGGTACTCTTGGAATCCGAAAAGGATTAGTATTTGACCTTTTTGCCCCCCAAACCCAAACTTGACAAGTTTTTGCCTTGAAACTCAAAGTTCGGTCTACTGTATTAACTATTGATCCAAATAAATTAAAGTTTCTTTTTACAGATCTTATTCATCTCCACGATCATGCCGGTATTCTCAGAATCCAAAACAAAATAATATTTAATCGTTTTGCCTCTGAACTCAAACTTGGCAAGTTTTTGCCTTGAAACTTAAAGTTTGGCTTAAAATCCTAACTGTTGATGCAAATAGATTTTTTTTTTTTCTTTTCTAAAGGTCTTATTCATCACCATAATTGTGCCGGTACTACCAGAATCTTAAACGGACTAGTATTTGATTGATTTGCCCCTGAACCTAAACTTAACAAGTTTTTGCCTTAAAACTCAAAATTTAGATTAAATTTCTAATGATTGATCCAAATGGATTTTTATTTTTTTTCTAAAGGTCTTATCTCGTACTATTGGAATCCTAAACGGACTATTATTTGACTGATTACCCCCAAACCCAAACTTGACAAATTTTGCCTTGAAACTCAAATTTTGGCCTAAAATATTTACCGTTGATCTAAATGGATTTTTCTTTTTTCTTACAAGTCTTATTCATCCTTAGTCGTGTTGGGTTATTGAAATTCTAAACGGAGTAGTTTTTGACTGTTTGCCTACCAAATCCAAACTTGGACAATTTTTTATCTTAAAATTCAAAGTTTGACATGAAATCTTCTAAATGAATTTTTGTTTTCTTCTACAAGTCTTATGCATCCCACAACGTAATCTTATACCTCCTAGTATTTGAAGCCCAGATCATAGCTAGCTCATTTTTAACATTACTCTTTCTGCGCTCACTTTTTTCGCGTTTTTAATCCAATCGCATTGGCAATGTGGAGGCGGAGGTGGTAGCGGCGTAGGAGGAGGAGTTGGTGTTGGCGATGGATTTCTGTGGAATTCACCGTGGTTTACCGCATTCACCTTGTCTCTTTACTCCCCAACCGTCTGATAATTCCCTTTTTTGTTTGTGACGAGCTGAGGATGGTGGTGGGGAGGTGGAGGTGGAGGTGGAGGTGGCGGAGGAACCAGTGACTGTGGTGGTGGTGGTGTATAACGAAGTTCAAAGGTATCTATCGGAATCACCTTTACATCAGCATCTTCTTCTACTTTGCTCCGCCGTTTGTGGTGGTGAATAACGAAGTTCAAAGGTATCCACTGGAATCACTTTTACATCAGTATCTTCTTCTACTTTGCTCCGCCGTTTGTTGTGGTGAATGTGAACCTGATCGGTTACCGCCGGTGTTCGAAACTTGTCAATTTCAAAATCGTCAAAGAAAAGAAACTGATACAGCTTGTCACTATCCGATTCCCACAACGATTCTTGCCTTAGATCTGGATAAGAGCTACTGCTCCTACTCAATTGGTTCAACCTGGTCGCCGATGATCGGAATTGGATGGGAGATTCATCGTGGGTCTTGCTCTCCGAATACCCAAACCATTGTTTGGAAACGACAAATTCCCTTTCTTGTCGTTCTTGGTTTGTACCATTTGAGGAAATAGGACTAACGTCGTCTCTTGCGGATGATCCGTCATCGTTTCTCTTAGCGAAAATACCGCAGAGAATTGCAAAGAGAACGAGGAAAATGTTGAAGGAATCCCTGCTCCGTTTGACTGAAGTAATAGGTCGGAGGAGATGAGAGGTGACGGAGAGAAATGAAGGGATTGCCAAGAAAAGGACTATCAAGGTGACGATAGGCAAGAGAATGATAAGCAATGGTGGTGAGAGATATGGAATTGAGGAAGATGAGCCACGGCGAGGCATGGAGGTTGCGGGAGGTGGCGGCTGGTGACAAAGGTGGTGGTGGGAGACCTTGGGTTGTTTGGTTTTTGCTTGGAGAGAGTGAGGACCTGTGTTAGATTTTATGTTTTTGTAACTTGACTTCAAAAACAGTTTTTTGTGTCTTAAAAGAAGGAAAATGGAAGTTATGCACGTTAAACTTTTAATTTTATTGTTTACCAAAGTTTTTAAAAATGAATAAAATTTCATAAATACACCTATATCAGTTTTTTTAGAGTGGAAGTCTAGTGATTTGTTTTTGCTTTAAGGAGTAATGCTCTATTTTCTGACTTATATTTGAAATTTAAGTTATTGAATCAGAGAAGTAAACAAATTATCGAAATAAATAAGTGAATTGTTGAGATATTTTAATCTAATCAATGTAAAAAGAATAGATATTTATTATAGTGATATTCACAATGCTTGACACCTAGCTTCAATCTCTCTATTCTATATTATTTGTGCTGCATATATGTCTACATAAAATAATAGGATGGAGACAAGAGTTTTATATAATGCTTATAAAATAGTTGTCAATCAAATTGATGATAGGATAAATAATTAAGGAATTTCTATGTATTTTCAAGATTTAAAATGACAAAATAGAACCCATCGTGTTTAAATTGTTTAGATGGCCAAGTAATCTCATTTGTCTTTTTCCAATCTTTAATTATGGAAAAAGAAAAAGCAAAACTCAAAGAGACAGATTTGCACAGATTTGTTGAGCTTGTTTGGAAGAATAATCTTTACAACTAGTTAAGCAAAGCAAAGTCTTTAATTACTAATTGGATATGTAGTCCATAACACAAATAAGTACGTATAGAGTACAAAAGATAATTCATTATTCTTCCCAGCGGCTGGCCCGAATCATTGGAGCGTGTTTGCAATCATTCAAATTCATCCTTTACACTCCAAAACACTTAAAACATGCCTTTGGCCTTTTTAAGTGCCACACTTTCTATAAAACTAGTTAGACTGCCTTTATTCGAATTAGAAAAGTGATTAGTTGAGATATGTGTAAACTGATCGAAACACATCTTACTATTACAACAAGAATAAAATACATGTAAGCGCTTTGCATTGTAGTTTATGCAACACAAAATCACTTTGGTTTGGATGAAACTGTTCGTTGGCTTAATATGTTAATTTAATTATGATTCTAAAATTCCTTATTTCTTTCCCAATTCAAAGTGCATTTTTTTCTATCCTAAATCTAAAATCCCTACACATCATTACATCAGGTGCTTTTTTGTAGTGGTGGTATCCATGTTTTGAACCATATCTTCCAAGTAGCTCTCAGAGAAGGGAAGTAAACATGAAATGCATTTTGGATCTTGTTGAACTAGAAAACAAAGCCCGCTTAGAGCAAATGTTTTCCTTGCAAGTTGTGGAAAAGATAACGAAATTAGAAAGCGGTGGCTCTGGTAAATAGTGATAGGTTTTTTGAAAGGGATTTGAGCTATTAAGGAAATGCAAAGTTAGGGATTTGATGAATTGGAGAAGAAATTAGGGATTTTAGAATTAGGGGAGAGAAAAATGCAAGTTGAAGACAAAGATAGACTTGCATGTCATGCACATTGGTGTTTTTATGTTGAAGTTTAACAGATTCTGTCGAGGGATATTTTCATTTAAAGCACAGGGAGGTGGTTATGGATGAATTAAAACACATGTATGTGTTTGAAAATAAGATAAACCACATGGTGGTTATGTATACTTTATTCTTAAAACAAACACAAAATTGTTGCTTATCAAATCTTAACCATTACAACGAAGGAGACTGAGACTATATACTTGTGGGAAACCGAAAAAAAGAGACTGAGACTATGCAATTTCTAAGTTTAAATCGTTATTAATATTTTTTTTATATAATACTCATTTCATGTAAGTAAAATTTTTTAATTTTCTTCTTTCATAATTTTAATTATCAAAGTAATGAAGAATCATTCAATTCAGCTTAAAATGTTATTCGATGTTCTACAAATAAATTTTTAATTTTCATATGTCGCGATAATTTTAAGTGTAAGTTTTAATCTTTTATATACTAACTTACTAATCTACTCGTGTTTGGGTTGAACTCTTAGCAAAACAATTGTTTGATAGGATTTATTTTATATATATATATATTAAATATCTGTTTTTGCTTTCTCATTTTTGAAGATTTTTCATTTCTGAATTGTAAAGTCAAAAATTTTAAAACTGAAACTGCTCATTTTTATTGGGTTTCGAAATTTCTATCCGAAAGGAGAAAAAAAAACATGGACAAACATTTTCAAATATACACTTTTGAGCGATCAATCAAATCCACATGCCAAATTGTGAGCCAAAGTAAAGCTTTTTTGAATTTGTGGGAGAACTTTGTTTAAAAGATCTTTACTGCTTGACTAACACTAGCGTAGAGAATAAAAGTTTAAGTGATATTTTAATTATTTAATATTAAATAAGTATTAATTAATTAAATAAATAAAAATTTAACTGGATTCAAATTACAATCGGTTAATTATAAACATTGATTAGTAATTAATTTGAGACAAATTCATTTTTGTTTGAAAGACCAATTCAATTTAATTGAGTAATTAAATTTTGATTGAATCAAATCAAATTCATTTTCTGTTTAAATATTTTGAATCATTCATAAATTAATTCAAACTTTCCCACGTCAACTTCAATCACCTCTAATCAATCAATCAACTCCAATCAATTTAAGTTTGTCTACCACAACTTCTCCTATAACACGTCTCACATTCGTTTTGAAATGGAGACAAAAAACTCTTGAAACTCCATCAATTTTCTCTCTCAAACAACATAGATCTAAGCAAGTCACAAATTCTTTCAATCAAGCCCAATGCCCGTAGATATCACTTTCTCAACAATTATCCGCAATGTCATTTTGAAAGAGATTCATGCACTTCATCCGAAATCAAGCTACATAATCATCGAATTAATAAAGTTTTCATAGAGATCGAATCAGATGAATACATTATTTTTTGTAAGGAATATTAAAACAAAGTTTGTACCATCTTTTTTTATAAATAATTATAATTTGTACACGTTTTTAATTTGTACTTATTTTCTTATTTGTTAATTTTAGACACGAATTTATTTTTCACAACTAGCCTTTCAAAAAGAAAAAAAATCAATTATCACAAAGTGCTTCAAACAAACATTGATGTTATTTTTCTCACAAAAGGTATTAGAAAAAAGGTAATAAGAGGGGATGCGACCGAATTATCAAATCTTTTCTTATTCAAAATAATTATTAATATCAAATGTATCACATAGTTCAATTGGTCTTTCATTGTGTAATTAGGATCGAATTTTCCTTTCATCATAAAATTTATAAATTAAAAAACACAGATGTAGTTACCTCTCGTCACATCTTAATTATGAAAAAATAATAAAATAAAAATAGAGTAACTCAAATAAAGTTATCGTTTAATTTGAAGCATGACCTAATAAACATATGGTGTTGCATTGTTTTTTTTTTTTTTTTTTTTTTTTTTTGATAAGGGTGTTGCATTGCTCTTGACTTGTATTACACCATCAAGCATAGTCATGATGAGCTGCACGAGCAACTTTCTAGACCTATCTTTCTTTTGAATTAATGGCATTGCAGTGCACTACTTTACATCATAGGCTTGTGTTTGATTAATTACAACTTATAATTTGTTTTTAGACACAACTAGAAATTACACAATTATTTGTTTTCTTTTCTTGTAGCAAAGAGATTTGAGTGACAGCTTGGGAGAGCCCAGCCAAGCAACTTTTACAAAAAAATGACTTGCCTACATAGAACCAACTTTATATGATTTTAATCTTCAAGGTAGTAGGAGATGAAAATGGGAATGGAAAGGGTGATAAGAGAGTTAGAATATAAAAAGTAAAAATTAGAAAAAATTGGACGATTAAAATTAAGATTATGAGTTTTAATAAATATATAATATTTAAAAACAACGAAGAACAAGAATTCATACATTAAAATTATCATTTATCGATTCTTGACTTTGATCCAAAAGGTTGCAGTGACAGTGAAAAATAATTACTATGGATAGCAAAACCTAATTAATTAGGACAGTTCTCCTCCATCAATGCTAGATATTCAACCTTGTAGAAAAACACTTATTGTAAGGATGGGCAACTCCGAACCCCGAACGAGATTAGGTTTACACCAAAAAAAAATAAAAATTACTCCATAATTACTATTTTTGAGGAAGTATCTGGCTCACACCCAAAAAGTGTGTGGATACTCATAAGAAACTGGAAAAAAAAAAAAATCCTTGATGCTTATGTTACTTCCTAATTAATAACCCTAACTAACTCTAAATTATAACTAAGCACCATTGTTGAAGTACACCCAAAAAATGTGGGAATACTCATAGGAAACTGAAAAGAAAAAAAATTCATTACGCTTTTGTTACTTTTGTTACTTCCTAATTAATAACCCTAACCAACTCTAAATTATAACTAAGTGTCGTTGTTGAAGTACCTAGCTCACAACCAAAAAGTGTAGGGATACTCATAGGAAACCAAAAAAAAATATAAAAATCCTTGATCCTTTTGTTACTTTCTAATTAATAAACTAAGCGCGGTTGTTGAAGTACCTAGTTCACACCCAAAAAGTAAGAAGATACACATAGGAAACCGAAAAAGAAAAAAAAAATTCCTTAATGTTTTTGTTACTTCCTAATTAATAACCTTAGCCAACTCTAAATTATAACTAAGCGTCGTTATTGAAGTACTTAACTCACAACCAAAAAGTGTGGGATATTCATAGGAAACCAAAAAAAAAAAAAAAAATCGTTGATGCTTTTGTTACTTCCTAATTAATAACCCTAGCCAACTCTAAATTATAACAAAGTGCCGTTGTTGAAGTACCTAACTAACCAAAAAGTGTGAGGATACTTATAGGAAACTGAAAAAAAAAAAAAAAATTCATTTATGCTTTTGTTACTTCCTAATTAATAACTCTAACCAACTCTAAATTATAACTAAGTGCCGTTGTTATAGTGCCTAACTCACAACCAAAAAGTCTGGGAATACTCATAGGAAACCGGAAAAAAAAAATCCATGATGCTTTTGTTACTCTTGTTACTTCCTAATTAATAACTCTAACCAACTCTAAATTATAACTAAGCGCCGTTGTTGAAGTACCTAGCTCTCATGCCATGATAACTTGAAGAAGCCGAAGTTGTCGAATCACTTCAATAAGACCTGCTTTACTCGAAAGGTTCTTATTTTCACTTCATTTTAGCTTGGTTTACTTGTTTGGATTCTGTAAAAATTTAGGAAAATCAATTAATATGATTTAGAACGCAGAAAGCTTATATATTCCCATGAATTCAAACCTCATTTCAACCAATAGTGGGAACTAAAAGGTTTATAGAAATCATTGAATGTAATATTTTAATTCATTTTTGCAGTTATCGTGCATGGACTATGCAGAAATATTTGTGGCAGACGTTGTTCAAGATCACACTAGGCATATAATATAAGTGGTGTCTCTCATTGTTCTCTGTGATTAGGGCAAGAATTCAAATCAAATCATTCGAATTTAACTATTTGAGATCGAATCGAATATGACCTAAGGTTAGTATTTGAATTTGGATTCAGATATACCAGTATTTGATTTAATATTCGATGAATTATTTGTGTAACTATTCATATACTAGTAGAGTAATATTTTAACAAATTTAAATAAAAAATGATGCATGCTAATATAAATCCGAATATTCAAGTTCGAATTTTAACCAAATGCAAATTTGAATATTTGATATTAAATACGAATTTGTATTTCTACTCAAATTGGTATTTGAATTTGAGTTCGAATAATGCATTATTCTACATTATCTTATTTGAGTGCCAGTCTTATATGTGATAAATTAAAATAAGCTCAAAGCAATATATTTTTATTATCTTTTAAACTTAATTTTGTTCATTCAATTATGTTTGTGATTTATCTAATGCATGATTCTCCCTTTACTGAACCTTGTCTTCTAATTAATAAGTGAGAATTTTTTCATTTATTTAATTCGTTCTCATTCAGACCGTACAACACAACCATTTTACACTCCAACACTTCTGCTATGGCTAGTGTGCCAAGAGGCATGGTATATTTATTCATCGGTGTTGCCTCTTTTGCACAAATTATATATGTTGCTCAGTCATGCACAAATCACCCACCGAAATATTTATGGATGCATATCAAGATGTGCATGGTTGATTGGAGGGTAGCATACAATGGTATCTATCTTGCAACAACAGTGACAGAAGCATGTCATAGGTTGTGAGAGCTAGAAGAGGTGGTGAAGATTTTCCGCTAGTATTTTGCCACAGAAGAGGTGGTTGGCTCTTCAATACTTTTTACAATGATGGTCCTGTTCGCACAACTTCATCCAAACTCTTTAAATTCAAGTGTGCAAGAGCTATTCAAATAATTATGCTCTTTTAAATTCAGAATTCATTTTCTGCAGTTTTGTAATCTGATTAGACTAAGTGTTAGGCTTAGGGTTCAAAGACAGTACTTCGATAAGTTACTTCTGCTCTCTTCAATAGAACTTCATCTCCTTCCTCGAGAGATGTGGGATCAAAATAGGGGAAAATTACTATATTCCAAAACTATTTCTATAAATACACTAAAAGTCTCAATATTCATCATAAATTAAAGAGTACACAATAGGCCATTACACAATAGAACTTTATATAGACAAACCCTAAGAATTCTAATAATACTATTCTAGTAATACTTAAGAATTCTAATTATATTAGAATTCCACTCTACAGCTAAAATTAAGTAAAGTTTTAATTATTTATTTAAATCCTAATAATACTATAATATTACTATTTTACCTCTAATTATATATTTAACATAATTACAAATAAATCCTATTACACATATTAATTTTCAATAAACCCTAATTCATGTATATAGTTATTCTTATTCATTCTTTCCTAATTAAAAAAAAAACTTGAAATTCAGCGGGATGTCAAAATTGACGTGCTCAACATGTGGATGAGGCATATTACCAACTATCAGTACCTGTAGAATTGGAATCTCAACCTCAAATTCTACTTCAACTAGAGTCTTTTCAACTTGATCCATAATAATTTAAACTTCTTCAGTCTTCAATGTAACTTAAGCCTTTTTTGTAAAATAGAACCTCTTTTTCAACTGGAATCTCATCATATTGTGGCCTCTGGTTTGAACTTTCAATTTTTGGTTCTAGAGGAGTGGACTCCTAAATTTGATGTAAAATTCTTGTAGGCATTCCCTGGAATTGAGGCTTAGTTCCTACAATAGTTGACTTAGGGTTTTGGTTTGATTTTGTGAGGAATGGGTGATGGTTGACTTGAAAGATCTCTAAAGAATTCTAGTTTCTTGTGTACCTCCTCAATGGTATCATAGGATGACTTTGAGTGTTGGTACAACTAAGAGAATATGTCAACGCATCAACAAGCTCAACAAAAAAGAACCATTTCCCCAATTGTCTAACGTAGGCATAAAAATCAAACCATTATGATTAATGTAAGGATCAAAGTAAGAAGAATATCTAGGATTGACAAACACATGGGCTGACCGATAGGATATGACATGGCAATTCAATGGTTAACGGGATCATAGATGTATGTAGCTGAAAAAATGAATAAGGACAGTTCCATAAATTTTAATAATCACAATGTACCATCATTAAATCGAATATTAGAGAATTCAGGACCAATTAAACTTGAAATGCAAATAGAGAACCAATGTGCTCCGTTACATGTTGGGATCGACAATAATAGACACAGGTGGAACTTTATGGTACCATGACATTCTCTCTTTCTTATTTTATTTTTTCCTTTATTCTTTTTTTGTTTTTGCTTTTCTATATCATCAAAGACAAACTAATTTATGCACTAGCTAACAAACGGGCCTAAAGAAATTTAAGCAAATTGAAAATATGCAAAATGGGCAGAAAATAAGCTTAAACTGCCTAAATTTAGTACCTGGTCCAAGTGGGCCGAAGTAATGGCTAACCCAGGAGCTGGCAGACATGACAACTTAATTTGGTGCTTCTTGGCACAGCCGCACAGCTTGGGTTGTTCGGAACAACTGGTATATATGGCAGAGATTTTAAATGGAACGGGCCGAATTGGTCAATGAATTTTATTAGGCAAGGTTCACAATGAATGGGATGTTGATGTACAGGACAGATTGAAACAAAAGGGAAGATTCAAACTAGTTTATGTTTTGTTTGGGGGGGAGGGGAAGAGGGGTGTTTGTCTATTCTCAACCCAATGGGAAGAGATTAAGAAGGCTGAAAAACAAGTACTGTCCTACTGGTTTTTGGTAATGGGTACAGAATAGACAAACCCGATGTCGGAGGGGACAAACGCGTGTGTGGGAGGCATGTCCATGCTGCTCTACCACGTGCTAGATGCATAGGTGCTCCACCACGTGTGTCACGGAGCGTCGTGCTTTGGTGGTTTTTTTTTTTCCTTCTTCCTTTTTTATGTTAAGGTGGACAACGATGTTTATGGTATTTCGGGTCGGCTTGGTGATGGATATTTCCAACAATTCTGAATATTTTGTGGCTTTAGGAATCTAGGATGCTTAGAAAGTGTTTAGGTTAAAAATCGTGTTTTGACTCTGATACCACTTGATGTAGAATGGAAAAATTGAGATATGTGATCAAAATATGATAAAGTTACTCTATTCTAAAACTACTCCTAAAAATATATGAAAAGTCTTAATATCTATTTGTCAAAAGATAAATAAGAGAGTACATGATAGGACTTTATATTGTTAAATCTTAAAACTCTAAAATTCTAATTATTAAAATTTCAGGTGGAGTTAATTATAATTAAAACACTATATAAAATTAAGTCTTAATTATTTATTTATAACTTAAATAATACTAGAATACTACTACTTACCCCTAATTATATATTTAACATAATTGCAAATAAATTCCATTACACATATTAATTTTTTAAGAGATCCTAATTCATGTATATACCCGTTCCCATTAGTTAACTTATATAAATTCGAATTTTGTTAATGAATGTTACTAAGATAATACATTTAAATTTTATTTTTTTTACATTTAATGAAATGAATCATAGTGATTAATGTGATATGAAATATATAACTAGCTATTATCTTTTGTTATATCCACAACCACTTTTCATATATACAAAGCATATTCATTTATTGTTTAAATTTAAATAGAAAAATTATCACTTATTAAATAAATTAAGAAATTCAAGATGGCTTAATTAAGCTATGGGTCAATTACACTTTACCACAAAAAAAAAAAAAATTGCCCCCCATTTTGCTATAACCTCCATGAACTATTGAATTAGGCAAATAATCCTTTTATTTGAGTCATAATTAGCAAGTAATCTTCAATCATTCAAATTAGTTATTAAATCTAATAGATTAACTCAAAAAAAAAAAAAAAAAATGCTTAGTTTGTCACACATGTAATATTCTTTAGTTACTCACTCTCTATATAAATTCACACCATATCACGTATGACGTTTTGTTAAAAATATTATACTTGATGAAGGGACTTTTGTTATTTTTTTAATATTTTTTTGTTAAGATAAATATATTTTTTAACAAATATTAGTTTAAAGTTTTTCTTTCTAATTGGCTTATGTAATAATAAAACTAAAGAATGTTAACAAAAAGAATTAAAAAAAAAATACACAATGAAAGACTCTTATAAGAAGAAAACAATGTAGATTTGGACTTCTGCAAATAAGACTTCTAAAAAAAAGGAGAAAGTTGCAAAGAATAAGAGTTTGGGAGAAATACAGTTTAGGAAAAAAAAAAAAGAATTTAAAATTGAAGTCATGAAAAATTCATGGCTGTGGCATAAAAAATTTGGTTGTGGGCCTTGTGGCAATTAAAATGAAGGGCTTTATTGCCGTAACAGGAATATTTTTATGACCACATCCTATTAAACATGAATATTTTATTTTTCAAAAACACCCTCGTTTAGTCTTCGTGACTTATATAGATTGTTAAATGCTCTGAATCCGCCGACTTTCTACATTTTTCCTTACCTTTCCAGAGTCAACTCTCACATTCTTTGAAAAGTAATCTCTTTTTCATTTTGCTTTTTCCTCAAAAAAAATAGTCAATTATACAATACCGAACATGGTAGTTGGGTATTTAATGTCCTATGTAATTGGACAGGTGTTAGATACAGGTAAGGACAACTCACCACTATTACCTGCTGAATTTTATTTTTTTTACTTGTGAGGGAAACTTGTAAATTAGAGTCTTTATTTATGTTTTAACCCCAATAAATTTATGTTTTTCATCCACAATTTTATTGATATTTTTAATTTCGTCATTTTTCTTTTTTCACCTGCACCCAAATTTTATTGGTGTTCTGTTTGAATCTACTGATAGAAACAGTTGCTATCAGATCCGTATGCAGAGGAAAGAATCGATTTTGGTTTGTGCATGTAGTGAATTCAATAGATAATTTGGGGCTAAAAAATAATTATTTTATTTTCCAATAGTTCAGGTAATAGGTTAAAGGAAACTAATGGTTGTGATTTTTTTAGAATTGAATGGATGGTAGATGACGTGTATACATCAGCTTGGGTATTAAACACCCAAAAATATATATAATACTTCTCCCAAAAATATATTTTTACATTTTTTATCTTCCATGCAAGTTAATTTCAACATTCTTTTTCCACAATAGGCTATCTATATATTGTCTTGGTGTGTTATTTTTTTTTAATATTTTAACTAAGATATTATTATTATTTTTTAAATTATTAGTTTAAAGCTTTTCTTTTTAATTGGCTTATCAAAATTTTATTTTAACAATAAAGCTAATGAGTGTTGGATAACAAGAATTTGAAAGGAAAAACAAGTTGAATACAATGTAGAGTTGGACTTTTATGAATACCAACTTTTGAATAGTCATGGAGAATTAAAGTAGTTAGGAGGAATAATAATGTGTGGCCATCAACTTTGACAATAATATAAGACCGAGTATGATAATACTGTCACTTTTATATTATGAAAAAATAATTGTTAAAAAGTCATATTAATTTTGTTTGGTAAATATTTTATAAAATTTGATTCACGTAGCAAAAATAATAAATAAAATATTTGATAAAACAAATTATAAATTATTGTGAATCTAGACAAAATTAATTATATTTAGGAAAAAAAATTAGAAGGTTTATAAATTAATTAAAGATACAATTAATAATTTTTAAAAATTAATAAGGTGAAATTTGCATTTTTAAATTTGAAATGCTACAACTAACTTTTAAAAGTATCATTAACTTTAAAATTAGTAAAAAAAAGCACATCTTAAAAAAATTAATCAAATAATATTTAGGTATTATAACTTTTTAAAAGTCAAATCACACTCTTAAAAAATATTATCAAACTTCTAGTTTTAAATTATATTGTTGACTTTGTTTTATACTATACTTGATAATCTACAAAATAATTATATAACTTAATATATTATATAATTTATAATATTTTAAATTATAAATGAGTTGTGTACTTTAATAATATTTTAAACGTGGGGCGCTTACGGTTTTCTATTTAACCAGTTATTGCTTTCTTTTGTCACAGTTTGGAGTTGTCCCTTTGTGATTTTGTTACTAACACATAAAGAACTAGAAACAACAATGTCAAGCACTGATATATTTGGAGGGAAGATTGAGAAGAACCCTCCTGAATCCAAACTCACTGAGATATTTGGAGTGAAGATTGAGAAGAACCCTCCAGAATCCAAACTCACTGAGCTTGGAGTCAGATCATGGCCCAGGTATGGGTCTTTCATTGTTGCATATATTTTATATTATTTGTGCTATTGTTTCTCCCAACAATTATTTTAGTACTTGTCCAATCTTGCCTCTTTTTCCTAAACTTTTTTTGCATATGGTTGGTTGGTACTGATGTGAAAAAACAAACTGCAGGTGGTCATGTCCTGTAAGCAAATTTCCATGGTCATTTACAGGCAGAGAGACTATATATGTTCTGGAGGGAAGAGTAAAGGTCAATATCGAAGGGTGTGATGGATCTTTTGAACTTGAGCCTCGTGATTTTGCTGTCTTTCCTAAAGGAATGAAAATTAATTGCGATTGCACTGAAGCTTTTGACAAACACATGTACTTGGAGGAAAATGTCTAATGTGCCTCTACCTCTGCCTGTTGTTGTATAATCATGCCATATAGTGCATGGGGATCAATAATAAATATAATAAACTAGGAATAAACTTGTTTGAATAGTCTGAATCTAAGTGGTAAACACTTCTATTAATGGTTGTAAATGATCTCGTTGGAGTAAATGATTAATAAAGTGTGTGGTTTGATCTTACGTGTGTTCTCTGCTATTAGTCACGTCGAATGATATCTATCGCCCCCTTCCTTTTTAGAACTTTACTTTCAAGAGTACTGGACAATGTTTTTCCGGCAGGCATGACCATAATGAAAAGTAGATAGATGTTTTGATCACCACAATTTAGCTAGAAGTAGACTCTGCTTGAATTCACCAATGTACAGATCCATCCTAAGCTCATCGATGTTATATATGTTTCATCATTATGAAAAGCATAAGAATCACTGAGGCAATAGACAAGCTTTTCATGTTTTGGTACAAATCAAGAACGAATCAGCTCGGCTGGCTAGCAACCCAAAATTGGGTTGTTTTGCTTTCCTTTTCAAACCAAAATTAAGGAATTGATCTTTGTTGTAATAGGCGTATGTATGTAAGTTTCAAATATTTGTCTGGCATACATACCTACACCAATGTCAAACTCTGGAAGTGGTTGCTGGAGTTTTATCCCCAATGTCTGGTAATTGCAGTTCTATAATATGGTAGATGGGTTTGGTTAATACTCTCAGCACAATCTGTTCGAGAATACTCTTCCTATAATGCATTTCTGATTATGTCCTTCCTTCATAATCTAATTGGAATTTAAGATACTGAAACGGAAATGTGATTTTTAGTATGCATACTATGTAGCAAAGGCAGTATGAATAGATTTGAACCTGGTGCAAGAGATTGCCACATTAAATAAGCTTTACGCTTTGCTTTAACGTGTTTGGTCAATAAATTGTTCTATAAATAGAGTATATTCAACTGGGTAAAGACACTTTCATCCAACTCAAGAATCTTTCATATTTGTTTTGAAGACACTTTTGCAGAACAATGTCATAAAATTTCTCCACATTTCTCCATTATCCAAAGGGTCCATACATAATATCAATTGGAAGAGGGATTCCATTTTTCATCATTTGAAGTTTGTATAGACTAGAGATATGTATTACTTCTGGGGTTACTCCAGGTACAACATGCATAATTATTCTTCTGTATTTATGGTATGGAAGATCTTATATACAAGTCTTTAGCCTCCTCCAATTCTTCGAAAGATCTTATATAGAAGTCTTTAGCCTCCTCCAATTCTTCTGATACCTTGTCAGAATTTTGCTTCGCAAAGTTCATCTATACAATTGGAATTGGAGTTGCCACAACCTGAAGAGAATAATAGCTACCATGACCAACAATGCTAAGGAAAATGTTAGTGCCTGCAAAATGAAAAGCATGCCACTTTTAGAATTACAAACAAAATTGAAATTTGTAATCTGTAGACAAATCCATCACTCAGAGAGAGGGAGAGAGAGAGATGTACAGCAATTGCAGAGGCTGCCAGTCCTGCACGTTCCCTAGGATCCTTCCGATAGTGATTTCCAATGTAGAGAATTGTTGCGTAAAACCACATTACGGGGCATAGAAATCCTAAAAGGAATCTGCAATGGAAGATGGAGCTTAGAAACGAGGAGCAAGAATATGGGGAAAATAATTATTATGCAGGGTACTCACGAGAACCATCCAATTCCACAACCGAAGCATTGAAGAGGTTTGTCATAAATCCCTTGTTGGAAGTCTTCTGGATCCCTGACTAGATTGTACTTTCCCTTGTCACGGTCTTCAGCATCTAGTGCTTGCCCTACATGGCCATAATGCCTGTTAGATGTCTTGATGAAAACTTGGTGAGCAAATTAGCTTCAGCCCAAATAGGAAAATCCAGCTAAAAAAGTAAGGCTTTATGAAAGAGAACTGGAGGTGACATTAGACCCAAAGGTCATCATCATCATATTTATCACACTACACTACATATATATGATGAGATTAGAAGTTCATTAAAACCATGATAAGGGCCAGAATGGGTCACGGGTTCAGCTTGAATTCCAAGGGCAAGGAGGAATGCTGGTAGTCTTTTATGTTCAATTTAAGTTAGCTAAATATAAGGTAGAAGGGGGCTCTTCTGTCTAATTGAAAAGCCAAATATTGCAGACTACACTAAAGCTATGTAGCATGCAAAAGAGTATCAAGTTCTGAACTGTATAAAGAGCAACTGGGTCCGCTAACAGACATCAAGATTTCAAAGGAAAATGAAACAAGCAACAGAACCAGAAAAATACATACAAAAACATGTTACATCTTGATAAATTACATATCAAACAAAACCTTATCATTCTCCTTTCCCCCAAAAGAAGAAGGAGAATGAACTGTGAATACAAAAATCTGGGAACAATCCATATCCTTGGATCATCAGTAGATTCAAACAACTTGAGAGCAGTAAATCATGCATCTAGCAGGTAGATGATCTTTTGACACATATAGCCAATAACTAGAATATATTTTGCATTATAGGTACAGTTGACATGTTTATCAATTCCAAAGAGGATTACTACCTTTAAATATTGAATAATGCCGTGCTGAAGGCCTCAAAAGATCAAGGTGCTTATCAGAGACTGATGTTGCCAATTCAACACTATTTCTCAAATCATCTGCCTCCTTTATTTTAGCATCTACAACACCTAGAAATTTCAGTCCATGGTAAGTAAGCGAAATTCACATTTTTGGCTTAAGGTTTCTAATTTATTGTACACATCATAAAGGCAGTTACATTCTCATTGTGCACAGTTGACAAGCATATAGACTTCCCAAGTAAAAGGATACGAAGCTTAGTTGTTCCAATGTAAACCTCAGTTTTCTCATGTAAATATATCTTTTCTAGTTTACCATTGACTTGAATGTGAGTCTGCCTGCACATAATGAAATTTATTATAAGGACAAATAAATTATTTTATTCTAGTGGTAGCATCTTGCACTTGCAGCCTCATAGCATTAAAGAATTGGGAGGGCGATCCTCCAGGTGAACTGACCATACCCCAAACTGACACAGGTTTTAGGGTAAATTTCATTCAATCTTTTCAATAGTTCTCCTGTGAGTAGCAATGGAATAAATATTGTTACTGATATTCTGCTTGCTCCTAACAGTCATACTGAGTTATGAGAGTAAAACCAGGGTGTATACTACAAAAGAGGAAACTAACTTCTCCATATGGGAAAAAAAAAAAAAAAAAAAAAAAAAAAAAAAAAAAAAAAAAAAACAGATGAAAAGTGAAGACTGTACTCCTATTTTTTCATTCCAATTTAAAAACGACTACAGAATCATAGCATGAATAGACTAAGAAATCAGGTAAAGTTAAGTACTTTGATCCATAAAAGCTAGAGATGTTCTGAAGGTTTAGGTCTTCAGTTGTCTGGCCAACTCCCAAGCTCCCTGTTTCACAAAATCAAATAGCACCTCTGATTAAATTCACTGCATAACTTTGAGGTTACAATTTAGTAAGACCACTCATATTCCCTTAAATGCAGGCAAATGAGAACAATACCAAATAAATTGAAATACTATAAGATATGACTATATTGGTTCAAATATTTAAAGGCTCAAAAGCCCTCAGAATACTAAGAAGCATAGTTAACAACTACTTATAACAGAGCCTCTTTAGCCTTGAATATTATATAAATTTTGTAAGAGGGATGCATCCTACATGACACATTAAAGGAAGTGCAATACCTGTCTCATAATTTATTGAGCAAAAATCAACACTTTTGCAAGAGATGTGTAGATTCTTGAAGGAAGAATTGAAAATTATGAAAATTCTACATATCTAATCGTCGCCAGACTATCTAAAAAATCAGTACTTTCATCTTCATTTCTTTTTTGCTCCAAAGGGGTTTGGGAATTTGGGGTTAAGTTCTTAGGACGAAATGCTTCATATCAGTATATATACTTACAAACCCTTTTCCGAGCATCAAAGATGTAACCCAGTAATTGTAAACTCCCTATCTGGGTATCCCAAATTCGTAGTAAATAGCCTCCATATAATTCTGGCAAGAATATCTAATTCTACCTCCCAGTTCAATCCATATAAAGAAAATAGACAAATACTAAAATTCCCAATTACATGAACTCCTCAGACTTAATTTCTATAAGAAATTAAAGAACCGTAATAAGCGAATAAGTTCCTGAATGTCCAATTCCTCAGCAATCAGGAAATTATTTAAGCACAAGAGAAAATCAAGAATGAAAAGATGTCTACTGTAGAAGAAATTCCAGAAAGGAAAATGGGATATTCATCAATAAGAAAAACACATAGAAAACTGAAAAGATTAAACAGGTACTCACCTTTGAAGAGCAAGAATTGCAAACTGATCGGAAAGAAGAAACGAAGTCTTCTTGTAGGTGTTTTACAATTAAATGTAAGCAACCCTTCCCCTTCAACATTTTCTTTTTATTTCCCTTTTGGGCCGACTCTCCTTCAACAACTGGAGGCTGACGTAAATTGACTAAACCCGGTATCACTTGTCAACTAAGCTTAAACTTGAAAAAGTTTAAAAGAGAGTAATAAAAGAAAAAGTAGTAATATTTTTTTATCAACTTTATAAATAGTTCTTTTCTAAGGACTCAATAGATATAATTTTTAAATTTATTTTAAATTAAATTATTTATTATACAACACTAAAATTAATATTAACAACTATAATAAATAGTACAAAATTTTTATAGTTTATAACTATAATAACCTTAAGGCACTCGTTATAAATCAAATAAACAATCAACACTTTAGATTATACAAATCTCTAAAATGCAGTTTCTACCACAAAAAAAAAAAAAAAAAAAAAAAATCTCTAAAATGCAGCAAATAGATATATAAAACAATTAACTTGCTAAAAGTAAGGAGTTAAGGTATTGAAAAATTTGGCATAGAGATTTTATAGTGGTTCACCAAAAACCTTAATTATATCTATTCCTCAAGTCTCGCCTGAGGGGTTCATTAATAACTGAAATTGCAAGAGTCAGCCAACACGTTTTAATCAATTGAATTATAGGGCTCAGTCAAACCTTTACACCGACAAAATTATAGGACATAGTCAAACCTTTATACTAACTGAACTTCATGATATCAATCAACCACTAAGTTGTTCTGTAACCAAACAAGCAGGACTTACAACATTTGCCTCACTTGCTTCTCCTTACAAGGGGGAATGGATACAACGAAATGAATTTCACTCAAGCTCAAAATCTTAACAAATTTGAATTAGTTTAGGAAAAGCTACCTAGGACATGAAGATTTAGGCTCTTAACAGAATCAAAATTCTATTTTCTCAAAACAAGAAAAAATGATAAGGTAGGTAAGTTTTTTCTCAATATTTGATTGATTGATTTCACAGAAGTATGTTCAATTTGTTTTCCTTTAAATGCTTTCATCAATCTCCTCAATTTTCTTTCGGGTTGTCTCCTCAAGCTTTATAGGTCAATTAGATTTGTATTCGGTTCTCAATAGAAAAGACAGTAGAGAAATTTGGCTGAAAGGTGAAATCTTGGATAATGCTTTTGTGCCTCAGAACAAACAGTTGCTATTTTGGTGCCACAGATTGTTGTGCATTGTATTGGCTCTATGCACTGGTATATTAGGCTTTAACTAATTTGAAATCAAATTAAGAACGATAACTTCCTGATCAAGGATCAACAACGAGAATTTTTTCTTGATAAGAGTGGCAGGTATTCGTGCTTCAAGATCCAATGAATATACGATCTGATACTTTTAGCCTAATGCTTTCAGCTGTTGAGGAGCTTCGACTAATTTGTTGATTCGAAACTTTAGCAGATAACTGTTTAATGAAATGGAGTGCTTGAGTTCGTCAGCTCTGTAGAATTAGCTCTCAGCTCCTTTTCAGCTCTTTAATTCTTTCGCCTTTTATTAGTTGAACTCTTAAATTTTTAGCCTTTTATCGGTTCAGTTCTTGAAATCTTCAGCTTTTGACTATTCTGAATGAAGTTGATTCAACTCTAGGAATGACTGAACTTTTCCTTGTGCTGAGTTGGTTGGATTAATGGAGCATTTTTTCTTAAGTAGTTATTTTTGTGCTTTAGCTGAATTGGAACTAGTGATCATAGCAGAAGAGTTTTAGCATATGCAGACGATAATAAAATTGGAGTCAGTTGATGTCTTATATTTGTAAATTTACTCTTTTCTACTTTGTAATGATCAAACTAAGTGTTTAGTTAATATCAAAAGTTAAGATTGTACTAGCTTCAACAATTTTAAATATTATTTTTACGCACGTGTCTTATATTTATTGACTCTGGACTGCTGAGTACGAAAACATATATAGTGATGCACTGCACTGACTAAT